>VDFB02193867.1:555450355-556050355 GCA_007258455.2 Sequoia sempervirens
CTCGATATGATTTCTACAACTCACTGAAGCGTCTCACCAACTATCTTGTGTCATGTTGATAACTACACAATGGTGAAATCGCATCGGGGAGACACTGATGGTGTCTCACCAACATGCGATACTGTTCGAACCACTTTTGACTGCCTTATGAAGCTCGTGTGGCATATGTCCGACCAACCCGAAGAAGGCCAAAAAAGTGCAGACCAAGTGGACTCCTTCTAAGAACATATGGAAATGGACCAACTCGGGTGAAATGCAAATATCTACAGGGAGGCTCGATGGTGCTCCCATAAGCGGTCAATGTACAGAGAAGTCTATAATAGAAAGGAAGCCAAGAAGAAGAAGTTGTGACTCATAGGGACAATTGTAGTGACCACCGGTGGAGGTTGATTAGAGTTAATGGTAAAGTGCCCTAGAGCATTCAAGGTGACCCTGGTGGAGTTCAAGGTGGACACGAAGACAAAGAATAAATGTTGCAACTGCAAAAAAAGATCAAGAGGCTTCTCTTGAGCTCAAGCCATGACCGACCAAGACAGCAAGGCTCCGCTTTGAATGCAGTTTTGAATTTCCGCAGAAAGATCTGAGAGTTGACTCTCTTGTCTCTAGATATTTTGTAAACCCTAGTGTAGGGGACAACATATTCCTATTAATACATTCTGTATATAAGGAATTCTTGCCTCTTTGTAAAGGTTAGAAAGTGGTAGATAAAATCACTTTTATATTAGAACTTCTAGGTTTAGAAAACTTTTAGACAGAGAACTATTTAAGAAATAGAATTGTTAGGAGTTAGTTAGTTAACAGAAGGAGATAGAGTTGCATCTTGATTCTTAGTAATAAGATCTTTTTTTCTTCTTGGTTAGCACTAAGGTTTTAGTACAGACTCTAATGTATTTTCTAAGTTCTCTTAGTGTAGTTGGAAACAATCTAGAGCCACAGATTCTCTATACACTGGTGATTATGCCAACCTTGTTAATATTGCTTATCTGTTTTATTGACAGTAGAAGCAATAAAAGTTTAATCTACTTCATGTTGTGTTCCTGAATGATATTTTTCTTAATTAATCATATGATTTGTGAACTCTCCAAAGAATGAAATGTTATTTGTGTTTTATTTAAATGATAGCTAAAAAAAATCTATTATACGAATTAGCACTGTGAATGAAAGAGACTGTGTGTCAATCACAAGTTTACTTTGTTTTGTAGTTTTGGTTTACAAATTCCTTGAAGTTAACAAGTCTAGTTAAGGTTGGATGAACTATTGTTCTTTTCTATTTCAAAACTCTGACTTATCTTTTTATATTTCTTTAAAAACCCCTGTTAGAGTAGGTTTTATTTCATGCTTGATCTTAGAACAATCCAGAAGCTCAACACCAGTAGAACCCTTGAATATTACTGTTGCATTGACCACTGAGTAACATCAACATATTTGAGACCCAACTACAAAGACCTTGGGAGCTAAGGCATTGATGTGTTGCCTTTCTCTTTTAGGAGAAGTAGAATAGCAATATTCTGCTTGCATTGTTGTGGTGCCAAAATCACCATCAACAGGAACTTGCGCTAGAAGGAGGGGCCTATGAGTAATTGTGGATCATTGTGAGTTGTAGTGGGCTAGGTCTGGGAAGACCCACCTTTGATGGGTAGCCCTATTCATATACCAAGATTTGTCCATCAAATCCCTGGTCATCTATATGATAGGCTTCCTTTATTTTTTTCTAGCACTGGGAAAAATGCTTATGAACATCTCAAAACTTGCAGGCGTATATTAATTTTTCTTCAGGTTCAACATCAGGATATCATTTTCTAGTTATTCATTAGAACACTTCAAGGTACAGTAGGGCAATGGTATGATAATCTGCCATCAGAATCTCTTCATTCATGGATAGAACTAAAAATATCATTCGTAGATCAGTTTGATCCTCATGCTCAACACCCATTACATGAATTTGTAGTTACAAAAATGATACCATTAGAACCCATTCATCAATTTAATCACAGATTCTTTGTTCATGTATCAGAGGGTTCAATCTTTGGATTTGGTTGTTGATAATCTTATACTGATAGAACATTACTATTGGGGTTTAAATTTTCCATTGGCAACCAAATTCAGAGGTTGTGGTGAAGCAACATCCTTGCAGGATGCTTGGAAAAAGGCTCTCTTATTGGCACAATTTGGAGGTGACACTAGAAATTCGGATAGTCAAACTCAAGATTATAACTCTCTTGTACTTACAAACTACCATCATCTGCAACCTTATGCCACTCCACCCACTATCCCTACCCAGATGCAATCGTTCTCACCAAGCAGCTACCACCTTCTTAATGGTCCAAGCACCACATTTTCCCATACCCCATATTAGGTCAATCACACACAAGACCACTGGGAGAACTCATCCCTACAAAATCCCATCATAGAATTAGGTACCCCACTCGTCAATGAGGTTGTGACCATATCATCTCTTTTCAGTCATCTTCTAAAGCATAGTCCATTACATCACAATGAAGTTGTGGATGAAACATTTGATTCGCCAGAATATAATTTTGATGACTCGTTTGGTAAAAGGCATGAAATGGATGTAAATCCAGATCATAATGGGAATCTCAAGGTCGAATCTAGCTTTGTTGAGAATGCTAGTACTAACGATGGTTGTGAACGAGATGAGGTAAACTCTTCTAACCAAGATGAGAATCAGGGTGATGAGGGATGGATAGAGAGACATGGTTCATGCTAGATTGATATCCCTCATATGCAAAATTGAATAAGGGAGAAATTAGAAAAGTTGGGAGACCTGAAACTATCAGAACTTGTTTGGCCAAGTGGATGTAGGATACATAACACTGATCAACACTCTCAGATGGATTGCCATGTCTTCCTAAGAAGGATGGACTTGTATTTCAAGCAATTGATCTCTATTTAAGGGATACTAATGGAAGATCCTTGGAGTACCTATCCCCCTAATGAAGAAGATGAAACAACTGGAACACACAAAAAAATGGTAATCATTCCATCCAAAGTGATGAGAGTGACTGTGTGCGAAGATTCAATTCTTCCCTATCTTTTGATAACCTAGATCTTTGCATTAAGATGGATTCAACAACTGATGAAACTCCTCTACCTATTGTAGACCTGATAGAAGTGGAGAGTGGATTCATCGATGCATTCATAGATTGTTTCATGATGGTCAATTAGGAAGAGACACACCTTGATGGGTTAGTACAAGGAGATGACTCTGCTAATTTAAGTGGTAAATGGATTGAAACAGATAATATGCTTCAAGATGAGATTTCCAATAAACCTGATAGTCAAAGACAAGGACTCAAATGCCCAAATGAAATCTTGAGGGAAGAAATTCAAGTTGATGTGCAGATCAGTCAAGTGCTCCCTGAGGAAATCCATGACAAAGTGCATTTGGATGAAGCAGAGGAATGTCAAGAAAAGAATCAAGAAGTTATCTCAAAAGTTGAATCTCTTTAGCATAATGAAGAGAATGAGACAGGGGAGTATCTTCTTGGTTTTGATTCTGATTGCTCAAATGTGTTGTTGGAAGAAGGTCCTTGCTTAGTATCTGCTAATCAATTTGTTTTTTACGCTAAGTGGCATGTTCTTGTTGATGATATGGATGAATATGAAGTGAAAAATTTTCCTGGCTCTGACTCCGTCCATTCAAATGAGTTTGAAGAAGATCCTTGTTCACCATGTGCTAGTATCCCTGAAATCAATGATGATAAGCTAGAGGAAGATTCTCAAACCCTTGGGGATGACATGTTTCAAGAGAATGTTCAAAGTAAGACTTCATCTCAAGAAATTCAAAAAAAATTTGACTCCATGCCTGAGATAAATACAGAGATGCTGGTGAGTGAATATCCTGACTGCAAGATGAACCTTGATTTAGTGGTGTTCCATGAGTTGAGACCTCGTGAAGAGGAGATAATACACCACATCCTTGCATTGGTAACTAGAAATCTTCAAAATCAGGTGGTGTCCTTTCATTATCCTCTATGTTTTAATGATTTTTAGTTTGATTATGGTGTTGGGGATAGTAAAACATGTTTGTGGGTAAATCATGAAAAAACTAAAAACCCACAACTGATAATATTTCAAGCTTTATGCCATTAGAATGAACTTATTGCACACAAGCTTTATATTTCTGAGTATATGGATAAATTTGCTAGGTTTAGAACTGTGCCTAGTAAGTTAAGACTGTTGCACATAATGAAAAATTAGTCAAGTCAATGTACAAATTTTTACAGTCTTGTGTTTGCAAAATTTGGCTTTGGAGTTAGTTTAGGATTAGAATTAGTTAGTATTAGTTTTTGGTTTGGTTATTTTTCTTTATGTTCTATTTGTAGATAGTTTGTTTCTCTGTTTGTAAATATTATGTTTGCTTGTAAATAGCTTTGTTGTTTGTTTGTTTCTCCTTTCTTTTTATCTTTTGTTTCTTTTGTTCTTTTCGTTTCTTTTTTGTTTTTTTCTTTGGGGGTTTATCTGTTTCCTTCCATCTTTGGAATGGTGGTTGTTATCTGAAGCATACTTTGGTCATTTGGAGAGAAATGGTTTAGATATTTTCAGGCTTTCTGGCTGGATGATTTTTTCCTAAACTCTTTGTTTTATGCCCATTTCCAATAAGAGTTGTGGAAGGTTTTCAAAACAAGGTGCATAGTAAAAGACCTACATTAGCTCCTCTGAATCTGTCACAAATTCGTAAGATCATCTCCTCTTGTAATGGTATATTTGTCCTAGGGTGATAGTGTTGCAAGTTTTGAGTGAAAATTTTGATCTCCCAAGTGTTGTTATGAGGTCCATGGTAGTTTTCAACCCAGATCAGATGTTAAACATCTAACATATTGAAAAGTAAAAGAGAATTAAATGAAATATCTAAAACTTCAAAAGAAAAAAAGAAAAGAATTATCAAAAGAAAAAGAGGATTCAATATGTATGGGTGATTCCAGTATCTCTACCAGGGCTATGGATGCCTGACTGACAGGAGAGCAATGTTGTGAGAGAACTAGAGGTATCTCTGTCGGGGCTATGGATGCTTGAATGGCAGCAGAGCAATGCCCGGGATATCATTACACAAAGGAAATCAACTCATGTAGTTCAAATCTTACACGTTGTCCAAAAGATGAATAAACTTTATGAAAGAATGATGCACAATCAAGCACACACATTGATTCAACGGGTAGCCATTGATTAACTTACTTTTGAGATTCTATCTCAACCTTGGTTTTTACAAATGAGCCAACTAGAGTTGTGATGTTCATGAACTAGGAATTTTGGGTAGTTGAATCCTTCAGATTCTTGAAAATGGTTAAACCATTTCCCCAGCCGAGTCGCCATTTGTTATGCCTTGCATAACCACCCCTTTTTGTTCTAGAAAAAAATGGGTCCCCCTTTGTCTTTTCCCTTTGGCCTTTGGTTTTCTACCTTAGGCATTTTCTTTCTAAAGTTCTGTTGAAGGCAGAACCAGGACCAATACCGAACTTAGAATTTTCTTCCAAGTTTGGGGCTTGTTCCATTCCTAGTTCTGGTTTCGACTATTCTTTGTCTCCGTTCTTTGTTCTTTTGTAGAGTCGGGTTCCATTCCGGTCCCGATTCCGCTTTGTCCATATTTTGTCTCTCGTCCCCATCCCGACTTATTTCTGCCTCCGCTAGCTTTAAGTAGGGCAGTTTGTTTTCCTTTCATTTTGGTTTTGCCTCAGTTGGATTTCAGGTTTTCTCTTGAGTTCAAGATTTTCCACCCCATCTGGATTTTCCTAGATCTCGCTCGAACTCCGGCCAAGTGTTGTTGTTCGGGAATTTCTGGTCCTCGCAAAAATCCGTGTGGACGGGATTTTCCCAATTTTTTTCGGTCTTCGCAGAAATCTGCGTGGACCGGATTTTTGTAGATTTCTTTCTCCCCTGGATTTTTCCTGAAATCCTTTGTTCCCTATTTGTTTCGGGTTTTCCAGAATGTCTTCTCCTTCACAGAAATCCATCCCACATGGATTTCCCTGGAATGTGGTGGAATGTGAAGAAGTATGGAATAGTTAGGCTAGTTAGTAAATAGTGATGCATTTTTTATTCATTTATGCTATTTTGAGATCTCACATGTTGTTCCTTGATTGAAAATGATTGGATTAAATTTCTAATGGATTTTTTTTCCACTGGAATCCGCCTGGCTCGGAATTCTCTGAAATTCCTCCCTGGCTTGGATTCTGCGAGTTAGCCTGAAACTCAAACTGTTTGTATGATCATTTTGTTTGAAGATATAACGACACCTTACTGACATAGTATTCATTTTAATGATGATTTTGATGAAGTAACTTCTATTTGTGTGATCTTTACTATGGTTCTCTTTGTTGAATTTAGGATTAAACCCTACACATGATGATACTTTCCAAGGGAGCTTAGCTGGAGTGCATTCCCCAATCCAGTTGGTCATGAAAATCAGCTAAGGCAATAGTCGGCAAGACCCCGAAGATGTCACAGTGAGTGGAATTTACATACAGGCATCTATCGGCAGGACCAAGCTCATCATCCTAGCGAAAAGGAGTTTTCTATCGGCATGAGTTTTCCCTTTGGGGGGTGGTCTTGGAAAAATCTCAAAGTCTTGCTGACCGGCGTCAAAAGATTCATACATTGGCAAAAGGTTTTCTCTGCACCACGATGTCTCAGCAAATCCACGAGGTCTCACCGACTAGTGCATATAGGCATACCCTTCGGCGGGAGTTGTTCTCTTCAGTATGTGCTCTCACCCAACACTAGGAGTCTTGGCAACAGGGAAGGGTCCGCATATCGGCAAAGCAAGATAATGTCGCCAAGAAGTCTTTGCAAATGGGTGCAGCCTCGCCGACAAGGGTGTCTTCGGAGAGAGTGTGGGAATTCGGCATAATGTCTCGCCGATGCAATATAGTCACGGAGACTAGGATATACACTTCGGCAAGAGGCTTGTCTTCAGAGTAAAGTCATGGCGAGTTCTTCGTGTCTTGTCGATCGGCTCATAAGTGAACACCTCAGTCAAGCAATCGACATTCGACATAAGGTCTTGGTGAAGTCTCTTGGTCTTGACGATTCACGATAAAGGTTGCCCATCAGGGAAAGAAAAAAATTATCACTGCGAAAAAAGTGGAATTATGAAGGCTTTCGCTGTGACATAAGATGTCTGTAGGACATCTCCCTGACAAGAGAATGCTACAGCGATGCTTGTGAAATGAAAGAACCCATGTCGGCATGACTACATGAAGGTCTCTCTAAAATGAAAGGATCACCAAAAGATGATGCCCTCGGCATAGTGTCTTGTCGAATAGGAAAGTCACGCCGAAGTGAAAGAACTCGGGGAGACTCTGAGTGGATGGATCGGGGTCGATAAGATTTCTTGTCAACCCGATGGTGTCTTAGAAACAAGGAGGAAGCTCAACGAGAGTGAAAGAAATTGGCGAAAGGTCCTACGGATAAGATAGAGTGTCGGTGACATGCAAGGGAGTTGCCATAAGTCTTGCCGACAAAGGTTCCCCGAGGGTTTTTGGGGAAGATCTCGACTCTTGCCATGAAGTCTCAGCGACTATGAAATTCACACCATAGCAGGAGGAGCCCAAGCCCAGAGGATAAGGAGGATGTCGGGGAGACTCCAAAAGAAAATAAAAGCTTCGCCATGTGGTCTTAGCGAAGGAAGGAGGTTACGCCGACAGGATGTACCTTTGGGGAGAGGAAAGGTAGGTGCCAAGAGGTCTGGCCGACTTTCAGGAGTCACACCGAAATAGAATGGGCTCAGTGGGGAAGAAAACAAAGATCAGGGAGACTCCATAAGCATAAAGGGGTTCGATGAAAGGTCTCCCAGAGATTGAAAGGTCTTGTCGATGCAGAGTGTTTTCTGGGAGAAAACAAAAGCTTCGCCATGTGGTCTCAGCGAAAGAATGTGGTCTTGACGATAGGTTTTTTGAGCTCGATATGATTTCTATAGCTCACCGAAGTTTCTCACCGACTATCTTGTGTCATGCCGATAACTACACAATGGTGAAATCACATTGGGGAGACACTGATGGTGTCTCACCGACATGCGATACAGTTTGGACCACTTTTTACCACCTTATGAAGCTCGTGTTGCATATGTCTGACCAACTAGAAGAAGGCCAATAGAGTGCAGACCAGGTGGACTCCTTCTAAGAATAGATGGCAATGGATCGACCTGAGTGAAATGCAAAGATCTACAGGGAGGCCCGATGGTGCTCCCAGAAGCGGTCAACATACAAAGAAGTCCATAATAGAAAGGAAGCCGAGAAGAAGAAGAAGTTGTGACTCATAGGGACAGCTATAGTGACCACCAGTGGAGGTTGATCAAAGTTAATGGTAAAGTGCCCTGGAGCATTCAAGGCGACCCTGGTGGAGTTCAAGGTGGAAATGAAGACAAAGAATAAATGTTGCAGCTGGAAAAAAAGATCAAGAGGCTTCTCTTGAGCTCAATCCATGACTGACCCAGACAGCAAGGCTCCGCTTTGAATGCATTTTTGACTTTCCTCAGAAAGATCTGAGAGTTGACTCTCATGTCTACCGATATTTTGTAAACCCTAGTGTAGGGGACAACACATTCCTATTGATACATTATGTATATAAGGCATTCTTGTCTCTTTGTAAAGGTTAGAAAGTGGTAGATAAAAGAACTTGTAGATTAGAACTTCTAGGTTTAGAAAACTTTTAGACAGAGAACTGTTTAAGAATTAGAATTGTTAGGAGTTAGTCAGTTAACAGAAGGATATAGAGTTGCATCTTGATTCTTAGTAATAAGAGCTTCTTTTTTTCTTCTTGGTTAGCACTAAGGTTTTAGTATAGACTATAATGTATTTTCTACGTTCTCTTAGTGTAGTTGGAAACAATTTGGAGCTGCAGATTCTCTATACACTGGTGATTGTGCCAGCTTTGTAAATATTGCTTATCTTTTTTATTGACAGTAGAAGCAATCAGAGTTTAATCTACTTCATGTTGTGTTACTGAATGATATTTGTCTTAATTAATCATATGATTTGTGAACTCTCCAAGGAATGAAATTTTATTTGTGTTTTATTTAAATGATAGCTAAAAAAAATATGTTATGCAAATTAGCACTGTGAATGAAAGAGACTGTGTGTCAATCACAAGTTTACTTTGTTTTGCAATTTTGGTTTACAAATTCCTTGAAGTTAACAAGTTTGGTTAAGGTTGGATGAAATATTGTTCTTTTCTATTTCAAAATTCTGACTTATCTTTTTATATTTCTTTAAAAACCCCTGTTAGAGTAGGTTTTATTTCATGCTTGATCTTAGAACAATCCAGAAGCTCAACACTAGCAGGCCCCTTGAACATTACTGTTGCATTGACCACTGAGTAACATCAGCATAGTTGAGACCCAACTACAAAGACCTTCAGAGCTAAGGCATCCATGTGTTTCCTTTCTCTTTCAGGAGAAGCAGAATAGCCATATTCTACTTGCATTGTTGTGGTGCCAAAATCGCCATCAACAGGATAATTGATTGTACATACATGATGTATGTAGTCTCTAGGGGGTGTTACTGAGTCCTCCATCCATGCATCTTTTTTTCTTTTCTCTCTTTTGGAGAGGATCTTTTTTCCATAGGGTTTTCTCCTTTTCTCTGGTTGTGAGAGATTGCATTGCATTTTTCATTTTGAATGGGTGCCTAACATGGTTGTGTAGCCAGGACCCATATTGCATCTTGATATTGCATAATAATCTCCCTAAGTTGCTTTTAAGGGGTGTGTTAGTGTAAATAGGATATTTACCTACTTAAGTTTACTTAGGAATAATGCATTATAGTTCATTAGTGTATTTTATTAATTGGTAGTTGTTTTTGGTTACATTTTTACTGACTTTCCCCTTGCATCTATAAGCAAGGCCAATTTACATTATTCTTCATCTCAATTATTATTCACTCATTTGTGAAATATCTTTTATTCTCTCTTATTTTTGAAGGTTTATATTGCATATTGTGCTCCCTGGAGGTGAATTCACACCAACACTAGGAAGTGAGTGTTTGTATGCTCAGTTAGGCTCATCAAGGTTACTAGACCAAGTTCTTCTCTGAGTGATACTCGCCCTCTCGTACCTAAGGGGTCAAATAATTCTTGCATTCAACTTAATGCATCACAAAGGTAGTTATATTTTCACATGAAATCCATTTACATAATAAATCATTTGCATCATTAAAGCATTAAGTATTCATATTGTAATACATATTCATTCATCACATTTTTTGTTGGTATAAAACATAATCATTCCTTTAAAATCAATAACATCTTAATGCATGTTTGAGTATTCCATTCACATATTAAACATACCAAGGTCACGATTTACATTTATCATCATATTTATTCATGAAGGTAAAAGTAACCTAGTAACTAAGAGATAGGGTGTAACCCACCAAGTTATAAAATAAACTTGGTATCATCTTAAAACAATTTATGAGGCCAAAATTAGAATCAAATTCTTCACTTGCAACATCAATTACATTACCTTCCAATAAACATGATGAGAAAGTAGACATTTCTTAGAAGAGTTGCAGATATTAATACTTTATTTTAAGAGTTAGAGGAAGAAAATAAAAATTATTCTCTTGTACCCATAGTCTTGAGAGAACTACACCTTTCATTTCACATGTTTATCACTTATCTCAATGTGGCAAGTAAAACACCTTCTTTTGAATATTTGGTAATTTTTTTCAACAATAAAAATCAATTTGTAGTGGAACTTTTGACTCCCAAAAAAATTAGGCCCTTGCAACAAAGAAGAAGGGAAGACAACATAAATGTCAGAGTGGTCCATCATGTTCATAAAAAAAAAATTAGGAAGACTCTTCTACAAAGAAGTGTCCTATTTATGGAAGAAAGGGACATGGTCTTAAGGATTGATGGTACAATTCCTATTAGTGAATTTATTCGTAGAAACCTTCTTAGGAGGGCAAGATGAAGAATCCCTAGTGGTAGAAAATATTAATAAGCAACATGGTGATGTTGCATCCATAAAATATTCAAATGAATTTATTTTTTCTTATTTCTTGTAGAAATAAAGGCCTCCACTTCAAACATTTCTTTTTGGTATGTTGATTCTAGTACATCCAAATATATAATAGGTGAGAAAGAGTGTTTTTGTGATGTCACTCTATCCACCTCCTATGGGCATGTATCCATTGGTGATAACACATCATATGAAGTTCAGGGAATTGGAGATATCTCTTTGCCACTCAAAAATCACAAATGAAAACTTAGAGGATAATAATATTTATAACATAACAAGTTGTCAGAACACAACTATCTACAGAGAAGAGGCTTGAATTAGTAGATCACCTTAAATTTTATCCCTTAAGATCTTTTGCAAATTGATTCCTTAAGTCCTTTAATGTGCATATTAAAAACTTAATATGTAGTAACATGTACATGTAGATACACAACCATCACACAACACAAAATATATGTGGAAAACCCAAGATGGAAAAAACCATGATGAGAAATGCTACTAGGATATACTATCCTAATCTAGCCTCAGCCAAATGCCCAATTACAAAGTTTAAGGGAACCAACCCTAAGGAGACACCAATACCCTATTTTAGGAGCACCTACTCTACTCTGAGCACCTACCCAAATGTCTGATGGCACCCACCAATTAGATTTACAAAGAAAGGCATTATAATTTTTTCATAAGAACTCAATTTAATGTTGCAACTTACTCTGCAACTGCATAGTGTTTTGCATCCCCTCTGTTTTTCTCTACCTCTTCCTTTTTAGTGCATTCTCTATCCACCTCAAGAGGCTCAGAATACTTTATGTAATCTGCACTATCTTCTACTACTCTCTCTCTATTCCATTGCTTTCAATTGTATTCCAAACTTTTTCAGAAATCAATTTTCTATTTTGTATCTCCTTCACTAACCTACACTGCTTGCCTCGAGATTCTCATCCATGTGTAGATCTCCTATTAGGGTTTTCCTTATATATTCTTCATCACACTACATCTACATTGATCATCCCATTCATGAAATTCAAACACTGAGAATTTTCCAAGTATAGCTCACCATAAAACCCTAAAAACTGATATGCATTAATTGCATTCCTGGTTACTCGATCTGATTTTGATCTCATTCTCTTTAGCAATTTGTTCTGCTATCCTACAAATCAAATCTTTGATCTACTTTTCGCAATAGTAGGTAGAACATTTAATTTTCACCTCTATGTCAGTTATCAATAAAAACACTTGTTCAGACTAAGCTAGCTATTTGTGATCTTCACATTCAAATATGGGTCGTCGATCTCTTATCTTCGTGCCATAATTTTTTGCCTCTCATTTCATCTTGACACCTTTAAAACATGACCATCTGATTGTTCTTCTTTAAACTTGTGTCATTGATCTCGTTTACCATATAGCCAACGTTGCTTCACTTTAGACTTCTCTTTCCATTTCTGCAATGTGAATGAGTATAGCGATCATCATTTGGTCACATGAACCTTTAAATCTACACCGTAGATCTGGGTTCCTTTGTATTCATACCCATCACATATCGCCGCTTTGCATATGCCTCCATATTTCATTATCATAATGCAAAGAACCCTCACGATGCATTCCAAACATGCCACCTGTCTTCCATGCCATGTGTCATGTGCCCTCCATACCGCGGGTTAGAGATTGGGACCCACCGAATCCTTAGTAGGGCATCAAACGGTTGCCATCTATCCTAGGTTTTCATCACCATCCACTATCTTTTGATGTTCATCACTCATCGCCAATCGTGTCACTTCATTTAAATTCACAAGAACAATGTGAAGTGATTGAGTGATATATATATCACCATGTTTTTTCATGATGTTATCTTGCAG
Source organism: Sequoia sempervirens (assembly GCA_007258455.2). Classification (NCBI taxonomy): domain Eukaryota; kingdom Viridiplantae; phylum Streptophyta; class Pinopsida; order Cupressales; family Cupressaceae; genus Sequoia; species Sequoia sempervirens. The sequence goes on from VDFB02193867.1 coordinate 555,463,187, forward strand.
ACTCTGGTCCCACATCATATCTCATACACCATTCGATCATTCATCATCAATTGATCTCCACTGTTGCTTTCTATTTTGCGAGACTTAGATGGGGACACACCACAATTATTGTTTGTTGGTGGGTACTGTCAACCTTCATTGGCTTGATCATAGTCATTCATTGCATATTGTGCAACCACTTCTTTGCTGAAGAAACCAAGCTACCATGTGAAGGAATAAGGTGATAGCCATTGGATCTTCGTCGCAGAAACATAAAGCATTGCTAATAGTTTTGGTAGTGATAATCATGAAACAACAATGGGAGATACCATTGCAATGAACACTTCATCGGACAACCTATAGCAAAAGGAAATAGGGGTCAATCACACAAAAAACTTTAATGGCTTAAGCAATGACTTAGGTGTAATGATGGAAAAATTACTCCATAACATGGCCTTGATTTAGTGTTGTAATATGTCTAACATATTCACATTAGGTCTTGGGCCCTTGTGAACTAAATGAGCTTATTGGTTCCTTATTTAGAATATTGTAAAGTGTTGTAATATACTTTCACACTTTTTTAGGGTTTTATTAAATAATTGGGCTTCTTTATGCTTTAATTGGCCTTAATTTGCATCCACAAGCCCCATTTAATGCATCTTTTTGAGGATAATCTCGACATGAACCAACATCCAATCATAATTAAGGTGTTTTTAGGCTATGTGGCCCAGATTTAGTGATCTGGGACTCATACACCACCTTGGGTGTATGAGTCCCACCTAGGTTTTTGGGCCCCAATCTGTATTTTACATCATTCTAAGCATTTTTGAAAATGTGTCCCATAATTAAGCCTAATGGGACTCATATGCCACTTCTTGCGTATGAGTCCCATGTGGCCCAAAATCAAATTTAATTCAAATTCTTGGAAGGATTTTATCCTCCTAGATCTGATGTCGGCTTGTAGTCTTGTAATTTCGGGAAAATTTGAATAAAAAAGTATAAATACAAGGTTCTTTCACTCATTTTAACCTAACCATTCATGAGAACATTCCTAATAGAAAAATTATGATCAAGAGCATTTTCAAGAGCATTCAAGAGCATTCAAGGGCTAATTTTCAAGTGTTTTAGAGAATTATTCAAGCATCAAGCATCATGTTTTTTTTAGCTAACATTTGTGATGTAGGGTTTTATGATTCAAGCAAGCATTCAACTCAAGATCTATCATATTCAAGCAAGAGTGAAGATATACATCCGTTGGAGCAATTTCATACATGTTTTCATCACTTCATTGCTAGGGCTTGGTGAGTTGCAACATTAAATTTTGTTCATTCATCATTCTCCTTTCCTATTTCATTTCATTTCAAGGTTTGATTACCAAAATGGGGTTTGACCAAGGCAAACACCTTTCCACTAACAAAACGACATTTTCCCCTCTTTAGTGTGTGATTTACAAATCTAGGTTGAAGACATATTGAAGAGAAAGTTTGGAGAAAATTTTCAAGTGTTCAAAGTTTTCAAAGTTGACACCTTGCATTAGAGATCATTGGAAGACATCTACAGGTTGCAAATCAAAGATTCGGATCTGAAAATTAGGTGGAAATGATATAGCATAAATTGAAGAGTAGAATTATACTTTGAATTTCTAGAAAACCCCAACTAGACTGATACACCACTTCTACGTATGAGTCCCAGTATAGTCAAAATTGTAGATTTTAGGAGTTTTAGTCATATCTCTACTAGATTTTTGTTCCTTCCCAAAAACCCTAATTTGGGACTAAATCACCCAGACTAGCATATGAGTCCCAATATGCTCTAATTCCATAATTTTTAGTGTTTTATAGCTCATTCCAATCTTCAGGTTTCTAGGTGCACATCTTTCATCTCTCAACTTTCTATTACGTTTTACATGCTTTTATAGGCCATTTAGTGAAATCTTGCATCATATTAGGTTTAAGCATTAGGTCTTGCATTTCATTATTTTTTTCAAGCCATAGCTTGGTGGTGAACCCCTCTTTAGTTTATAATCAGACCTTGGGATAACCCTATTGAAAGATCACTTTCTCCTTTACATATCTTAGATTGAGATCTCTAAGGTTTCCCTTCAATGAACGGATGAGGTGAAATGTGTTGTTCTATGTCATAAACCATAAAGCAACCATTTTCCTTCATTTCATTAGGAAAATGACAACTCCCAAAAAGCATTCAACTTCAAAACATAAAAACTGATGAATGTCATGATTGCAAGGCCTAGGGTTTTTCTACAAAACCCTAGATTTGTCTAAGAGCATAGATAATTCACTTCTGAGCACATCATGCATCCTCTAGACTTGCAACTCAAATTTCTAAGGATCCCTCAGAAAACCCATGTAGAATATGGTCATATATTTTTCTTTAGATACTTGGAAGCAACTTTTACAAAAAGGTGACAACATTTTATGTCAACTTTGCAACATTTTGAAAAACATTTCGCTTTTCTCCATCAACCAATCACAAACCCTCTACAACCAGATCCATAGTGTAAGAGAGGGGGACCACTAGATGCAAGGCCCCAGGTCATGAAGGGCCAAGATGCAGAAGGCTGCCCTAACTTACCTTAGCAAAAGGGGTGTTAGGATATGTAGGATGAGAATGATGAGGACTATGAGGTCCTTCAACCACTCTATAGACCAAAATTGTAAGACATGGCTAGGTGAGCCTATTTTTAGGTCCAACACTATGCCTCAAGAAGCTCTTTGTGTGAGGACAAAAGCATGATCCTTAGATGACAGCACAGCGCGCTGGCGTCTCTAAAGTGTGTTGGCATCCGTACGACCATACAAACACAAAGACAAGGTCAAACCTAGAAAAACTAGCTAATAGCCCAACTAATTAACTAAAGGGCCAAAATAATGTGATTAATTAAATAAAGTATTCTCTAATGTTGTAAAGCAGAAATGAAAAAATGAAAAGGGCAAGAATAATCTCACCAAAAAAATCATTTTCCAGCTAGCTCTTCGAAAGCACATTCACCTACACACACAAAGGAGAGGAAAATTTTGGGTGGCTGTATAGGGGCCTTCCTCAGTCAGAACCCCGTTTAGGTGTTTCCACCTCTACGAACAACCAAGAAAGCAAGATAAAGAAAAAAATGTAATAAAGAGCACAAAAGCACTACAAAACAGTAAAGTGCTAACTCAACCAAGTGATAGAGGAGAGGAGAGGGAAACTTACCACCTCCACCAAGAGCACTCAAGGCTACTTGGGGGAGAAAATGAGACTACTCAAACCTGTACTGCAATGGTGTGGTCCCAAAATTGCTCTACCAAAGTGATGGAGTGGAGCTTTTGTTGCTATGGAATGTTGCTTGAGAGCTTGAGAGTGATTGAAATGAAGTGATAGAATGAGTGCTTGAAGTTGTGTTGAAGCTAGAATGCATGTTGAAGTGATGAATTTGAAGAAGGAATGAAAGAAACAACCATATTCAAGTTGGTCGGCCGAAGGGGGCATTACAACTTGACTCCCAATGAGAAGTGTAATGCCTTTGCAGGTTCAGTCGTAGGAATCTGCTAGGGATGTAAGCATGTCGCGTGGGTGTCCCCAACAAAAATGCCTCCACCGACGCTGAAAAGAGGTGCCAAGTGGGATGCAAGCAGTGGGCTTAGGTGGAATTAAGCCTCTGAACTTAGTTTTCTAAGTTGGATAAAGGAAAAAAGGGGATTTGCACATGGGGTGCAAATTTACTCCTATACATTTTTCCCCCACTTTAGCAAGCACGAATACTGATGAGTTCTCGGTAAAGTAGATCAAGGAGAGTGCAAGGTTAGAAATGTATACTTGAACCATGGACAAAGCAAAGCTTGGTCTGGTGTACCTAAAGGTGCAGGGCAAGCAAAGGACTCCATAGCTGCTTGAAGCTATGAAATAGGAAAAATAAAGCGTCTTACAGGCCCACGGACCTACAAAGAGGCAACCCCCAAGATCTCTCACATGAAGGAAGACCCATGAAGTATACGCCTTATAGGCCCACAAACCTGCAAGGAAGGTATCCCCCAAAAACTCTAGCATGGAGGAAACCCGAAGGAAGCAGACTTCGTAGAGTCAGGAAGTGGCTACATAGGCAAGTGAGCAGACAGTCACACAGAACGTCGATAATTTGGAAGTATTTCAAAGGGGTCCCTCGGGAACCCTTCAAAAGGAGAGGGGGTCCACTCAAGGGATGTGCTATTTGAAAGGTGAGGTTTAGTCATCCTTCCCCCAAGCTAGACATGAAAGAAAATGGAATAGGTCTAGTCAAGCTGCCCCCAAGCTAGACACAAAATAATCGATTTGAGGTAAATAATTTTGAAGGGGGTCCCTCAGGGACCCACCATGAAGAAAAAGGGGGTCCACTAAAGGGATGCGGAATTTGAAAGTAGATGTTCTTTCTCAGAGATATCCATCATCAAGGGATCCTTTCAAAAGATGTTCACTTCATCAAGGAATTCGAAAGGAAGGATGTGCCCCCACACAAGGGGAAGATTAAAGTTGTTCCCACTTTGGAGGAAGGTTTTCAAGTCCTTTATTTACAAACTCGTGATGAAGGAAACGCATTATGTTAGGGTTCCAATTTAAGAATGGGGTTTCAAAGAAAAGTATGCACAAATTTTTGAGAGAAGAATCGTTAGCAAAAAATGTGTTTTTTGAAAATTGAAACTTTAAAGGAGAAACATTGTCACACATGAGAGGGATAACTCAAGCAAAGAAGATAAAAAGGTAAAGGTAAATCAAAAGAGAGAAACATAAATAAAGGACATAGGTGGATCTGGTTCAGTGGGGTTAGATCTATCTAAGCTCATATAAATAATAGCTAACTGCGGTGCAAGGCAAAAGATCATCAATCCCCAATCATATCATGAAGAATACATGAGAAGACAAAGTAAAATAAAAAAATTAGGTCAACATGGAAGGGAATCCTAAATGCTCCCAACACTTTGCATCATCCCCAATTTATCAAAAATCAAGCACAAACATCGAAGAATGATGATACAAATAGAAGAAAGTTTACAACACAAAAACCATGCCTGTATCCAAGCACCAATAAGGGTGATGAGGGTCATCTAGGCATACATAGCATGAGCATGGAGGAACACATCACAAAACACACATACACACACACAGGATCAAGAAGGGGTTTCCTCTTAACATTGATTGACCAAGAGGTTGTCCGCTTCCCAATCTAAATCCTCATAAGGGGAAGGAGAATGAGCCTTCAATGGTGGGATGTTAAGAGGAGGAGCATCCAACCCTTCCACAACAAGGGCCAAGGAAGAATCCCCTGTGAGGTCTTCTTCACCAAGCTCTATTGGAGCTAAGGTCAATGATTTCATGAAGATCGCTGACAAGGCCAAAACTTCATCCATGGAGTTAAGCATGCACCCCACAAGAGCGTTGTGTCTAAATTTAGTGGATAGGGAAAGCTACACTTGAGATTCATCGCTAGGCTCGCCAAATGACTTAGGAGTGGTGATGAACTCAAGGGAAGCTAGGACTGGTTCCGTCACCAAGACAGAGCAAGTCAATGCAGGGCCACCTTATGAAGAAGGCAAACTCCTCTTACGTCCTTCACTGTCAGAAGGACCACACCCCACCTCTCGTTTTGTTAGAGGAGATGAACTCCCCACAGATGAGGCTGGAGGCATGAAGGAAGAGGGGGAAAGAACCACAGCGGATACAACCGAGGTATTAACCATATCCATAGGCTTCGAGAAAGGTTGGACATCTAGAACAAAAATCAGCAAGGGCAGCTCCACTGAAGGAGCGATGAATACCTGTACCCGCTTGGGGTTAGGTACATTTGTACTCATAACAGAAGTTGGGAGAAGTATAAGACCAAACTGAAGAGGAGCAGGAGGAAAGGGGGAAGAAGACACTAAAGGAGGCCCTGAAGCAGGGGCGGTCATTTCTTTCTCCTTCCTTTGCGAGGCGGCCTGCTCAACCAAGAGAGCCTTTCGTGGGCGCTTGTGCTCATGCAATAGATAGTTTCTATGACTCCTTGAGTTAGAGGTCAAAGTTGGGAAGGAACAAAAGGCTCTTGCTCAACCATGGGAATCTCCACCACAACTAGGTGATCCCACAATAGTGGTTTACAATTTTTGGCCAAACTGGACATTGATATTTTTTTTTAAACACAATCTCCACATTTGGGCACCTATAGCGATTAAACCGTAAATAATTTGAAGATGATGCAAACTAGAGTCTTGTCATATTTTTTTTGTAGATTCTAAAAATATTTTTTTCAATTTTTTTGGAATCAGATTGCACTTCTTTTTCTATCTCCCACGAAAATTGGTTTTTTTCAAAAAACAACATTTTTAAAAAGTGACGCACACCGTATAGTGCATAACTTTTTTCCTTGAAAGATAAAATTCCAATTCTTTCAAATTTAGATTTGTAACTCTGATATCTAGTGCTTCCACTTGGTTAGATAGTTTTTATTGAATATTTTTTCTTTAATCAATTTTTAAAGTCAAATCAATTACAATTCAGACATAACACGACCGTATAACGCATAACTTTTACTGTATGTATTGAAATTATTATTATTATTTTTGTTGGATCAAGGACTCCAATATCTGGTGCACTCATATTTTTAATTTTTTTTTTTATAATATACTATTTTTACACTTGTGCAGAACAAAGAGTTTTTTTGTCAGTGAAAAACCTATATTTAATAAAACTTAAAAAATAGATAGATAATATAATCAAAACATATTAAAATTATATTCATTGGATAGCTCATTTTGAGGGGAATCCGATACTAGTTGGGTTTTGAGATCTCCTCCATTTTTATTCTCAAATCAAGCTTCGAAACACAAAATTTTGAACAATTCTGGTGCCTTAGGAAGCAAGGATGAAAATAGAGGGGTTCGGTCGAACATGTGTTTGGTCGAACATCTTGGAAAGGTTCAGTCAACCAAGGGTTCGACCGAACCCATGTTCAGCCGAACCACCAATACATGCAATAAAAAAAAGGAAATTAGTCATATTTAGGGGGTTCGCCCAAACCTTGGTTCGACTGAACCCACTTAAATATTTTTTTTATTGGGGCGGTGACTGGTTCGGCCGAACTAGGGGTTCGGCCGAACCCTATGGTTTGACCGAACCATTTAATTGGTTCAGTTGAACCATAGGGTTCGGCCGAACCCATTTGATATGAGGAATGGGAAAATGGTGAATTTTCCTTCCTCTTAGAAAGTGTAAACCACTTATGTGGCTTCACCCAACTATTTTCAGTAGAGGGATAGGTTCCTACATAGGAGCAGGAGGAATGGGCTGAGGAGCAGCAGCAGGAGTTGAATTGAGAGCCTTTGCAATGGGCCTCTTCCCTTTCACTGCCTTAGGAGTAGGAGCAGTAGGAGGTCGTGGATCAAATTCTCTCTAAGAACCTTTCTTCATGTTGTATAAATAGTACCACGGTCTGGGGTATTCATTATGGAGGTTCGTGATCCTGAGGTTGGGGCTATGCTAAGGAGGATTCATTGGGCTCAGCAAATAGCCATCGAGTTGGCTCATCCAATACTCTTCCCAAGAAGGGGGAGAGGATGAGGTAGTCCGGGAGGAGGTAGCCTTCTCTTTTCCTTTATAGGAAGGAGAGGGAGCCAGCGTGGGCATCTCCTTCCCTTTCTAGGAAGGGAGAGTAGTCGGTGCAGGCTTCTCCTTCTCTTAGGAAGAGGAGGTAACCGATTCTATCACGGGAAGGGTCAGCCTCGGCTCCCCCTTGCCCCTAGTTTTATACTTTACATAATTCTTGTAAAGTAGGTCCATTCTTGGGGGAATCAGACCAATTGGGGAGGGAAAAAAGTGATCCAAAGAATATCCACCATGGGACACCAAGGGCTGGTATCCAGTGTCATGCACTACATGCACAACACCTTCATGGGAGAATTTTAAACATTTGTGAATAACAGAGGTGATTCCATTCATGGAGGTGAGCCAAGGTATGCCTAGCTTCAGCCTAAATAGATCTAACTCAGGGATAACGTTGAAAACTATGTCAACAGCCCTAGGTCCAACAAGGATGGACAAAGTTATCGAGTTGTAAGGTTTAAGACACATACCATCGTGTGTATTGATGGTAGATTTTGTTTCATCATATTTTTCCTTTTGTAATTAATTTAATACTAATTTTTTCTCAATGATAACATTCACGTAGCTCGTGGGGTCTATTAAGACTCCTATCACAATCTTACCATTGACACAAGCAGGAATGTAGAGAGGTGAGGGTTTGTTGTTTAATGGAAAATATTGTGATGTGAATGTAATGTCTGGCGAATCGGGTGTGGGTGGAGTAGTAGAAGTCACCATGACCATATTGACATAGGCCTTGGGTTGGGTAACAGAATCAATGGGATCAATAATCATGTTAGCAGAGTGTGACAGAAATAGGTCCATGTATATCTATAGTTCACTATTAGCTTTCGCCGCTGATTTGTTACCATTTTGTTTACTCCCATTGAGATGAATGGTATTGTCCTCGATACGATCCTGTATCTCATGACGTAGCCACATACAACATTTGGTATCATGTCCATTAACTCGATGGTACTGAAAATAAGTGCTCCCATCATACCAATTAGGGTAACGTTCTTTAACAGGCTTAGGACTTGGCAAGGTTAGGATCTTATCCTTCAACAGCTTCTGTAGGACGGAAGTATAAGATCCTAATGACTTTGTGAACTTTTGGTTACATTTGAGGCCATTTTCATCAGCAACAACTACCACATTTGTAATAGCCTTACCTTTCCCAGAGGTTAATACAATGGAATTTCCCTCAAAACAGAAGGGTGAGGAAGACCCCCCAAACTGAACAACCATCTATTGGTACTCTCGTAAGGTTGCACACAAGTGGCCGAAAGAAGGGTATTTCATAAGGGTGAAATTCTCTTTCCAAGGCCTTTGTAAGTTCCCTATGAATAGCTTCTAAACATCAGAATCAGGTAGCTGGTACGAGATTTTTGAAAGGAGCGCTTGATAGCGTGCTATGAAATCAGTGATTTTTTCATTATCTCCTTGTTTACATCGGACGAGATCTAAAAAGGTCATCTTTAGCCCAATTTTTGCTTAAAATTTTATGAGGAATGCATTTACAAGTTGGTTAAATGAGAAAATAGAGTTGTTAGACAAGGAACAGTACCACTCGAGCATTGTGTCCTTAAGAGATCGGGGAAACAATTTAGCCATCAACGCATCATGATGGAAGAAGTTTGTGCACAGGGCATTAAAGGTAGACACATGTGTTTGTGGGTCTCCCTTACTGCCATACTTCTTGAATTTAGGGATCTCCATTCCTTGGGGAAAGGGATTGTTTAAGATTACAACCAAAAATAGGCTATGTCGGAAGAAGGGATGGAAGATAGGCTAGGCAGAGGCTTGGGAAAGATTTTCCAATTGGCTATGCATCTTACCCATGTTCTGAAGAAGAGTGTTCAGAATAGGGTCACTAGAAGATAGAGGGCCAAAGGAACCTCCTCCAAAGCTGCCGCCAAGGCCACCTCTAGAGCCACCACCAATGTGACTTCCACCAAAATCACTATCGGAGCCACCACCACTAGTAGGGCCTCCATCAGAACCATCACCATGACCTCCGCCAGCACTGCCTCTACTATTGAATTCCCCACCACTACCAAAGCCTCCACCAATCATCTCACCAAAGCCCCCACCACTAGAGATGATAGGAGAGGTGAATCTAAAGCCCAAGGGAAACCTGTTTACCTTGATAGTTTTAGGTTGTTCAGAGATAGAAGGGACTGCATCAGCCATGGGAGGCATCGATGCTCATAACTATCCTTCATGTTCTTCAAAAGTGACTCCTTGTGCGAAGCTTGTGTTGTTCGAAGGAGCACATGCTTCTGCAAGACCGAGGAGGCTAGTCAGAAGTTCTATGCCCGTTCGATCTTTACTCATCATATGCTTCAACTCACTAACAACCCAAGTGGTTCTAGCCATCTTCATATTTCTTTCGAAGTGATTTTCTAAGTTTCCTAGTCCCTTAGTGAGGGCGGAAATGTATTCAGTAGGGATTTGAATGGCCTCATACTTATCCATCGATGATGGTGTAGGACACGCAGGGGGAGTGGGAATGTGATAAATTTTTCCAATGAATCCAATCTCGTTCCTCAACAACTGCTCCTATACAGCCACACTAACAATGGGACTAGAGAAAAGGATCGTAGAGAGACCAATCGAGACCTTCGTCCTTTCCATCTGGAGGTGTCGTATACATCTAACGATATATCCAGAAGTTGTAGACTGGGTTGTAATGCTCATAAACCTTCACAACACTTAGGAACACAATAGTTGCAAAGTATACGAGGGAAGTCTCAACACCAATAGATGAACAAACGTTGGTTCACATCGGGTTCACCAAAAATGTAAGAGAGGGGGACCACCACGTGCAAGGAACGAGGTCACAGAGGGCCAAGATGTGGAAGGTTTCCCTAACTTACCTCAGCTAAAGGGGTGTTAGGATATGCAGGATGAGAATGATGAGGACTATGAGGTCCTTCAACCACTCTATAGACCCAAATTGTAAGACGGGGCTAGGCGAGCTATTTTTTCAGGTCCAACACTACACCTTAGGAGGCTCTCTATAGGAGGATGAAAGCATAATCCTGGGACGATAGTGTAGTGCGTTGGTGTCTCTAAAGTGTGTTGGCGTTCATACAGCCAACCAACAGTGGAGACAAGGTCAAACCTAGAAAAACTAGCTAATGACCCAGCTAATTAACTAAAGGGCCAAAATAATGTAATTAAGTAAATAAAGGATTCTCTAATGTTGTAAAGTAGAAATGAAAGAATGATCTCACCAAGAAACTCGTTCACCAGCTAGCTCTTTGAAAGAACGTTCACCTACACACACAAAGGAGAGGAAATTTTTGGGTGGTTGTATAGGGGTCTACCTCAGTCAAACCCCCATTTAGGTGTTTGCACCTCTATGGACAACCAATAAAGAGAGATAAAGAAAAAAATGTAATAAAGAGCACAAACGCACCACAAAATAGTAAAGTGCTAACTCAACCAAGTGATAGAGGAGAGGAGAGGGAAGCTTACCACCTCCACCAAGAACACTCAAGGCTGCTTGGGGGAGAAAATGAGAGTACTCGAGCATCTGTTGCAATGGTGTTGTCCCAAAATTCCTCTACTAAAGTGATGGATTGGAGCTTTTGTTGCTATGGAATGCTTGGAATGCTACTTGAGAGCTTGAGAGTGAGTGAAGTGAAGTGATAGATGAGTGCTTGAAGTTGTGTCAAAGTTATAATGCATGTTGAAGGGATGAATTTGAAGAAGGAATGAAAGAAACGACCATATTTGGGTCAATCAGCCGAAGGGGGTGCTACAACTTGACTACCAATGAGAAGTGCAATGCCTCTACAGGTTTAGCCACAAGAATCTGCCAGGGACGTAAGTGCACCATGCGGATGTCTGCATCCCATGCAAGTGTCCCCGACCAAAACGCCCCCTCTAACAATCAAAACAGGTGCTAAGTGGGATGCAAGAAATGGGCTTAGGTGGAATTAAGCCTCTAAACCTGGTTTTCTAAGGTGGATAAAGGAAAAAAGGGGATTTGCACATGGGGTGCAAATTTACTCCTATACACATAGTATCCCTTATCTCTCCTTGGACATCAATGTCACCTTTTGACATCAATGACAACCAAATTGCCAACAATCCCCCCCTTTGTTATTGATGTCAAAAACTAAATGCTCATCCAAATAGAGGCAATTGAAACCAATACCAATTGAAAATATTGCAATTCATTCTCTTTACCAATCGTTCAATACCACTTAAAACAAGCAACTTCTTCTTGAGCATTTGCACTGCTTTCTCCCCATTTGACATCAATGGAAAAGGGTTTGTTTATAGATTTCCCCCCCTTTGGATATGCTCCCCCTTTGAAAAATAGTTCAAATAGAAAGAGGGGATTTTAAGACCATCTGCAACCATCAAGTCATTAGAAATTTGTAAAACTAGATTTACCTGACTTGATTTTTCTTTACATTTCTAGGGATAAATAAGATACTAATGAAGCTCCCCTTGGACCCATGCCCTATCACTAATATTTAGTGATATGATTTGTGAGAAATTATTCCCAATTTCTACCTCAGGTATTCAAATTGTTCCTTGGGAAGAGGCTTGGTGAAAATTTCAGCTACTTGTTCTTTTGTAGAACCATATTCCATTCTGACTTCCCCGTCTGCAACCTTTTCTCTAATGAAATGATACTTTATGGATATGTGCTTCATTCTATAGTGCATCACTATATTCTTTGAGATATTTATGGCACTTTAATTGTCACAAAGAATAGAGATCGTGGGTTCTTTGTACTCAACCTTGATGTCCTTAAGTGTCTGCTTCATCCATAGGACCTGAGTAAAACATGTTGCAACTACTACATACTCTGCTTCTACTGTGGATATGGTTTTTGATTCTTGTTTCTTGCTCATCCAAGAAACCAATTTGTTTCCCAAGAATAATTCTTCTCCACTAGTGCTTTTCCTATCATCTATACATCCAACCCAATCTAAATCTATATATAATGTCAAAGAAAAATCCTTGCTCTTGGGATACCACAATCCATAGTCAACCATGCTTTTCATATATCAAAAAATTATTTTTACTTTGTTAACATGAGACTCTTTTGGTGCAGCCTGAAACCTTGCTACCATACACACAACTTGCATTATATCTAGCCTTGATGCAATCAAGTATAACAAGCTTCCAATTATTGACCTATACATAATCTGATATGCATCTGGTGATTCATCTTATTTTCTCAACTTACAACCAGTTATTATGGGGGTACTAACTAGTCTACTATCCCCCATGCCAAACTTCTTAAGCATTTCCTTAGCATATTTTGTTTGAGATATAAATATCCCATTCTATTTGTGTTATTTGTAAACCAAGGAAAATGACAACTCTCTTAATATTGAGATCTAAAATTCATCTTGCATATGTGTAGAAAATATTTTACACACATTATCATTGTTACCACCAAATATGATGCCATCCACATATACAACAACAATAATCATGTGCTCACCTTCTGATTTAAAATACAAACTGATGTTTGCACATCCCTTTTTGAATCCTTATTGTTGAAGATACTGGTCTAATCTGGAATATCATGCTTTGGGTGCTTGATTTAGACCATACAATGCTTTCATTAATTTGCATACATAATCATCATCTTTTGACAGCTAAAAACCTTCTAGTTTTTCTATGTAGACTTCCTCTTCTAGGTTCCATTCAGGAATGCAGATTTAACATTCATCTTATATACCTTAAATTCTTTAAATATTGAAAATGTAAGAAACATTCTAATTGCTTCAAATCTTTCCATATGTGCAAATGTTTCTTCAAATTCAATGCCTTCAACTTGTGCATATCCCTTGCACACCAAACTTGCTTTATTCCTCACAACAAATCGATCTTTATTGAGCTTGTTTCTAAACACCCATTTTGTGCCAATTACATTCTTGTTTAGGGGTCTAGGAAACAATTCCCATGTCTTTTTTTTTCTCAATATGATTTAGCTCCTCTTCCATAGCTTTTATCCATCTCTCAACCTTGTTGTCTTCAATAAATATTTTTGGCTTAAACTAAGATAGGATAGCAAAGTTTACTTGTTCCTTGTTCTTTGCTAGTCTTCTTCTTGTCTAAACACCTTCATTTTTATCACCAATAATCTAATTCGTAGGGTGATCTTTTTGCACATAATTTTTAGGTGCCTTTGCAACTTCTTCTTTAGACTCTTCTTCCTCATTTGCAACAGCTTCTTTTTCATCTTCTGATTCAGCTTCAAAATTACTTTTGCTTGGCTTATTATGGTTCAAATTTTCATCAACCTTGACATTGATGCTTTCCACAATCTTGCACATCCTTTTGTTATAACACTTGTAAGTTTTTCCTTAGGTGGAATATCCTAAAAATATTCCTTCATCACATCTTGAATCAAATCTCCCCAAGTTCTCATCTTCTCTCTTGATGTAGCATTTACTACCGAACACCTTGAAGTACTTGACAAATGCAGGTTTTCCATACCATAGTTCATATGGAATCTTACCATTGTTTATTCTTATTAAAGATCTATTTTGAATGTAAATTGCACTGTGAATTGCTTCTCTCTAAAATGAATCTACCAATTTTGCCTCACTAACATTTCTCTAGCCATATCTTTGACAATTTTGTTCCTTCTTTCAAATACTCCATTCTATTGTGGAGCTCTTGGTGAAAAATATTGTTGTTTGATTCCATGTTTCTCACAATATCAAATGGATTCACTTGATGTGAATTCACCACCTCTATCTAATCTTAAACACTTGATTCTTCTTCTTGTCTCCTCAACCAACTTCCTAAATATCTTGAATTTTTCAAATGCCTCAGTCTTCTCCTTTAGAAAGGTTACCCATGCCATTCTAGTATAGTCATCAATTAATAGCATGAAGTATCTCTCACCTTTTAGTCCCCTTGTCCTTGTGGGACCACACAAATCAGTATGAATTATTTGCAAGGTTTCTATAGTTGAGTAATCCTTTATTGGAAACTCAGCCCTTGTTCTCTTTCCATGTTGGAATTCTTTCAAAGTGGTGCTTTTAGGCTTGGTTATCTTAGGCATGTGTCTAACTAGTCCTTTTGAACTTACTTTTACCAAATTGTCAAAATTGGCAATGGCCCAATCTCCTATGCCACGGCCAACTCTCATCTATCTGGCCTATTAGGCAATTTTGGCCTTTTACTTCACAAAGATTATAGAGATTGTTGTCAATTCTTACACCTTGTGCAATTGTATTACCATTATTTCTTATCTTGTAGCCTTCTAAATTAAACTCAATATTGTATCCATGGTCACACATTCGGCTAACACTGAGAAGGTTATGTTTTAATCCTTCAACATAGAGAACATCTTTTGTCTTGTTCTTGCCATCTAGGCTCAAAATTCCTTTCCCACAAATCTTCACAGTAGTATTATCACCCAAGTTGATTGATCCCTCTTTACAATTCTTAATTTTAATGAATTTTATTTTGTCTCCAATCATATGCCTGGAACAACCACTATCTATTACCCACATATTTTTCTTTTTGGCATGCAACATGTCAATTGAGCAATCATTGATTGTGTGGGATTATGCTTTTTCTACTTCAACACATTCTTAGGTTTCCTCTCAACCTTTTCTTCCTATTTCTCAAGAACCTTAGATTCCTTATTCATAATTGGAGGTGTGCTTTTCTTCTTCTCTAACTAAAAATTTGGTCTCATAAATTTTGTTCTATAGTTTCAAGCTAAATGACCAAATCTATTGAAGTTGTAAAAAATTATACTCATATCCATTAAAGGATCAAAATAATTCTTACTTAAAAGTCTTGTACTCCTTTTAGGGACTACTCTACATTCCCTAGCTCTGTGACTGAATTGATTACAAGTATAACAATATCCATAGAAGAATGATGAGTATCTGGTCATATAATTTTCTTGAGTTGAATGAGGTCTTCTTTGTCTTTTCCTCCTTGGATAATTCACTCTTGTAATCCATCAACATCCATTCTTCTTGTGTTTTTCTTCTTTTGTTGATCAAGAACTAATTGGATATTCCTTTTTTCTGCAACCAATTTCTTCTCTTCATCAGATTTATTCTCATCAGTAGACTTCTCTCCAAAAACATCTTCCTTGCATGATTTATCATCAACTGAACCATCCTTTTCTTCTACTCTAAATATTTCATAAAGTTTTGCAGACTCATTAGTGAAGGAACTCTTTCCTTTCTCCAACCTTAAACCCAATTTCTCCTCGTTCGAGTGTTTTTGTGAGATTAATAATCCATCAAGGATTTCAGATCCTCCCTTTAGCTTTAACCCTTTTTCAACCTACTCCTTGGCTTTCTCCAAATCTTTTCTTAAAGAAACTATTTCTACCTCAAGCTTCATACATCTATTCATTTCATATTCCAATTTTTATTTCATCACTTCTTCCATTCTTTTGGCTTCCTCCACTTGAAGTTTTAGATTCACTACCACCTGATTAGATTCCTCAAGATCTTTGATCAGATTGTCAGTCTCCTTTTGAGCTTGCTTTTTCATATGCTTATTTTCCTTCTTAAGATCAACATACTTGTCCCTTAGGTCGTCAAGATCTTCTAGAGCACTGATCAATTCACCCTCAAGATCAACAATTGCTTCCTCTTCACCTTCTTCATAAAGGTCCTCAAATTTTCCATCCTTCGGGTCTTTATATTCTTTGGGCATGAAGGGAAATTCTTCCTCTTGTTCCCACATTACAAGAGCACAATCTTGTTCACCATCTAAACTATTGCTAGCACCAAATGAGTCACTTTCTTCTTGAATGTACAAGCTCTTCTTTTTCTTTCCAAAAATATTTTTTTTAGGATAATAGGTTTTCTTCTTTTTACTATCTCCTTCACGCTTAGAGTTATTATCCTTATCATAAGGACACTTAGAAGAAAAATTACCTATTCTACCACAGTTAAAACACTTGAAGGGAAACTTACCTTTGTAATTGCTAGATCCTCTCCTTAGCCTTCTTATGAAGTTTGCTTCTTCTACATCAGTCTCATCATGTTCAAATGTAGTGGCAGTATCCTTGTCTTTCTTAGGTGTTCCATCCTTCTCCTTGTTCACATTCTTGAAGGTTGCTTCTCTCTTGGAAGGCTTGACATCTCCCATTCTCATCTCATATGCAGTGAATATGCCATGTAACTCATCAAGAATGAGTTTATATACTTCTCTTCCCTCTTCTATTGTAGAAATATTGGGGTCATAGTTGTTTGTCATTTACCTGAGAACCTTATGTACAATGAAATTTTATTTTACCTCTTCTTTGTATCCTGTAATAGAGTTTACTACATATTCAACTTCTAGAAGATAATATGCAATCTTCTCCTCCCCGTTCATCTTTAGACCTTCAAACCTAGCTCTGAGAACTTGTAGCCTTTCCAACTTCACTTTGTCATCTCCTTCATATATTATTTTCAACTTTTCGCAAACATCATGTGCAATTTTACAATGCATCACTTTTCCAAACTGTATATAATAACATGCCTTACTCTTTCATTGTTCTCATACTCTTTTCTAGCAGTATCAGTGGGAGGAGTAGGAGGGGGAATGTAATTATTCTTGACATACATCTAGACATCAAATCCTAGAGATCCCAAATAGGCCTCCATCAATAAGCTCCAAAAAGCATAATATCATCCATTGAACTGAGGTGCCTTGTTTGTAGAACCTTCCTGATTATTCATTTTGTTCACTTTACTAGAATCTACTCAAGCTGATTAAGCTTCTCCTAGGGAACCTAGGGATCTTATACCAATTGTTGGAACACAACTATCTATGGAGAGGGGGGGTAAATTAGTAGATCATTTAAATTTTATCCCTTAAGATCTTTTTCAGATTGATTCCTTAAGTCCTTTAATGTGCAAATTAAAACTTAAGATGCAGTAACATATACATGTAGATACACAATCATCACATCACAAGGTATACATGGAAAACCCAAGATAGGAAAAACCATGGTGAGAAATGATGCTAGGATCTACTATCCTAATCCATCCTCACAACCAAATATCCAATTACAAATTTTAAGGGCACCAACCCTAAGGAGACACCAATACCCTATTTTAGGAGCACCTACTCCAAGGAAGAACCTACCCAGATGT
The DNA here is from genome assembly GCA_007258455.2 of Sequoia sempervirens. Lineage (NCBI taxonomy): Eukaryota > Viridiplantae > Streptophyta > Pinopsida > Cupressales > Cupressaceae > Sequoia > Sequoia sempervirens. Next base: position 555,480,856 of record VDFB02193867.1, read on the forward strand.
TTGATGGCACCCACCAATCAAATTTACAATAAAAAACATCACAATTTGTTCACAAGAACTTAGTTCAATGTTGCAACTTCCTCTACAACTACACAATGTTTTGCATCCCCTTTGTTATGCTCTACCTCTTCCTTTTTAGTCCATTCTCTATCTGCCTCAAGAGGCTCAGAATACTTTCTGCAATCTACACTATCTTCTATTGCTCTCTCTCTTTTTTCCGTTGCTTTCCACTATATACCACAATCAAAAATTGATTTTTTGTTTTGTATCTCCTTCATTGACTTGCACTACTTGCCTCGAGATTCTCATCCATGTACAAATCTCCTATTATGATTTTCCTGGTATCTTCTTCATCACACTACATCTGCATCAAGCCTCACATTCATTGAATTTGGACATAGAGAATTTTCCAAGTATAGCTCACTATAAAACCCTAAAAACTGATATGCATTGAATGCATTCCTAATTATTTGATCTAATTTTGGTCTCATTCTCTTTAGCAATATGTGTTGCCATCTTGAAAATAAAATATTTGATCTATTTTTCATAGGAACATGTAGAACATTTATTTTTTTCCTTTGTGTTGGTTATCAGTAGAAACCCTTGTTCACACTGACCTAGTCATTTGTGATCTTCAAGTTCAAATTTTAGTCGTCTATCTCTTATCTTCACACCATGATCCATCGCCTCTCATTTCAACTTGACACCTTTAAATTATGACCATCATATTGTTCTTCTTTAAACATGTGTCATTGATCTCTTCTACCTTATAGCTAGCGCATATCATTGCTTCACTTTAGACTTCACTTTCCACTTGTGTGATGTGAATGAGTATAGCGATCATCATCCAATCACATTCCTTTAAATTTTCACTATAGATCTAGGTTCCTTTGTATTTATACCCAACGCATATCACTTCTTTGCATATGCCTCCATCTTTCATTATCACAATGCCAAGAACCATCACAATACAGTCCAAACATGCCACTTGTCTTCCATGCCATGTGTCATGCACCCACCATACCATGGGTTAGACCATGGGATCCACCAAATCCTTAGTGAGGCATTTGGAGGCTTCCATCTGTCTTAGGTTGTTGTGACCATCCACTATCTTTTGATGTTCATTGCTCATCACCAATTGTGTACCTTCATTTTGCTTCACAATAGTGATGTGAAGTAATCGAGTGATATATATATCTCCACATGTCTTCATGATGTCATCTTGCAAACTATGGTATCACATCATATCTCCTACATCGTTCAATCATTCATCATCAATCAATCTCCACCATTGACTGCTATCTCATGGGGCTTAAACAGAGACAGACTCATTATCAATCTTCATCAGCTTGATCACAATTGTTCATCACATATCACACAACTAATTCCTTTCCAAAGACACCAAGGAATGATGTGAAGGAATAAGGTGATAGCTGTTGGATTTTCTATGCAACAACCTACACTGTCGGATCTTCGTTGTGGGCACATAAAGCATCGCTAATAGTTTTGGTTGTGATAATCATGAAATAATGATGGGAGCGACCATCGTGATGAACAATTCACTAGACAACCTATAGCACAAGGAAATAGGGTTTAGACACACAAACGAATTTGATGGCTTAAGTAATGACTTAGGTGACTAACAACTCCCAACAAGCAGTCACTTCAAAACATAAAAAATGATAAATTCCTTGACCATAAGTCCTAGGGTTTTTCTAAAAAACACTAGATTTATCCAAGATTAGAGATAATTCACTTATGAGCACATCATGCATCTTCCAAACTTGCAACTCACATTTCTAAGGAGCCCTAAAAAATCCCATGTAGAATTTGGTCATAGATTTTTCTTTAGATACCTAGAAGCAACTGTTGCAGAAAGGTGACAACATTTTATGTCAACTTTGCAACATTTTGAGCAACATTTCACACTTTTCCCTTTTTTCCATCAACTAATCACAAACCTTTCAGAACTAAATCCATTGTATCCCTTATCTCTTCTTGGAAATCAATGTCACCTTTTAATATCAATGACAACCAAATTACCAACACAAGTGTCACATAGTGGCGAGTGTTTTCCTTTATAGTATTGTAACAAAATTATTATTTTTTATTTAGAGGTAGGAAAAGAATGTGTTATCTAATTGATAGACAAGTTGGCATGGCATAGTGATATATAGGTTGACCGTTATAGTTTAATATCAAACGACTCTTGCAAGCTTAATCTATTCAAATGTTTTTGATTAGAGGTAAAATATAGATTTTGATGGGATCCTGGAACCCAGTACAAGGCAAGAAAACTGCTGACAGAACATAATCAACACAACATCAGCATCCAAATGACAAAAACTATCAAAGATCAACACTAAAACCCAAGCTGCCAACAACAAGAACCAAAGCCTGGACCTTTATCCCAAATAACCCAATTTATACAACATTAACCACTTGAAATAGTTAGGAAACACAATAGTCGAGCTGCAACAAACCATCTGCTCAACAACCATATTTGAGCCAGAAAAGCAAAGAACTTAAAAGAGTAACCACCAACCTAATCCTGATTCTCAGAAGAACTAGACATAACAAACACCCCACCTCAATAGGGGTTTTGGAAAACATAGAAGAAGAAAGGGACATATCAGCGTTCCTACAACACCATCCCACACAATCAGCGAACCCATCTTCCACCTTAAAAGGAGAGGGTTCCCTTCTGAAAAAGAGAAAGAAATGGAACACCTTCCCACTAAAACCGCTACGTGCACTTTCCCACCAAAGTTCCACCTCAACGGGATAACTACCACCTTCACCTCAATAGAAGAGGGTTCCACATCAAAAGGAACAATCTCCCCCTCGATAGGAGACTTTAGCTAAAAAACCCAGTAGCAGCTGACTTTAGTAGGAAGGGCAACCACATCCTCCTTAAACATCATGAGCATCAGGAACTAACAGGAAGGAACAAGGCACAAAACAAACAAAAAATAAAGCTAGGCCAATAGAGATAACCCAACCACTAGCCAACCAACGCTAGCCAAAACAAAGATCATTAAAACCACTAGCATCTTCCACCAGAACCCCAAAACATCCTTCGTTAAATAAAGAAATCCCAGCATAAAAATAACCTTCACCAACTCTGGGAGCTTCACAAGTAGAAGGCCATATAGAAACATTTGCACCCCCAAACAATGCTTGAGGGGGAACAAAAACAACTGCCAAAAAGCCACCAAAACACTAAACAATAGAAAACTCAACTGGGTAAACAAAACTAGCAAGGGGAGAAACCCAGATAAAAACTCCTCACTAGACCAAGAGGAGGCATCACAAAACTTCAAAAAGAAGCATAGGCAAAAAGACCACTGGAGAGCCAAACCTAAGGAGAGCATAAGCAAACAAGCCCCAAATGAGAAAAAGGATCCTAAACAGGAAGGAAACAAGGAGAAGGCCAACCAATAAAACCATCTAGCTACCCTAGCACACTAGTCAGAGCCAAAAATAGGCCACAACTCCACAAAACCATCTAGAAGAAGACACCACCACTCCAGAAGAGGGACACCAGAAGCCAAAACCCTCCAAGAGCAAGAACCCGCAAAAGAGCACCACCAAACAAACAGCTGGAAGGGGCTAAGGGAAACTAAGAGGAACCAAGTAGGAGAGCAGGCCAGCATGAAAATCACACAAGCCTTCCTATTACGCCAAATAGGAACAAAAATAAGCCCATCCTTCCACCAATCCACCTCAGAAAACCCAAAGAATACATGCACCAATTGCAAGGAAAGCAACAAATACAAAACACCAGGTAGAAAGGGTAAACCCAGCCAAAACAAGAAGAGGGGAGAACAACCTCCACCCATGCCAAGAGTCACACCACCAAATTGCGTAAAGAACAAAAGAGGGGGAGTAGAAAACACAAAACCACAAATCCCCTCAACCAAGCACGAAACAAGCAACACCGAAAAAGGGCCAAAACCCATAGGAATTGAACAAAGCAGCATACTAGACAACTCTAAAGAGAGGAAAACCTTTCTCACATACATCCAAACTCCCTCTCTAGCCTTAAAAACCTCCTCTTCATCATCCGCAGAGATGAAAAATCCCTCCCCACACCTATTCCCGCATCGCTCCCTCCGTTCTGAATCCTTGAAGATCCTAGGAAGAAGCAGCCCAGCTAGTGCCATCCCATTTGCAATAACATCTATGTCCTCATCCTCACCATCTTTGCCAACATCGTCCTCAACATTCAAAACCCTTCCCTCACACCCATTCCTGCCTATCGACCTTTGTTGTTGCACCATTAAGGGGGGGAATAATCTATTCAAATGTTACTTGGGAAATGAAGATTACAATAGTTAGGTTTGAATTTGACGTCAAATTTGATTTGTACCATATAATTGTGACTAGCAGAGTTGAAATCATGCGAGTTTAAATTAAATAATTCTTAAGTATATAAAATAAAATAATTCTTAAATAATTTTAAAGTAAAATAAGATAAATCTTAAATAAATAAATAAGATCAAGAATGATATATTTTGAACTAATATATATTATTTATTTTGATTTTATTTGAAGATCTATTTAATTTAATTTTAACTCTAATCCTAACTATAACTCTAATTCTAGCCCTAACCCTAATTCTAACCCTTACTTTATTCCAAATTCTAACCCTATCCATAACCATAAGCACAACTATAACTAATTTATTTCTAACCCTAACTATAACTTTGATCATAACCCTAATCATAGCTCTAATCTAATCATAATTCTAAATTTAATCCTAACTCTAATTCTAACTCTAAATCTAATACAAATTGTAAGTTGATCCCTAAGTTTAATCCTTACCATAATTATAACCCTAATTTTATCCCTAACAATAACACTAACCCTATCCCTAATTCTAATTCTAACCTTAATCTAAAATCTAACTCTAATTTTAACCCTAATGTTAAGATAATTTTTGAAGTGTGATTAATTGTTTAGATTAGTCTGACCATAATCATAACCATTATTATAAGTTTAATTCAAAATCTAATTCTAACTCTAACCCTTATTTTAATTCTACTCTAGCCCTATTTCTAATCCTAATTCTAATTATACACTAACCTTAATTCTAACTCTAATTCTAGACCTAGCCCTAGTTTTAACCCTAATTCTAACTTTAACCATAATTATAATGAATTTAGAATTAGAATAATTAAGATTAGAATTAGAATTTAATTAATAATTATAGAACTTGATTTAGAATATATAATTTTAGTTATAATAACCTTGATTAATAATTGTTTAATAAAAACATTTAAAATAATTGTTAACTAAGTTTAGTGTTATAATATAATGGATTAGCCAATAGTGGCATGTATTGATGGTTAAGTTATTGTGTTTTTCTTCTTGCTATCAAGGTTCAAACCCCATCAGAATGTAATTATTGAGAATTTATAACCATTTTAAATTTAGATTATATATGGTCTAACCTTAAAATTAAAGTAATCTATATAATTTAAGTTCTAAAAAAGTAAATGTTTCTTAAAATAAATATATTTTATAATTTTCATCTTAATCTTAATTTAATGAAATGAAATTTATAATTATAATTGTAATAATAAACTTAATCCTAAACCTAATTCTTAATTATTATTTTAAGATTGTATTAGTTTAATTATATTTAAGTAATAGTGCTTATAACCCTCATCTTAATAAAATATTATTAACAATTATAATATAATATAATCTAAATGTAATAGTGGAATTATTTTTTAAATGATTAGATAAAAATATTTAAATTTATAATTAGAGAAATCTTAAATTATATTTTAGATAAATTAAAATAATTAAGAAAACAAAAATATGATTTCAAGAAAGTATTAAAAAAAATTCTATACAAATGATTAAATTATAAAGAATGATTTTAGAAAAAAAAATGAAATTTAATAATAGTTTAAAAATTTAAATTATATTGACATATCAAAACATTATAGATCTTTCATCATCCTGTCACAATTATGTCATTTCGGAGGACATACCACATCTAAATCTAGACGAGATTGGGGAGATGTGTTGAATTGATTGGAAATGAATGTGACATACATGTAATAGTTGATAGTAGGCCAGGTTTAATGCAAATCTTGATTTGAAATGATCAAGCTTTGATATTAGAGCTTTGATGATTTCATGCTTTAGATCTTTGATTCGAAATGACATTGAATGAATGAATGACTGATTTTAATGTCGTCCATGAGACCAAATAGTCTAAGGGATCGAGAATCACAAAAGTACGAAATCTCCAAATTATTTTTGATGTTGGATCTTCTACAATGAATTTTGACCAAAAAACTAGCAATCATATCCTCATAATTCGTGCACTCCATGATAAAATGGAATATGTCTCTACCACCCTTTTGCTACAAAATAGGCATATTCTATCTTCGCATGCTTCCATAGGTATAGTCCACCTTTCGATTTCACACCTAAGATAATGTGACCTGGTCATCAACTGAGCTATTAGCAACCTTGCTTTACCTTTAATAGCTACACCTAAATAATTTTTTTCACTATGCTCCCAAGTTGGGTTGAACTCTTTGACATAGTGCACTTTCTTCTGCCCAATCTACTTTGTCCACATGGCAGTCATGAACTTTTTTGTGACATAATTCTTAATTTCCTCATTGGTGTTAGGAAAATCAAGTTGATGTCCCATTTTCTCAGCCAATTTTTTTTGTTCCAGCCATGTTTTCTTCCTACAGCCTAAAACCTCCTTCGTAACCACTTTGGGTTGATGGTGGTTATCCATGTTTTCAACCTTTTCTAGATAGTTTAGCAAGTGAGTAATAGCTGATGCCTCCAATGGTAAGGTTCTCAATCTAGCTAAGAGAATTTCATAATGGAATGTGGTTTTGAATTTGAGGTTGCAAGTGTTTATGTGCTTTTGGATTCTTTCTAGTTGTCTCCATCTATACTTTGACATGTTGTTACCCCACACTTCACAACCATGAGAACCACTAGCATGACCAACAAACCAAAGAGGATTTTCTTGGTTTTCTAGTCCCAAAGTTTAGCTTCCCTACACCTTTTTTCAAGTAAGAAATAATATTTCCAACCCCCTTGTATCCTTTTTGTTCTACTACTCTCCCAGCTAAGCTTATAATGAAAATCAATCCCAAGGTACTTGTATTCTTTCACTATCTCCAAAGGACTTCCTTCAAAAAGGAATTTATATTGATTCCTTTTCTTCTTTAGGGAGAAGATCATGATTTTGGTCTTGGTAGTGTTCACTTGCATTCCAACTTCCTGATAGAAAAGATCTAAGGCCTTCAAAAGTCCCCTCAAACCATGGGTAGTTTTTGAGATTAAGATAAGATCATTTGCATATAGTAGTAGTTTCACCACATAATCTGCCAATTGAATAGCCCCCCCCCCACCAGTTTTATTTAACCAATTTTCTAGTTTATCAATGTATAACCCAAAAAGAGTGGGAGATAAAGGACAACCCTATTTGACCCCAATATCACTGCAAAAAAATCAGACATACATTCACTTTTTCTGATTTTAGCTCTAACCTACTCATAAAGTCTATGCACCACAACCCTATATTCTCTTAGTATACTTAATTAATCCATTATTTTCCATAGTATGTCTCTAGGAACTGTATGGAAGACTTTTTTAAAATCAACAAAGTAAAAAATAACTTCTTCACCTTGAGTGTCCCATATTTTTTCAATTAGGTGCCTAAGAGTTCATTGTAGTGGTCAATGGTAGAGTATTTAGGCCTAAATCCAGCTTGACCCTTTAATATTTTTCCTTCTTTTCCACCCAACTACTAAAATTCTACACTCCAACATGCTCCCAAAAAGCTTTCCAAGAATAGGATTGACCATAATAGTGCAGTACTTAGATGGGTTATTGATATCGCCAATTTTGTAGAGAGGGGTGATGACACTAGTCCATTTTGACGAAAAACCATCACGAGTGGCATCATTGAACATCCTTTTGATGTGGGGAGTAAGGATTTCAACTCCCCACTTTAAGAATTCAGCTTGCAACCCATCTATGTCCAATGCTTTACCATTTTCTAAATTATTTATACTTTGTTTGATATCTTCAACCGTGAAGATCTCCATTGTCATGTTAACTATGAGAAGAGAATTTTTCCCTTGGGTCTTCTCATAAAGACACTTTGAATATTCTAACCATTGCACATCTATTGTGTTATTCTCGTTAAGGAAATGTGTGAGGATTTGGATCCAAATTAATATCTTGAAAGTTGTTCACCATATACTGCAAAGAGTGAATTACCAAATTAAATGTGCATATCAGGGTAAGGAGAACATTATGTCTTGATTGTTCACACGATTGCATTTGATTTAGTAGTTATTAGAATTGAGTGAAGATAAATACAAGGATATAATCAAGTGATTGGAGTAAAGAATAGATTTTGTGATAATTTGTGGAATGATGTTACATGTCCTCGGGAATGAATCCTGCAACTTACATGTTGCAAATTTGAAAGAATAATCTTTTCCCTGCATTGATCTGCACATTAAATTTTAATACTTTGTTCAGATTCATGTAAAATCCCTATCTCGGGCACAACAAATTTTTTTTTTAATTTCAATTAGCAACAACTACCAACTTAACCAACTAAGCATTCTACTTATAGATTAGAAGTGTTGATTTCAATAGCTCAACATTCACTATGGTAATGACAAAGAATGTCACACTTATCTTCTTACACTCAAAGGTGCTAAGATTCTAGATATTTAGGGTCTTTCTTAGACCTACAACCTAAGCCTTGGGGGTTCATGATGGCCCTGCCTATGTATCCCCTCATGGGAAAACAGAAGCTTCATAGTTCACCCCACAATGTTAGAGGGAGTTCATTCTCTCCTCTTGCATGAGATCTTTGATCTCACTTTTAACCCATGACTATTATTTAAGTACATGTAAGCTATCAACTTAACCAATTATAATATAAATATATTAGTTTTGCCATCAATTGTTGGGTCCATACCAAACATTAGTGTACAAACATTCACAATATTCAGGAGGGGAATACTATACCATAATCCAAAATATCATACACATAATGAATGTCTTGATCCTACATCACACATACACTAGGTGACTAGCTCATACACATCACAAGTGCAATAGTGATGAGATCATGCACATATCATAAGTACAATGATTAGCTCTTATTTACATCACAAGTACAAAAATTATCATCTCATACACACCACAATTACATTAGGGATTGGCTCCAACATATATCACAAATACACAATGACAAGCTCTAACATTCATCACATATACACAGTGACGAGCTCCACCATAAATCATGAATACATAGTAATAAGCTCTAGTATACATCACAAATACATAGTGATGAGCTCCAACATACATCAAATATACACAATGGTTGATTAAAAACATCACAATGATTGACACATGTCCATAATGCATCCCAAATAGAAAGATTATCAATGCATTGCGCACTACACCGTGGGTCCTATCCTTTCCACTGATCTTCTGCACCATTGGAAAAATGGGAAGAGGATTCATTGCATCCAATACTACATCGTGGGTCCATCCTCAACCCCACAAGGCTAAGTATATAGTCTAACAACTAGGAGGGGATTCGATGGATCCCATACTACACTGCAAGTCTGTCCACCATCCCAAGGATTTCCCCAAGTAGTGAACCTACCAAACCTGGTGGATTCCAACTTCAATCGCCTATCTATAGGCCACCAACAGGTGATCCCACAATACTAGTTTACAATTTTTGGCCAAACTGTACATTGAACTGAATTTTTTTAACTAAATCTTCACTTTCGGGCACCTATAGTGGCTAAACCGTGAGGAATTTGAAGATGATGAAAACTAGTGATTTGTGACATTTTTCTATAGATTCTAAATATATTTTTTTCAAAATTTTTGGAATCTAATTGGACTTCTTTTTCCATCTCCTTCAAAAACTAGTTTTTAATAGTAAACACCATTTTTAAAGAGTGACGTTACTAGCTAACACAATTTTTTTTCTATGAAGGATATATATATTTTTTTAAATTTAGATTTGTAACTACAATATCTGGTGCATGGAATTGGTTTCATAGCATTTCATTGAATATTTTTTCTTAATTAAGTTTCAAAGTCAAACCAGTTACAATTTAGACATGATTTACTGGCTAAAACATAACCTTTTTTTGTATGTATCAATTTGGTTGGATCAAGGAAATCAATATCTAGTGCATATATATTTTTCAAATTCTTTTTTTGATAACTTGCTATTTTTCCACATGTGCAAAACAAAGAGCTTAATTTTTGGTGAAAAACCTACATTCACAAGAAATAAAAAATAATATAATAGTCAAATTAAATTTATTTAAAATTATACTTTTTGGGAAGATTATAGTAAGGACTACATACTCACACAAAATAAATTTTAAATGAATTCATTTGATGATCCACCAAAAGGTAAATCAAAAGTGGTTTTTTATTAGCATTTTGATGGGTCTAAAGGAGACTCCATTATAGGTATGGTTTAAAACTAGCGGGGTTGTATCCAAGGGGTTTTGATATAAGGTGGTTTGATCAAACCCTCTTCAATTGGAATCCTTTAAATAGAAATTTTCAAGGCTTAAATCATTATATTTTCTAAAAATATGTGATTTCAGCAAAAATCAGGATCTCCTAGAAAGTGTAAACCAGTATTGTGGGATCACCTCGACGAAAAGTCTATCCACCTAGAAAGAAGTAGCTCCTAACATATACCAACTTGTGACCTTAGTGGTATTTTCAACTATCTTCTTCTCAATCCTGGGTAATACTTGGCATCAATCACTTTTGTGCTTACCAGTGATAGCTAGTGAACCCTCTCAAAACGTGGTTAGCCTCGAATTACCATTACCCAAACGAATGGATCCCTACCCATTCAACCACTATGACCGTATCATAACCAAGGTAGCCCGCTACCTTCACCTCTATGAACCAGGTGAATATGCTGACTAATCCCTAGTAGTAGCCCAGACACCGATCATTGGCATAGTCCAATGATTGTATGTCACTTCTCAAATATCATGGAAGTTCAATCTTGGGCGAGTCATACATAACATGAATCACAATATTAATCAAAAAATACACGTGGGATTATACATAAACACATAGATATGGAGTTGAATTACACAGGCACATAAGATATATGTGGAACCAACACGAGATGGACTTTACCCATCATATACATAATCAAATACCCATTATAAAGTAGTTAAATCCCTTCATTCTATTTCATAGAAACCTATTGTGTATTAAATATAAGTTACTAAATTCCCTTAACTTGATCATACCCATTCAATACCCATTTTAGCCTCAAACTGAAGCTTACGGAGGAGGTAATATAAAACCATATAGGAACAACTCCAACCCTTGGAGTTATACCCAACTAAACCCTCCCCCTATGGACTTGAATTCATAGAGGCATCCCTCGCCCAAGGACTACCTATGTGTTGGAAATGGAAGTAATATTGTAGCGTAAAACTTGTAAAACTATGAGACTGTAGATCTAATTAAGTGTTCTTTGTTAAAATTCTTTGTGTATGATTAATCTGTTTAGATCAATTTTACCAATTGTAGAAAGAGACAAAAGATTGTAGAAGAATGAAACAAGAAGATAGAAGTGACACAACATATACATGGAGAAACCCTTTCGGGAAAAACTCCAACACCAGAATCAAAAGTGCTTGTATTATTTAACCTTAGAACAAGATTACAATAACACTATATCAATCCTTGATTGATATGCTTCCTTTCCTTCAAAAATCCTTCTTCACAACCTACAATAAACTCACATTGACTTGCTACAATTATCCATGCATTCCATGTGACCAAGCAAGAATCCACACACCCATGCCATGCTTTAAACCCTCACACATGCACAAGCTCAACTTGTTATCCTGCAACAAACTCTCTCTCATAGAACTCTCACACACTTGCTGCAATAAATAGACAATTATGAATATTGTAAACTATAAAGAGTTTTCAATTACAAGAGCATAAATCTCCTCACAAAAATATACGCCTAGATTGGACAAGTAGAGTTCCACATTACATAACATGAAGTCAAAACCAAAGTCTCCTCAATTTAGGTGCCCCAAATTAAACACTTGATTGATCATTAGTCAAGAAAATATCTTGCAAGCATCACCTCAAAGGTTGGTGCCCAAGAATGGGCCCACTTAATTGATCCTTGTAAATATCTTCTTATTCAAAAGGTGTTAACTAAAAGATGCCAACTTGGGCGCCCAAGGTGGTCCCAAGTCAATCTTAGTTAACTGAAACATATCTTTCCACCAATTCATGCAAACATTATACATGATTGATCATCCCCACTTAACTGAAAGTATCCACCTGTTATGTGTCATGCAACTGAAGTCATTAGTCATCCAATTCACGTCAACTACATGCAACTAAAGATAACTGAACCATAACTGAACTGAACTGAACTGAACCAAATTGAATTGAACTTAACTTAACTAATATTGAACTAATACTAAACTAATATTGAATTGATAGTGCCACTTCACTCATGTAAATATTAATCCCTAATTTGTAGGATCAAAACATGCATTACTGAAGTGTTATCAATCCTCCAAACAGTTAACTGAAACAAGGTGGGTCCCACCTTCCATGTGGGCACCCCATGTGCTCCTATCTTGTAGGAGCTCTTCTTGGAAATCCCCACATGTTCCTATCATTTAGGAATAATTAAAAATGTCAATTTACATGCTCATTTCATTCAAATTTGATCTCTTTCTAATCCTAGTGTTGGGAACACTTTCCAAGGACTTAGGAGATACATTCAAAATATGTTTAGAATTGCAATTAAATGGAATCGTATTCCCAACATTCTCCCACTTGACATTATACATTGCAATTATTCTAAAAAAGGAATCATTATTATAAATCAAGTACGAGACTCAAGGCCAATGGCCTTCCTGCACCAAGAGAACTTATCTATAGGAACTGGTTTCATAAGATAATCTGTAGCATTGATCAAAGTGTCAACTTTCTCAATCAATACCTTCCCACTCTCAACCATTTCTCGCACAAAGTGATATTGAACATCAACATTCTTAGTATGAGCATGATACATAGGATTTTTGGCTAAGCAAATAGCACTTTGACTATCACATTCAAGTCTAATTTTCTTGCAATTAAAACCAATACCTTTCCCAAGTCTCTGTAACCAAACTGTCATAGGTAGAACTTCATGCTATCAACATAACAACCCAAATTTGTAAACAAGTCCTTGTATATCCACCATATTGCAAAATAAGACTCCAAGATAATAACACACATAGACATGCAATAAAAAACCTCTGAAGTAACTCACTATAGTAAAGTGTAACCAATCCAAGATAGGTACCCCCTCTCATACATAAAACATATACCTTTTGGAAATCCCATTGCACAGGTAATGTCAAATCTGAAAACAACATCACAACATTAACAAGTCCTCCTATAGTACTTTACATAGAGGATGTGGCTAACTCCTCTATCGTAGTGTTAAAGAAGCATATAATGATAGGCAAAATACATCTCTCATAACATAAGAACCTTCAAGAAGAAGACAATATTCCCACAAAGAGAGAACCTGCAAATCAAACCATGTTCTTATACCACACTAACATGTGCCAAACTGTGTAAAGTAAGATCTCCTTCAACACTCCCAAACTGAAAGGATATCAACATCTAACCATTTAACTTATAATTAAACATGGCAGAACTTAGATGTAAACATCTCATAGAAAGTAGATCAAACTTAGCCAAACATTCCCACAAAAAAAGGGAATATTCCCAAAGCCACTAACTATTTCCGTACCTCTCCTACCCAAATCCTCATAACTAACTCAAGTTCAAGATTGCAAAAAGAACAATGGAAATACATAAAATCATGCATCTACTTCTCAACAATCCCTTAGAACTCAACTTTCAAGACTAATACATAAGAGAAGACAAGATACATATAAATAATGCATCTAATAATCAGGTGAGCAACACCCCTTAGATCATTTTACCTGTCAAGTAGACCATGAGTGGGATACAAGATTGTCTTGTACATACAACACCAAGCAATATAGGCTTTCAATAAATACAATCTTCTCATCAAGTCTATGATGGAATCACATCCATTTCTAGGTGTAGGCTTCTTGGTCTTTACTGTTGAAATTTTTTTATAACAAGTAACCATTCCAACACATATCTCTTAACATAAGAAATATCCAACCTAACCCAAGTATCTCTGGTATCCATGAGCACCCACCAATCAATCCATGCCAACTTCAAATGCAACCTACATAATCATGAAGCTCGAAGCAAATGATTAATACTCAAAACCAAAAAAAACTACATCCTCTCCAAAGGAAGAACAATAACACCTTTACCAAAGACTCTAAGGGTCCTCCATGAAACAAGATTTTAAAACCTCTTCAAATCACACGAAGATAACCATATCCTACCAAAGCTCCCACTGAACTGTGATACTGAGCTATACATGACACCAAGAGAATCATCAAACCATCACTGTCAAAAGCTACCACTGAAACATGTAGCCAAGCTATCCATGACATCGTGATAAACATATCCTAAATGAAGATCATCCATGGCCTCAACATAATCAAAGAATCTGTTGTAAATGACATGGCTCCCAAAAGGTCAAGAAAACCATAATTTCTAAACCAAGATAAAACACACTTCTTTTACAAATCTGTAATCACAATAGTAAAAGCTCCCACTACAACCAAAAAACCTTAAAAATTTTAAGAGAAAGAGGTCCCAAACCCTAACCAACCATTAGCTCTGATACCAAATTTTGGAAATGGAAGTGATATTGTAGTTTAAAACTTTTAAAACTATGAGACTATAGATCTAATTAAGTGTTCTTTGTTACAATTCTTTGTGTATGATTAATCTATTTAGATCAATTTTACCAACTGTAGAAAGAGACATAAGATTATAGAAGAATGAGACAAGAAGATATAAGTGACACATCATATATGTGGAGAAACCCTTTTGGGAAAAAATCCACCACCAGAATCAATAGTGCTTGTATTATTTAACCTTAGAACAAGATTACAATAACACTATATCAATCCTTGATTGATATGCTTCATTGCCTTCAACAATCCTTCTTCACAACCTGCAATAAACTCACATTGACTTGTTGCAATTATCTATGAATTCCATGTGACCAAGCATGAATCCACGCATCCCATGCCATGCTTCAAACCCTCACACATGCACAAGCTCAACTTGTTGTCCTGTAGCAAACTCTCTCACATAGAACTCTCATACACTTGTTGCAGTAAATAAACAATTATGAGCATTGTAAACTACAAAGAGTTGTCAATTAGAAAAGCATAAAGCTCCTCACAAAAATCTACGCCTAGATTGGGCAAGTAGAGTTCCACATTGTAACATGAACTCAAAACCAAAGTCTCCTAAATTTAGGCGCCCCAATTTGAACACTTAACTGATCGTTGGTCAAAAAAATATCTTGCAAGCATCACCTCAAAGGTTGGCGCCCAAGAATGGGCCCACTTAACTGAGCCTTTTAAATATCTTCTCATGCAAAAGGTGTTAACTAAAATATTCCAACTTGGGCGCCCAAGGTGGTCCCAAGTCAATCTTAGTTAACTAAAACATATCTCTCCACCAATTCATGCAAATATTATGCATGATTGATCATACCCACTTAACTAAAGGTATCCACCTATTATGTGTCATACAACTGAATTCATTAGTCATGCAACTCAAGTCAACTAGCATACAACTCAAACTGACTACATGCAACTGAAGATAATTGAACCATAACTGAACTTAACTAAACTTAACTTAACTGAATTGAACTGAATTGATACTGAACTGATAGTGCCACTTCACTCATGTAAATATCAATCCCTAATTTGTAGGATCAAAAATGCTTTACTGAAGTGTTATCAATCCTCCAAACAGTTAACTGAAACAAGGTGGGTCCCACCTTCCATGTGGGTGCCCCATGTGCTCCTATCTTGTAGGAGTTCTTCTTGGATGTCCCCATATGTTCCTATCATTTAGGAATAATTACAAATGTCAATTTACATGTTCATTTCATTCGAATTTAATCTATTTCTAATCCTAGTGTTGGGAACACTTTCCAAGGACTTAGGAGATACATGAAATATGTTTAGGATTGCAATTAAATGGCATCCTATTCCCAACACTATGTTCATACTTCCAAATGAGTCAAAGTCACACGTAGTTCTTATGCGAGCCTCTCAAGGATTCCTATGCATAGGTTCCCATAACCCAAGGTTTCACTTCCCCTTAATTATGTCGAGGTCTTGGATTGAACTTCACCCATTTTATTTATAATCTTATTTGAACATCCCAACTCTCTTATATTCTCATCTCATTGACCTAGCCTGACTAGGCTTACTACTTTAAAACCAAATTACCTTAGTTCACACAAACCCATAGGAAATCATTTCCATTTGAAACTTATATAATAGGTTCAATAATGAGGCTCTTATAACCAAGAGGTCAAAAGATATCTTTGAAGGACATCTGATAATATTATAAGCTTAGTTTAAGTATAATTAATTCCCAAATCCTACTTAAGAAAGTTGGCGTCACTAAATCCATTGAACCAACATATGAAAATATAAACCCAATGATAATATTACTAATAATATTTTGTATTCTAATTTCCTTTACCCTATCGTAAAACTCCATATTCTTATAATACTCTAGTTTTAGACTCGATTGCTTATTCATACTTTCCCCTTAAGCTAAACTTGACCTTAACGGTCATCAGTAAGGTATCAAGAGATCGCCACACATGATTTATCTCATAACACAATCTCTACAACCTTGTCAACCCAAACAATTGAAACCCTCCACCTAACATGCAATCATATTGTGGTCTACTATAGCAATAACAAGAATTCTAATATCAAGGTTCTCATATTTAAGAGGTTGATAGACATCATGTAGTCATATAAAGCATTTTCCATAGTATCAATAATTTATCAAAAGTGTTAGGTTTCGACGTTAAAGATGTTTGGTAAAGTGTGGTTGTGGTGCCACTAAATGAGACCATCATTCCTTGAATTATTATGCAACCAAGAGCTAAGGTGAATATTAATTATAGTTGATTCCCAGTTCATATTATAAGGTTATCAAGTAGCTAAACAGTTGACATGGACTACCTTGCCACCATGTTTCACTTTGGAGTCTCAACTTAGTCATATAATGAATTCGAGGGTAAGATCCTATTTTATCTCCCACCATTGTCTACTCAAAATTCCACACACTTGGTTATTCATATAATCAACCCTTGACTAAAGAAATTTCCTTGTTTATGAATTTCTCATAATCCCAACTTTCGCATATCAAGTATTCTAACTTTTGAGATCTTGAGAACCATACTAGATATTAGTTACCTCTAGATATTGATTCCCAAATTGATTATAAGAATTGTCTTCATTTCATTTAATATCATTCTATATTGTGGTTTATACATATACAAACAATGTTACCAAAATCCACATCGTTCTTTCACTTGATAATAAATTTGCATCACGAATAAGAATAAGAAAATATACTTTTCAGTTTATTGATTGTCCAACTTTTACAAATAATTATAAACCATCTTGAATGAACAATTTTAACTACAACCATTTTCATGGTGAATAATATATTTACCTCCATAGCAATAAGGTGACCCATTAAATATAAATCTTTGGAAAAATCATAAATACATTGTAGTTTGTATATATATAAGTGGGAACACTTAGGCATATACATACAAGCATGTATATGACTGCCTACAAATATATGACACAACCACATGTGAGTTTATGTATAATATAAATAAGTGCTTCATTACTTATGTTCTGCACTCTTAATATTCTTAGGATCAAACATTGGTGTAAATCACTTGCTCAACTATCATGTTCATATGTTATACCTTACTACAGAAACAAGGTGAATGAAAAGAACTTATCTGATGGGGAAACCATATAAGCATGAAATGGCAGCCTACTCCACACACATGAGCTCCTTCAAATATTTATGAAGTCTCCTTTCTTGTGAATGCTCTATGACTAATTTCCTCTTCCCTTTCAGCTTGGGTAGACACAATCACCTATTCCTGAGCTCTCATATGGTGGACGTGATAGAAAGGTTGTGGTCAAGGGTTGTGCAGTCTGGCTATTACACCTGCCAACTATGGTTTCCTATTTAAGTTTCTTTATCCTTTTGAACAAATCCATTAGAAATTCATGATTGGAGAAAAACAAACTAGCAAAAGGATGCCTTATTCATGCTTAGCTCCCAAATTGGCCTTCCTAAATCGTTACTAGAAGTAAACATCTTCCTTTTCCTAGTGATTTCTTTGCATTCTCCTTGTATTTCTATCTCTTCCTTTCCCATGCAATTCCCCCTTCTTATTTTCTCCCCTCTACATGTCATCTCACACATGTTTGATGAAATTCCTCTAAACACCAACTTTTTTTTTTCAAGAGCTCACTTAGAGCTAAATTCCATTTCCTCACAGATAGAGAGAGTGTTGGCAACAACCATGGAATTTGTCTTTACACCTACCATTTGCATTTGCTTCAAATTTATAAAACCTTTTCAACAATTGATTTTGTGCATAACTTGCGTTCATGGTATTCAATGAGAACACCTTTCTTCTAATAGATAAAACATGTCTTCAAATTGCCCAAAAACTTTCCTTTTATGGTGGGTTGTGGGTCGTCTGGATTTCATTCTTTCCTCTCTTTATGTCTCTCTATCCTCTCCCCATTCCCTTTACCTCTCTCTTTTCATTTTTGACCAAATCTACGTGTCTGACTGACCCTCATCCTACAACTTTTTGACAACTCTAGGGAAGTGGCACCATATCCTGGTGAATGCATGTCATTCACTCCTAAATTGTGCCCCTAAAGGCCTATTAATTGAGTTCATGGGAGGATATTAAATGATGGAATTGCATGCCATTCCTTACACCTTATAGTATTCACTTCTAGAAGGGATTCCATGCCTTATTAATGGCCCAGATGCCCTCCTCTTAACTCATACTCCTTCTTGCATGTTGCAACCTCACCTATTTAATGAAGTTTGTATTTTACATTAATGCCTTACTGTATTGGTTGGTCATTGGCTCCATCAATGATTTTACTTTATTTACGCCAAAGGCGTATCCTATTTGAAGTGGAATGACCTGTTTTCTGCAATAAATGGATGAGATTGTTTTTAAACACATCTAAGATGATAGAATTCATCTTCCCCGTTCATTTTTCTCCACCCACCATGTTCATGTTGCACTCTTGCTACTTTCAAGAAATATCTCCGTATCCTCAATTTTGATTGTTCGTAAATGCAAAAACTTTTTATGGAAAAATAGCATTCACTTTGAAATATGTTTTGTTTCTCTCCCAATTTCATTACGAGATCATTCTTTGGAGTTGAGGTGAGGTTTCCAAATAGAGAGTTTATTTATAGTTTAAAATGGGGGCACTCGGGCCTATCTTGATTCTAGCTACTGTGTTAGTGAAATGTTTGAAAATATTTTGGGTATGTATAGGATCATGATGGGCCAAAAAGTGGCAATATGATGGGTATGTGGCTGGCGACTTTTTTTTAACCCAAAATTAATGAAATAAAAAGGGTTTTTAGAGGAGATTCTCAACTTTCCACCAATATAAATTATTCTTTACTTTAAATTTAATAAGTAACTATTATTTATTTTCTATTTGAATTACCACTAAAGTCCTGATTGATAGGCTAACTGAAAAACATCTATAGCTTTCAAACGGTATCACATTGTTTGTATCAAAAACATGCATCACATTCTATGCTTCACATACTATAGGATTAAAAAAAGAAAAAATTAATTTCAAGAAGTTTTGTCCAAGTTAAGGTGGTCAGACATACGAGTTTTTTATATTTTTTAAAAGTTGTAATAAAAAATTCATAATTAATTATTTACTTGGAAAAAATTTACAAAAAATATGCATCACATTGGGACATGAGTCCTCTACTTATATCTAAAATATTATAAAAAAATATTATCATTTTATTGTGGTTAGGGTGGTCAATAATTCATTAATTTTTTGAAATTTCAAATTTTCACCACATAGATTTTTTTTTTAAAAAACCTAGTAGTTTAGAAACTACATTCAATTTTCTACAGATTCTTTTCTTACATATTTTTGAAATAATATAGATAACTTATTCAAATTTTTACGTCAAGTTTCCTAACTCTAATTTTTCTAATTTTTTTTCCACTTAAGGGACTATTTTTTCCATGATGATCTTGCACATACCCTTTTTTGATAGGATTTAATTGCTGAAATGTTTGGTTTCATGGGTTGATAGTAGTTGTGGATACTTGGTTTCATTGGGTGTAAGGTTTTTGACAAATATTTTAATGTCCTTTGTTCATTCAATAGTGAAAATAACTTTTGGTATCGAATGCAAGCAAGAAATTCTCTAGGGTTTGATTTGTTTCATCTAGGGTTCGCAACTTGATTGTATACTATTATCTCTACTATATAAGTGAAAATGATCCCAACCTTACTACTAGCAATGTCGTAAAATGCCATTGCCATCCCCTACTCATATCAATCACACAACACTATGAAAGTCTTTGATCTCCTAAAAGAACAAGACAATGCCTCATGAAATACGATTATAGCAAGTATGCTCAAGAGGCAATCACACTGTTTCACCATATGCAAAAGATAGGTCTCCAACTTGATCAAGTTATGTTTGCTAGCGCAATCCTTGACTGTGCTAAAATGGGATTTTTGGAACCGGGTATGGACATCCATCAAAGCATAATGGAAGGGGGATTTTCATTAGATATTATAGTTGGAAATGCTCTAGTAGACATGTGTGCAAAATTTGAATGATAGAGAAGGCACATGAATTGTTTGACACAATACCTCAGAGAGATGTATATCTCACGGGCTGCAATGATTGCAAGATATGCACAAAATGAATTTGTCAAAAAGGCTTTAGAAACTATCAAGCAAATGAAATCGATAGGTGTCAAGCCAAATTTTACAACCTTTGCCAGCAACCTTCCCACCTCCCAAAATGGCAATTTTGGGATAGGATATGGAAATCCATCAAAATGTAATGGGAGGAGTACTATAGATGCCCAAAGAGCAAGAAGTGCAAAGATAGCCATCCTTTGTATGAAAAAAAGAAAAACACATGTAGGCTAATGATTATCATAATTCAAAAGGTTACCCTAGGGCACCATATATTAAAGGGAAACTTTGAATTGATAACAACCACAAATAAATTTACTTGACATGTAGGATGGATTGTCAAATTTAGCACAAAATCTAGTTTAAGTGATATTTTCGGTACATGCAATATAAGTTTACATTGAATTTTTCAAACAAAGCTTTGGGTGATCAATTTTTTTGCATGTCAAGTTTCTAATTTTAGACTCTCCGCATTATGTTAAATTTTGTTTTAAGCATGAAACTTTTTATCTCAAGAAAACCCAAAAAGAAAATACAAATGCCAGAGAGAAGACAAGGGAATTATTTTCAAATTCTTCTAGAGGAAATCACTATTGAAAGCTTAGAGTTTTTTTCATTCATGGCGAAACATTATTTTCTCTTCTCCCCTATTTCAAAAACTATGGGAGGAAAAAAGCAGCAAGTAGTGGCCTTTATGGATCACTTTGACGGCGAGGTTGAGATCTTTAATCCCAGTGGAGAGTTCAAAAAGAAGATGTTTGATTCTTCTTCTTGGATTCTCAAAGCTGCAAGTGGAGGTCTTTTTCTTTACCATAATAAGATAGATGGATTGATTAAAGTTGTCAATCCATTCACAATAGAAGCTCAACAACTGCCTCATCCGATCATGGGAGAAGAATAACGCTATCTTTTTTTTTATCTGAAGACAACATTATATGTCATTCATCTTATTGTTGAATCAACAACTAAGACTTATGAGGTGATTGGAGTGAGTTTCAGTATGAGTATTTTGATATACAAATCTACTACATCTTGGGATACTAAATTTATTAAAAAATACTTGGAAACTAGAAGGGATGTAGATTAGGCTCCTTACAAAATAGTGCACAACCAAATAGTTTATTATTTTCCATTGGAGGGGCATGCTCTAGATTCTTACAATAAATGTGGGGAGGTCATTCATGCAAAGAATAGATATGGCACAAGATGCATAGGAGTTGTGATGGGGGAATAATATTAGAGTGGCAATATGGACTCCACCAATTGGGAGGATGTTTATGGTTTTTTTTTAAATTTGGACGAGCCTTCTTATCAATGGAAAGTGATGATAGACATGAACAAAATTTATAGTGATCTAGATCAATAGAATAATAGCCTTTTCTTGGTGTGTATAACATCATTTGTGTCTAATTACAACATATCATAGATAAGTTCAATTAGTTGTTAAAGATGGGAAGTAACAAAAGCAAACCTCCATCTAATCTCAGTTATTAGAAATTTCCTTCAGCTATGTTTGAAACATCCTTGAATGAAGTATAAAAAGGAAAAATTTGGGATGCATACATTAAAATAACATTTGTTTGAAAGGGGACTTGTATAGGTTGTGATTGTCCTTGGAGAATTCTATATATTTGCTGTTGAATATGCAGTTTATTTATTTTATGTTTAGTTCACAAATTGTTCTCTCTAATCTGTAGCTCCCTCTGCTACAGCTGTGTTGTTTTCCATTTGTATCTCTGCATATTGTTCACTTATTTCAATTAAAAACTTTTAGTTACAATTTAAAACAAAATTAAATTAAAATATAATTTCAAATTACTTTTCTTTTTCTTTTGGAAATGTAATGATGAAAATTGTATATGTGTATTCATTTCTTTCATGTTTTGAGTTTATAGTTATTAGATTATTTATAATGCATTGATTAGTTTGTAGATTAGGCTTTTGATCCTAACATCACTCATCCCCAAACATTGATTTTTATTTCTAAATATTGCATATCCTATCTTGATTTAGATATATGTGTAGGACTAATATGCATCAGTTTTGTGTTCATTTGTTTAAACACCAAAATTTTAAAATTTAATTTTTTCTCCCTTAAATTTGATTAAGAACTCTAAATATTCTTTGTCCTACTTTGGTTTAGATATATGTTGCATTAGTTTTGTGTCAACACGTTTGAACCCTAAATTTTCAAATTCAATCCTTTGTCACATTATATTTTTTGGCTATAAAATTTACTAAATAAAGTAATAGATAATAAACAACTCTTTAAATACACAAAGCAATTCAAAATTGATATCTCTTATACATATTTTAGTTAGATATATGTAAGATATTGATACTAATTATTATTAAATTAAAATGATATTTTTGTTCTTTTTAATTAATAAAATGTTATGATAATTTAATAGGATATATATATATATATATATACTGGGGAAGGGTCTTCAAGCAATAAGTCCTTCGGGATTGGTTTCGAGCCCTCTATTTTTGGAGATGCATATTAGTGCTTCAGTACCAATCCACTTCTCATTCATGTTGTTCTCCATTCTCGCCGATGTATTGCTCGCTCATGGGTCCGTCTATGTCCACCAGTCAATATGGGAAGGGTGGTTTGGTTCTCGCCAATTGGATATATGGGATTGACCAGTTGCCCTATCCATCCATCTCTATGAAAGAGGTGAGCCTGTGCACCCCTTCTAGGCTCCAAGTAACCCTCCTCTAGGCTTTATTGGATAGTCATCAATGTTCCCCCTCTGACCGTCCTTGCGATGGTTCCCTAGGATCAAATATTCCCACCTAGGTTTACGTTGCCAATATGTGTGTGTGTGTAATAAACAACTTGTAATTAGTCAAATAATAAATCTTAATGAATACCACCCTTAATTGGCCCATTATCTTAATCGACCAATAATCCAAATCCATTCAATTAGCAATATGATATAATACAATATAATAATATATAAATCATATATAATATAATGTAATAATAATTATTTTAATATAGTAAAATATAGTAATTAACATAATATAATAGATATTTATTTAATATAAATATTATATAGTCTAATTGGAACCCTTTGTATAATTGTTTGGTCGCATTATTTTTTTGGCTATAAACTTTACTAAATAAAGTAATAGATAATGAACAACTCTTTAAATACACAAAACAATTCAAAATTGATATCTCCTATACACATTTTAGTTAGATATATGTAAGATATTGATACTAATTATTATTAAATTAAAATAATTTTTTTTTCTTTTTAATTAATAAAATGTTGTGATAATTTAATAGGATATATAAATATATATATAGAATATAATTTATATTTATATATATGTATATATACATTGGGGAAGGGCCTTCAGGCAATAAGTCCTCCAGTATTGGTTTTGGTCCCTCCGTTTTTGGAGATGCATATTAGTGCTTAGTACCAATCCACTTCTCACTCATGTTGTTCTCCATTCACATCGATGTATTGCTCGTTCATGGGTTCATCCGTGTCCACTAGTCAATATGGGAAGGGTGGTCCGATTCTCACCGATCGGATCTATGGGATTGACTAGTTGCCCTATCCATCCATCTCTATGAAAGAGGTGAGCCTGCACTCTCCTTTTAGGCTCCAAATAACCCTCCTCTAGGCTTAGCTGGATAGTCATCGATGTTCCCCCCTCCGAGTGTCCCTGCAATGGTTCCCTAGGATTGAATATCCCCACCTAGGTTTACGCCACCAATATATATATATATACAACTTGTAATTAGTCGAATAATAAATCTTAATGAATACCACCCTTAATTGACCCATAATCTTGATTAACCCATTTTCCAAACCCATTCAATTAGCAATATGATATAATACAATATAATAATATAAATCATATATATTATAATATTATATTATAAATGATATATAATATAATATATAATAATATAATAATTATTATTTTAATATAGTAAAATATAATAATGAGCATAATATAATAAATATTTATTTAATATAATATTATATAGTCTAATTGGAACCCTTTGCATGGGTTGGGAGGGGTGATGTTTTTGGGAAAGAGGTCGCACATTTATGGCCTCTCTTTCTACTAGACTAAAAATTCCACTTTTACTGATTAAAAATAAATAAATTATATAGTATAAATATAATATAATTATATATTACAATAAATATTAATATAATTGCATTATATAACATAATTTAATATCTAATCCAATCATTAATAATATAATAATTATAACGTAACATAATTTAAACTTGATATATTAATAAAAATTAAATAATATAATAGTAAATACATAAAAAAATATAATAATAAAATTATTATATAATACAAATATATAATAATAATAATAATAATAATAATAATAATAATAATAATAATAATAATAATAATAATAATAATAATAATTACACCCAGAGGTAACCTTAGCACAGTGCCTATAGGAGGCTAGGACAATCCAAAACAACTAATAATATTTATTTATTTAAAAAAATAAAAAAAGCAACACAATAATTATTTTAAAAAATTCATGACTATATTCTTATTCTTATAAAAAAAATCCAAGAACAACAAAAAACAAAGAAAGCTAACAATATTTATTTAATTAAAAAAATAAAAAAACAACACAATAATTATTTTAAAATATCCATGACGGCTTTCTTATTCTTATTAAAAAAAAAACAAAAGAAAACAAAAAAAGCTATCATTTATTTAAAAAATAAAAAGGCACGATACAAATTTAAAAAATTTCATCATCACATTCTTATCTTTATCCAAAACATTATCAAAATTGTTAAGTTTCTACTTTAGTTGAATAAATCAAATTTAAATAGTTATTTAAAAAAGATCAATTATCAAAGAAAGTTATGATATATAGATTGATATATTAAAATAGATAAGCTAGTACAAACATAATTATCTAGATTACCAATCAATTAACCTCATGTATTATATAAATATATATAAAATTAAAAAACTAAAAAAAATAAAAATAAAATAAAATTTTCCCTAATTTACTTCCACACCTCTTCACGTACCCATTGGTGTGTGATTGCTAGTTTTACTTTTTACAAACTGTCAGCGTTTAATAAAAAATCATGGGCGAAGTCGAGAAGTCCAAAATTACAAAGTAAATAAAAAGGCTATTAAACAACCAAGCAGTGCCAACAGAATAGGAGGGTCTCATCGAAAATTTTCCCTCATACATCGGGGTCGAAACAATTTTGATTGATTTAATATTTTCTAAATTCATTATTGAATTTAAATCTTATAAATATAATTATATATCTTTAATCAATATTATAATGTAAAAATAATAAGAACATCTTAGGTTTTAGTATAACTTAAATATTAAAATTTAATGTATAACTTTATAAAATATAATATTTAAAATAAAAAAAATTTAAAGATTAATATATATGTATATTTAAAGATCCATAAAATTATCTTTTTAACTATGAAATTAATATGATTAATTTCATTTATAATTTTATCTTATCTTTTTAACAATTTTTTGGTATCCTACATGATTTTTTTTCTATAAGTTTCATTTGTATACTCTTTATATGAAAGGTAGTGTTTTTCATGGAGCTTCCAATCATAAATAATTTATGCATGGTGTTTAATTCTTCAATTTGGAAAATTATGGATTTTAATTAAAGATGTTTTGTTTATCAAGAAATGTATGAGAATCTCTATTTTGAATTGTTCTAAACCTTGTTTGTATGTAGTAGTTCTTAAATTCATTTTGTTGTTATACTCTACAATTAATAGTTTATATATTGTACTCTCTCTATATATGATTTTTAGCAAGATTGGGGACACTAATAGAACCTTCATTTATTTATTTAAAAAGGCTAAAAAATGTATGAAAATTTGGCAACATGAAAACCATTTTTTGTTACTCTAATATTTCAACCACATACTAAATTACCAAGTGCATTTTATATATGTATCATGCAAGGAGCACAATATTGGGAATCAATGTGAATGATTCTCATCAAGAAATTAGACAAGCTTTGAGATTGAAGGATCTTAATTAATGCCACTGATAGGAACAATAAGAAAATAGATAAATGCATGAAAATAAATCCTAATCTCTAAGAGTGATGTGCTAAGAAAGGCTTTCCATTTCTTTATTTTATTTTTTAAAATATTATATTTTATAAACTTATACATTAAATTTTAATATTTAAGTTATACTAAAATCTAAGATGTTCAATATTGATTATTATTTTTACATTATAATATTGATTAAAGATATATAATTATATTTATAAGATTTAAATTCAATAATGAATTTAGAAAATATTAAATCAATCAATTTTAATTAAAATTAGTTTCTCAAGCATATTAACATAAAATAAAAATATATTTAAAAAAAAACAATATATTTTTTAAATTATAAATATTTTGAATGTATTCAACTATCAAATATGATTTTTTTATAAAAAAATAACTAATATTTTATTCAAAGAATTTATATTAAAAAACTTCTAAATTTGAAGATTTACCTAAAATCTTATACAATAAAGATTTAAAATTTTATTCTAAAAAAATTAAACAAACATTCCAATTTATATTCATTTTATATTAAAAAATTTAAAATTTAAAGATTTACCTAAAATATTCTACATTAAATATTTAAAATTTTGTTCAAAATTTGAACATCAAATTAAATTTAAAAATTATAAATAAAAATATATTTTTCTCAAAATTTCTAATATTATTTTTTATTAAAGATTTCAAAATTTTAATATCTATGATAATTTAATTGAAACAAATCTTTTGAAAATTTAAATATTTTTATATTAAATATGTATATGTATTTTACATTAAAATAAAACTTTAATTTTTTATTAAATTTATTAATATTTTAAGATTTTAATAATTAAATATTGAAACTTTTACATGAAGAAATAAAACAAATATAATATATATTTAATTAAAATTAAATTAAAATATAATCTTATTTTTAAAAATAAATGTTTAAAATTATTTTTATTAAACGTCATAATTAAAAGATGGCGGGGCTTTCATTTATAGGCTTCCAGCAAGTAATAGTTTAACTATGATTTTTTATTAAACGCTGACAGTTTGCGAGAGTCTGTTTGCATGGAGTCTTCCACGGAGTCTGACAGTGAGAAAATCAAGAAACTGCGGGAGATATATGCCATGCATCCATGCATGAGGATGCATGATGTCGGGTGCATTCCTGGGGCTGAATAGCCAGCGCCGCCTTTTATGGGGATGTGACACTTCCCCGGACGCAACCGGAACTTGAAGCCTTCAATGCATGCAGAAATGAGATATATAGCCTTTAAGCCTTCGATCCTTCACCGATTGTGAAGCGTCAAATGCTCTTTGCACGAGGCTTGTGAACTGCATTTTCCTTAATTGCGTTTGCGTGCAATTAAGGCTTCAATACTCTACTCATTCAACCTCGACGCAACCTTAAGCAAGAAGATAGCGATCATGGATCATTCTGATGCGGACAGCTACGACGAAAATATGCGGAACGTGTAAGTAAAACGATGTTCAATAAAACTGAGCAAAATTTCCAAACGGGAAACAATTTTTTTTATTGAATGTATTTAAATGGCTCACTTTTCATGTCCAAGTTTGTTGTTTGAGTGAAGCAATATGCCTCGGACGATTTCAAGGTCCCCGTCATATAAGAGAAGGCGGTCACCATCGCCTGTTAGTCACAGGCATAGCAAGAGGAGGAGAAACAGAAGTCCTTGCTCTTATTCACGATCTCATCACAGGTGTGTGTCACTTCGCCACTTAAAGCTTATCCGTAGGTTATTGCCTCAAGATTCTTTGGGCGTAACCTTAGTTTATCTTCCAAAGCTGCTATGTGTAATTTAACAGGATTAATGGAATCATAATTGCTATTAATGGTTTCTGCTTTAAGTTGGAGTAGATGTTGCAAAAGGGCTTTCTGGATAGAAATTGCATAAAAGGTTTTTGTAAAAGCAACATACCAAATCATACTTTCTGAGTAATCCTGATGATGGGTTACAAAGTGTGACCTTAAATGTAGATTTTTCTATTTTCCTTTTGTACCAGAAAAAAAAATGCTTGCATAGGATGTACTCTGTGAATCATCCTGATGATGGGTTGCAAGAAATTTTAGTTTTCAAATCTTTATAATGCGGATTTTAAATTAGGGCATTCTTTAAATTGCATTTTCTTTTTATTCCATTAAGTGTTTAACAGGGATGTTAGCAAAGTTTTGTCAAATCTTTCTTTACACCTGCTAATTGCTTTAGCTTGAAAGTTTCTGAGGACTTTTCAACAAGTACATTTAATGCATTTTCTGGAAAGTTGTAACTTCGTCTGACAATATAGAGAAGGCGGTCACCATCGCCTGTTAGTCACAGGCATAGCAAGAGGAGGGACAGAAGTCCTTCCCCTTATTCACGGTCTCATCACCGGTGTGTGTCACTTCGCCACTTAAAGCTTATCCGTAGGCTATTGCCTCAAGTTTCTTTGGGCGTAACCTTAGTTTATCTTCCAAAGCTGCTATGTGTAAATTAACAGGATTAATGGTATCTTCCAAAGCTGCTATGTGTAAATTAACAGGATTAATGGAATCATAATTGCTATTAATGGTTTCTGCTTTAAGTTGGAGTAGATGTTGCAAAAGGAGTTTCTGGATAGAAATTGCATAAATGGTTTTTGTAAAAGCAACATACCAAATCATACTTTCTCAGTAATCCTGATGATGGGTTACAAAATGTGACCTTAAATGTAGATTTTTCTATTTTCTTTTGTGCCAGGAAAGAAAAATGGTCGCATAGGATGTACTTTGTGAATCATCCTGATGATGGGTTGCAAGAAATTTTAGTTTTCAAATCTTTATAATGCGGATTTTAAATTAGGGCATTCTTTAAATTGTATTTTCTTTTTATTCCATTAAGTGTTTAACAGGGATGTTAGCAAAGTTTTGTCAAATCTTTCTTTACACCTGCTATTTGTTTTAGCTTGAAAGTTTCTGAGGACTTTTCAAGTACATTTAATGCATTTCCTGCAATCATTAAAGTCCTTGATGCCACATCTCTTTGACGAATTCTGTTAAACAATTCATGTGCCTGGTCTATGCTTCCACATTTTGTACACGTCTAGCAGGAAAGTTGTAACTTCATCTGACAAAATATTCTTTATCCTTTAATTGATGTCTGTAACATGTTCTTTTCTTTACGCCTGCCGATTGTATTTGCTTGAAGATTTACAAAACCTTTTTCAGCAAATCCATTTTGTCCATATCCTGTAATCATTGCAGTTCAAGAGGATACATCTCTTAGAGGCATTCTGTCAAACAGTTCACGTGCCTTGACTGTGCTTCCACACTTGGCTTACATGTCTATCAGGGCACTTGCAAGTTGCAACTATAACATCTGACAAAAATTCCCCTTCGTTTATCCTCTGATGGATGTCCATACCCTGTTCCAAAGCTTTCATGTTAGCACGGGTAGGTAGGATGCTGGGAAAAAATATTATAGCAGCATCCATGGTAAAGAGTACGCAATTCTGAATTTCAAAAACATTCCTATGGAAAGAAAAGGGTGACGAGGTTACATGGGGCCATATCCCCTGGATAAGCATTCTGTATAAGTATAAACCCATCATTCTACTGTTGCAGCATACCAAACCATGAGACAGACTTAGCCTATAATGGACAGGCAGCAACCTCTTTGAGTTTAAGGATCAGATCTTTTGTTCATCCTCAAATGGAGGTGGGGGAAAAGCAAAGCAAAGAATTAAGATTCCTTTATGTTTTCAGTCTTTTTATTTACTTATTTGCTTTGTTTCTTTTCCTTAGTCACGCCTTCAATTAGGACTTTGTTATGGATTAATCTACCAAAGCACCCACCTCATGCACACTCTACATGCATTCCATAATCTAGATACAATATACAATTGTTTTCCAATGCTGTGTGCTATATGCAACTGTTTTCTTTGTCAGAGAAGCAAGATTGCCTTTTAAGAATCCAATGTTACATGTGCGAAAGAGAGTCTGCTTGTTTGTCTTGTTTTGCCAAGAAAAGGGAAGCTTGCTACTTGGATTTTGTATTGCATTACAAAAATCTCAATGCCAAAGTTCGAAGTCCTCTTTGTTAATTTTAGATCAGATTTAACCTATGTTCCACGACGTTTCGGGGACGGGGACGGGGGGACGGCAGGGGATGTGTTTCCCGGACATTTCCTAGGGGGCCATTTTTAGGGCACAATAGGGGACGGCAACATACAAAATACATATATATATGCATGATTTTTTCAATTTATTAATATATTATAGAGAGAGAGAGAGAGGGAAAAAGAGATATATGTCAATACATTAATTATTGATAACAACAATATCAATATGTAAATAAATTGCGACAGCAGTAGTATAACAGCATAATAAATGTCATTAAACTTATTAGTTATTATTGTCGCCAATGATCCGGGTATGTTCATATTTCATTGGGAATCAATATGAATTAGATTTTGAAGGAAATGTCTGCTGCTGTAATCAAATCAGACTTATATCAGACCTGTAATGCAATGTATTCAGACTTGATATAGTGCAAATAAAATCAGATTTGAGGTTGAATGTTTCATATTTGTTGATGTTATGATAGTAGTTATCATTTCTATGTTTTATGCAAATGATTTGGCATTAAAATTCAATCAAACACAAGCATAAACATTCAGAAATCAGAACTCAGTCACTTTGCATGCCAAGTGTTTGACAAAATGTCAAACAACCCAAACTCAAAAATCACCTTAGAAAGGAGAACCAAATATTTAAAAAATCAAAATTTTAAATGTTTTTTTAACCCAGGAAGCTCCCTATCCGTAGAGGACAACTAGCTGTCCCTGGTACGACGAGGGACGTTTCCAATGTCCCCCATCTATATCGGTGATGGGGAAATGTCCCCAAAGGGTAGGGGATGTTTCTTCCCGTTTCTTGCTAGTTGGGCTGTTTTGGGGACGACTGGGGGACGTCGCCTTTGCGTCCCCCCATCTTGGGGACGGCAGGGGACGCGTCCCCGTGTAACATTTAACATAAAGTAGAAAAGTAAACATAGAACAATGAGCATAGAGATTTTTTATCTCGAGAAAACCCTCCTACTTGAGGGAGAAAAACCCAACAATTTATTCACTTATAAATCAGAAATAGAAGTGCAGAAATAGCACTCAGAACTAGGCCCTAGAAAGGCTGAATCTCATACAATAGATCAACACTTGAAGATAGTGTGAATTCCTTAGATACACAGAATATTAACTCTTCTCCTTTAAGTGAAGCTGCTCCTCTTGAATGCGAATCTGCTGCTGAAGGAATTCGAATTTGGAATGGAATGCATTGATGATTAATGTGGAGACTCTGTCTCCCTTATATACCAAACTAGGCGAGCTCTCCTCTAGAGCCGACCTACAAAAATATAATATTTGTTTTACAATACAAAGGCCGACTTGCCTTGAATCAATTATCTTTAAGAAAAATATCTCTCGCCGCTACAAAACACTAACACTCCCTCTTAGCTAGGGAGGTATTTTTAAATATCTAGTCATGGATTCTCTCAACATGATGTCCACAATGGCTACACCCAATTGTGGAAAACACGGCTCAGTCTAAGAGATGTGATCTGTACAAGGGCTTGCACCTCATATTTCTCAGTCTTAGAGAAATATACACTACAAGGGCTTTCACCTCATATTTCTCAATCTCAGAGAAATATACACTACAAGGGCTTTCACCTCATATTTCTCTGTCTCAGAGAAATATACACTACAAGGGCTTTCACCTCATATTTCCCGTCTTAGAGAAATATATACTACAATGGCTTTCACCTCATATTTCTCCATCTCAGAGAAATATACATTACAACAATCTTTATGATGTTGTGACTCCCTTTGGACCTCCAATTACCCGCATCAATCTCCTGACCTCCTCATCCAAGATTGCCTGCAATGCTTGCCTTAGAGGAACGGTTTCCAACACACACTTTTGGCACTAGTGACTTGCGAGAGTCCAGGACTTAGTCCTCCTCAACTTCATCCCAGACCACCCTATTCTGAATTGGTTTGCGGTGCTACCAATGTCAAAACAAGGTTGACTACCTTGTGTAATTTCATTCTTTGTAGCTGAAGAGGCCTTCCAAAGACTTGGCCTTGCAACATTGCAACCCACTTAGCTGACACCTTCACTTATTCTCAGTGAGTCACTTTAGTTCCTCAAGTCATAGGACTCCATTTTGATGAACACAAAACTCTCTCTTGATCCCTGCCTCAATACAGAGATTACAAAAATCCTCTGGAAGTGAACTTCCCTCCATTGGCTAATCTTAGAACCTTAATCCTCTTCTTGGACATGTCATCAACTCATGCCGTATAAACTCCCTATCATATATATCTTGCTGCATATTGCTGCATAAACATTAAGAACAGTAGAGATGGCTATTTTATTAATCACATCCTCTGCACAACTTGACAAGACATCATAGATATTCGCCTTCAAGCTCAGAAAGATATCTAACAACTCAACAACCAACAACATATGCCACTTGAAACACTTGTGTCTGAACATATACACTTGCCTCAAAACAATAGACTCAGCTACACAATGTTTCTCAACACAAAATAGCACAGGCTGATACAAAAATAACTCGGCTTCAAAAGTAAAGAATCAAATCTCCTCTAGAGTATATGTCACAACTTAACACAAAAAACAAGAATCAGAATAAATATCATCAACTTCAAAATATACAACTAAGAAATCCAATATTGCATCCCATCATCCTTGCACCATCAAGCACATTCTCAGAGGTCAATTTAGCAGCAAAAACTTTTCATGCAAAGATCCCCGTCCTCATAACTATAAAAAAAAAAAATGAAAATCACCAGCTTGTATATTGTCTAGCCATAATCTTCCTGTTAACTAATCCCTTTTGATAGTACCAAGAATGTAATAATAGCAAAAAATAATCCAATCTTTCCAATTATTGTTGCTACACCATTCAGCTTGACCTGTAGCAATGTCTCATCTTTGCCACCTTTACTTAGTGTTGCCATCAATTTACCCCATCCTGTTCTCATGCCAACTGTTGACACCAACATCTTGCCAGAACCATCTTGGACCTTCATTCCTGATAAGAAAAAAATGGCTTCTCTTTGTTCACAGTTATAGGCTTACTCTCACTTGTTAGGCTTGACTCATTTATAAGCAATGAAAAATCAGATACAAATAGCCCATCTACTGGCACTTGGTCATCAATTGATAAATGCAAAATCCCCAACAACAAGGTCATATATTGAAATTTCCTGACTATAGCCATTTTGAGCAACTTGTATTGATATCTTCTTCTTCTCTAAATCCTTAAACTGCAATGATTGTCGATAATCACTGATTACAGTTACAAATACAACTAAAAGAATATTGAGAACAAAGCCAAGACCATCATAAGCTCCTTTAGGCCATCCCTCTGTAGAAATTCCAACAGTCAAAGACACAATTGCAGAGACTGCAAAATCATAAGGGTCATGTCTTGTAATGCCTCCCATACATATATCACTAATACTTTGTTGATTCCTACCATTTATAATATTACAGGAAACGGTAAAAGCATTGCAAAATATGATGATTATCATAGACACTGTCAATCTCTCCTAAACAAAGATGCACTTTAAAACAAGTCAAAAACCATGCTCAAGTGGGTTGTATGTACCAACTTTTTCTGAAATAAAATCCTGTCAACATGAAAACATCTGGTAATGAATCGTGATCATGTAGTACAACTGCAGTATCTAGCATGGCCACATTCAATCACAGATTTTTCATTTGAAATAACTACATAACCTACAAGTAACATTCATTAGTGAGATCCACAAAAAAATAAAAAATACAAAAAATATTGTTCAATCATTAATAGCGATCATCATAAGCTGGGTGCCCACGACTTGGGCGATCATAGGGCCCTGGTCTTTCTCTGTAGCTTCCTTCACAATGTGCAGGGCTCCCTTTGATATAGCGATCACTTCCCCTAGCAGTAGCACCATCGCGATCATATCCCTGTTCCTTTCCATGTCCATTTTGTGCATAGCGATCACTGCCATATCCATCACGACTGCCATATTTGTCCCTACTATTAGCACCACGGTCTCTTTCACCATATCAACAACCACTATAGCGGTCATCATAGTGGCCTCCTTAACGATCCCCTCCAAAACGATCTCCATGGCCTGCATCAACATGCCTGGAGTGTGATGAAAACCAACCACCACCACCACCAACAGTACATTCTCTTGCCCAATGCCTAGGACGACCACACTTGAAGCAATCAGATCATCTTGGTGCTTTGCCACCATAGTCCCTTCTTCCAGAATTGTACCCAGCACCAAAGCCATAATCACAATAATATTTGATATCAATTATGCAAGATCTCAAACACTTAATCTAAGTGATATACAATAACTGGAATGAACCGCATTCACTAGTGGATGAGTTCAATACAAAATACCCTCAGAAATATATCAATAGCAATTGGAATTCGATCACTGGCAAATCAAAGAGCAACTAGAACATAGTAACATCTTCAAATTTGTAAACATTAACTACATATCAATACATCAAATTGTAAACAATACTCAGGGAATGCTCTGAAACATAGGATAGAAAATAATCGCCTGGTTGTTGCATTCAACTGTGGATTCACAACCGTAACTGCTAGATAGATCTTGGCACTATGAATAATTCAGATGGAGCTAGCGAGTGTGATCTACATACCACGAATCAATATTCCCGCATCAAGACTCGACTCACCGAGCTTAGGAACCTCTACAAAATATCTAGTGTTAAAGAATGCTCTACGGTTGGCGCACTGACTGGAGGCTGAGCTCGCATGGGTTAAGGTTATGAACAGCTTGTAACAATTCTCCTGGCACGGGCTTGCAGCAATTTCGTCGCCCTTCCTTCTTGTATCCTTCAATTGACCCACACTATGATGGCTCACTTGATTTCTTTGATGGCTTCCTGCTATCGTTCTTGAATGATGTTAGACACTCGATGCTATAAGGAAATGTGATACCTCTGTAGATGGTGAGCCTTGGTACTATCTTTGGCTAGAGCCTAAGCTCGACCAAACTGGTCAATCGCGCCTTCACCCATGCCTTGGAATCTGATGTGAACTGCAGGGGGTTTCGACCCTTCTCAGTTCGCCATAGCAAAATGCTCAATTCCATGATGAATACTGTATGAGACTCTATGCATCTTCCAGATGACGATTACCAGAAGACTCAATGGATGCAATTGACTTCTCATTAACACCTTGATGATCTCGGGTATGCTATGCAGTGACTATCTCCTGTCTTAAGCACATAACTATTTAGTTCCACAAAACCTTCAATTTTGCTTGGTCAAATCTGATCAATTTTCTTGAACCTGCTCTGATACTATGTTAATTTTAGATCAGATCTAACAAAAAGCAGAAAAGTAAACATAGAATAATGAACACAGATATTTTTATCCTGGGAAAACCCTCCTACTCAAGGGAGAAAAACCCAGCAATTTATTCACTTATAAATCAGAAATAGAAGTGCAGAAATAACACTCAGAATCAGGCCCTAGAAAGGACGAATTTCATAAAATAGATCAGCACTTGAAGATAGTGCGAATTCCTTAGATATATAGAATATTAACACTTCTCTTTTAAGTGAATCTGCTCCTCTTGAATTCGAATCTGCTGCTGAAGGAATTCGAATTTGGAATGGAATGAATTGATGATTCATGTGGAGACTCTATCTCCCTTATTTACCAAACTAGGCGAGCTCTCCTCTAGAGCCGACCTCGAAAAATATAATATTTGTTTTAGTAATACAAAGGCCGACTTGCCTTGAATCAATTATCTTTAAGAAAAATATCTCTCGTCGCTACAAAACACTAACGCTCTTGAGAAAAATATGAGACAATATCCCCAGAAACATCTTCAATGTTCGCACTTGACACTCTATCTAATTTTGAGAATAAATGCACGTATTTTCACAAATGGGCTGGATCTAGAGACTAGATTGGATGTGTTCATACTGTCAGGCAAAAGCAATATGTCAGGCGGGGAGGAGTTGAGGGTAACAAATGGAATGGATTGATGGTTGTTTTGATTAATGCACAATCTTCTTGGTGATCTCTTAATTCTCATCTTTGTCTCTCACAGGTTTGTATAATAGTATAACCATGGGTGACCCTCCATATAGTGAACCGGTACAAAAAATTTGGAAAGCACAGTTGGGTATAAGCATTCACAATGTCTACTGTGTTGATGCCAATGGCCTTGTACTAAAGCAGGACAAACTTCACCTAACAACAAAGTCTCAGGTGAAACTAGGAAAACTCTTGGCAGATACATATATAAAACATGGATCTAGTACTCAATGCGGATCTAGAATGGTTAGTGAGAAACATAGTTCTCTTTTTGCAGTATCAAATTGTGAGCATTTGTTACCTTGTAATCTGAAGTGAAACATAGTTAGGCATTTGTTGTCCTTTATCAATGATGGTGCATATGCGTTTAGTGATTATGTGTAATTCTTTATAAATGCGCAAAGAAACAATAAAATTATTAAGCGAAAATAGTATTTTCTATTGGTTGATAAAAACATTGAAGTTCTATAGAAGCCGCTTGAGTTCAACAAAATCCAATCTAAAAACGATATAGACTATTCTATTAGTCTTTGGCAGGAACATCACTACCCTGCAGCTCTTCTTTTAAGTGATTAGATAAAAATATTTAAATTTATAATGAAAAAATAATAAATTATTTTATGGATGTTGAAATAATTAGGAAAACAAATTATGGTTTCAAAAAGTATTAAAAAATCTTATACAAACCATTAAATTATTAAGAATGATTTTATAAAAAATTAAATTTAAGAATAGTTTAAAAATTAAAGAAAATATACTGACATATCAAAACATTATAGATCTTTCATCATCCTGTCACAATTACGCCATTATTGAGTACAACGAAATCCAGACGAGATTGGGGAAATGTGCGGAATTGATTGCAAATTAAATGTGGAATACGCGTAACATTTGATAGAAGGCCAACTTTAATGCAAATCTTGATTCAAAATGATAAGCTTTGATATCAGTGCTTTGATTCAAAATGACATTGGGGAAATGCGTGCAGATTAATATCTTGAAAGCTGTTCACCATGTACTGCAAAGAGTGAAATACTAGATTAAAGAATAGAATAGAAGACTTTTAACGTCCATGAGACCAAAAGAAGGCCTATGGGACAATGACCCCTGCTATTTTAGTATTGTGAAGTGCTGTTATCCTGCTGTTTAACTTGATAATGAGCTCTCCCATTCTGCCCACCCATTCCATGCTTAATAAATCTTGAAAATTTGCAGCTGTTAACCCACTTATGTAGCTTCCTCTGATGTCACTGTAAGCTTTACAATCTAGGATAATTTTTTTTTCTATTTCCACCTGCCTTGCTGCACAAACGATACAAACCCTCTCTTCCCAAACTTCTTTTGGCCTTTTCCATTTCCCTGTTTCACACCGAAGACGATGTGAGTTAGTCCTCAATTGAGCTATGAGAATCTTTGACCTCCACGGAATATTTGCCTCTATATATGCCTTTTGTTGATGGTCCAAGTTGGGATTGAATTCTTCTACATAATACTTTTTCTTTCTCCCAACCACTCTTGTCCACATAATCTTGTGAAATTTTTCAACTACATACAACTTTAATTCCTTACTATTATTAGAACACTCATTCAAGTGAATGTTCCACTTGTTCATCCACTTACAATTTTCTTTCATCCATACTTGCTTTCTTTCACCTAAGACATCTCTAAAACAACATTTGGCCACCGATGAGCTTCCATCTGCTCAACCTTTTTCAAATATCTCAAAAGACTCACCATAGCGATGGCCTCAATAGGAATTGCCCCTGTTTCAGCAAGAAGTATTTCATAGGGAACCGAAGCTTTTAGCTTGAATTTGCTTGTGATCAAAAGCTTTTGAATTCTCTCTATTTGTACCCACTTGATGTGTATTGCTAGCCCAAATTTCACACCCATAAAGGACCACCGGTATAACTAACAGCCCAAACAATATTTGAATAGTTTTCCAATCCCATAACTCTGCCTCCATGCATCTGTTTTGAAGAGAAAAAGTGTTCTCCAACCTCCCAAAGTTTTTTTCCTTCTACAAGTTTCCCAACATAGCTGCTTGTTGAAGTCAATTCCCAGGTATTTATACTCTCAAAAATGTACTGCTCGCACGATTGCATTATGAGAATTGAGTGAAAATAAATAGAAGAATGCAATCCAGTGAGTGGAATACCTAAGGAATAGATTTTGCAGCGCTCTGTGGAATGATAGGTATTACATGTCCTTGGGAATGAATCGTGCAACTTACACGTTGCAAATTTGAAAGAATAATCTTTTCTCTGCATCGATCTGCGCATTAAATTTTAAGAATTTGTCCCTCGCTATAGAAATTCAGTAAAAAGCTCAAATAACTGGTGTACGGGTGAATAGCTTTGAAGAAAATGACGCATTTAATTTGTATCACTTAGCACATTTCCCCGGACTCACCTGGAACTTGAAGCCTTCACTGCATGCATATATGAGATATATAGGCTTCAAGCCTTAATTCTTCACCCAATGTAAAGCGTCAAATGCCCTTTTACACAACGTATGTGAACTGAATTTTCTTTAATTAAGGGTTCAGTGCTCTACTGATTCACTCTCTTTGCAAGCTTAAGCAAGAAGATGGCAACCGGGGATAATGTTGATGCGGAAAGCTATGACAAAAACATGCAGAACAAGTAAAACGATGTTCACTAAAATTGAGCAAAATTTCGAAATGTGAAACAATACTTTTTTTATCGATGTATTTAAATGGGTCATTTTTCATATCCAAGTTTGTTGTTAGTAGGATGCTTGGCATATTCAACAATGGAATCTCAGCAAAGAATTTAACATTTATGGATTTGTTAATGCTGTTTTTTGAGTTAATTTGATGATTCCAAATCTGTTATCAGTATGAATAACATATATTTTGACTTAAATAATATATTTATAACATCCATCTATTAGAATGATTTCATATCAGCCATCTAAACAGTTTAAATTTACCCCCTGAATATTGATTCTTTCACAGTGCTGACTGTTTGTAAGCCATTCAATTCTTTATGTTCTTTCAAATGCTGCTAGCCCTGATATTCTAGTTAAATGAAGCAATTGTGGCCTACATTTTATGAAGGGCATGAATTGTTTCAGTGAAAGAGGTGCTTAATGAGGATGCAAAAAAGTTATGAGCATTCTGTATTTTCAACTGGCAGCTACGAGGAAACTTTGAATGAAGATGACTTGTGTGTTGTGAATAATTCGATTTATATTATGCTTGTATTGTGGCTGTCTTGCAGCCTTGAAGGTGAGGAACTTGTTTCTACTTGGGAGGAAGTTCATGATACTTTTGACTCTATGGGCCTTCGCAAAAAACTGTTGCGAGGAATTTATGATAATCGTAAATGGGAACATTTGTTGCACAGTTGTTTCGTTTTGAATGTGTTGTGGCTAATGGGCTGGTCTGTGATGGTCTACACTGATTTAGACTGAATTAGAAAGTTTTAGATGCTAAATAACATCTAGTTACGCATGATCAACAGGTTTTAAGAAACCAACTGTTATTCAGCAGAGAGGTATTGTTCCATTTTGCCGAGGACTTGATGTCATCCAGCAAGCACAATCAGGAACAGGAAAGACTGCAACATTTTGTACAGGAATTCTACAACAGCTGGACTACAATCTGCAGGACTGCCAGGCACTAATTTTGGCACCAACACAAATTATGGCAGAGCAAATAGAAATGGTTATGAGGGACATTGGTGGTTACCTACAAGTTAAAGTACATGCTTGTGTTGGAGGAACAAGCATCCGGGAGGACCTCCAATCTGGTGTTCATGTTGTTGTGGGGACACCTGGCAGGGTCTATGATATGCTGCGCTACCGTGCACTGCGCTTTGATTATATTAAAATATTTGTTCTTGATGAAGCAGATGAATTATTCTCGGTTGAATTCAAGGATCAGGTAATAGTAGTCACATTTATAGATTGTTCTTAGGATTGTGGATTAAATCTTATCATATGCAACTCTTACAAACAATCCTTTGTTTTGTTCATTAATTGATCTTCTTTTTCTGTCAGACATGTGATATATTTCACTTGCTTCCTCTAAATCTCCAAGTTGGTGCTTTCTTCACAACAATGTCTCCGAAAGCCTTGCAAATCATAAGGAAGATCATGAATAATCCGGTCCAGATTATTGTGAAGAGAGAGCAACTTGTCTCTACTTGGGAGGAAGTTCATGATACTTTTGACTGTATGGGCCTTCAGAAAAATCTGTTGCGAGGAATTTATGCTTATGGTAAATGTGAACATCGGTTTGACAGTTGCTTCATTTTGAATGTGTTGTGGCTAATGGATTCGTCTGTGATGGTCTACGCTGATTTAGATTGTATTAGAAAGTTTTGGATGCTTAATGACATCTGTTTACGCATGATCAACAGGTTGTGAGAAACCATCTCTTATTCAGCAGAGAGGCATTGTTCCTTTTTGCCGAGGGCTTGATGTTATCCAGCAAGCGACCCCACGATCAGGAAAGACTATTACATTTTGTTCAGGAATTCTACAACAGCTGGACTACAATCTGCAGGACTGCCAGGCACTAGTTCTGGCACCAACTCGAGTTCTGGCACAGAAAATAGAAAAAGTTATAAGAGCATTTGGTGTTTACTTACCAGTAAAAGTATATGCTTGTGTTGAAGAAACAAGCATCCAATCTGGTGCCCATGTAGTTGTGGGGACACCTGGCAACGTTTTTGACATGCTGCGTCGCCGTGCCCTGCCCTATGATTCTATTAAAATATTTGTTATTTATGAAGCAGATGACTTGTTCTCACTTGATCTCGAGTATCGGGTAATATTAGAGTTACATTTACAAATTATTCATAGGAATCTAGACTAAATCTTATCATATGCAATTTTCAGAAACAATCCTTTGTTTTGTTTATTAATTGATCTCCTTGTTCTGTCAAGACATGTGATATCTTTCAGTTGCTTCCTCTAAATCTCCAAGTCGGTGTTTTCTCCACTACTATGTCTTCGGAAGCCTTGCACATCACAAGGAAGTTCATGAACAACCCGGTGCGGATTCTTGTGAAGAGAGACGAGCTTCCTCTGGAGGGTATTATACATTTCTATGAAAATGTGGGCAAAGAGGATTGCAAGCTTGGTACCCTATCTGGTTTGTATGAAACGTTAGCAATAACACAGAGTGTGATTTTCGTCAATAGCAGGAGAAAGGTTGATTGGCTCACAGACCAAATGAGAGCTGATGATCTCACAGTCTCTGCAATACATGGCGATATGGATGAGAATACTAGAGACATCATTATGAGAGAATTCAAATCTGGTTCTTCCAGAGTTCTGATTACGACTGACCTTTTGGCCCGATTTATTGATGTTCAAGTTTCTCTCGTTATCAATTACGACTTACCAACACAACCAGAAAACTATCTCCGCCGTATTT
This sequence comes from Sequoia sempervirens, assembly GCA_007258455.2. NCBI lineage: Eukaryota > Viridiplantae > Streptophyta > Pinopsida > Cupressales > Cupressaceae > Sequoia > Sequoia sempervirens. Next base: position 555,523,481 of record VDFB02193867.1, read on the forward strand.
GTTGTTGTGGGGGGTTTGGTAGGAAGCGTCTGGCAATTAACTTAGCCACCTGTGATGATGATACAATGCTCGGATATATAGAAAGATTGTATAATGTGGTAATTGAACAAATGCCATCGAACGTTGCAGACTTGTTATGTTGTAAGGACCTTTGGGATGCCTACCTATTTTCCTCACTCTAGGAAATAAATTTTCTGAGAATCTGTTTAGCGTGTGGAGTTATCAGTATTTGTAGGGTATCTAATGATGATCTATGTAATCTTTTTACTTTCCCTTGTTTTCTCTATGTCAATACGCATGACACTGAGTGAGGTGGGACTTCAATTGAATGTTATTATGAGTATAGATATTTAAATGCATTTAATTAAAAAATATTTATTTTATATAAGAGTTATTTTATTTTAGAATTGTTTTATTTTTATTTGAAGATTTGTTTGATATAAAAAAAATTATTTTATTTAAAAAAAATCATCATTCATTATTTAATGAACTTAGATTTCATATTAGATAAAATTTGTATCTTATAGGTATTACAAATTTATATCAACATTTCATTAAATTTTAAAATTGTATATTAATTTTATCTATATTTTTAAATATGTATATTAATAATTTAATTTATATTTAAAAATATCATACTCTTTTTTAAATTAAGAAAAATGTTGAGATTACAATGAAAATGCAGTGAAAAACTGCAAGAGAAACTTACAAGAGCACAACTGTAATGCCAGAAAATATCATACTTACATATTTACATATCTATATTTTTTAAATATGAAAGTATGATATTTTAAAATATAAATTAAATTATTAACATACACATTTATATTTATCTATAAGACTAACATATTGTTAAAGCTGAAGCCCAATGGACTCTTGATAATAATAAAAATTTCCTCTGTTCTTAGTGTGGATGTAGCCAATTTGTGTCATCTCTTGTTCATTTTGTTTATACTTTGTTTTTGCATCTTTGTCTACACTCCATTTAAATTTTACAATTGGTATAAGAGTTGTATGGTGATGGTATAGCTGGTTGAGAAAATCGTTGTTGGATTTTTGAGTCATGGAGGAAAAGCAAAGATAGAGAAATTCTTAGGTCTAAATTTCAGTCTATGGAAGGTGCAAATGGAGTTATTGCTAATAAAGCAAGACCTCTCACTCGTGCTTGATGTGAAAACAAAGAAGCTAAGCTCGATGCCAGATGAAGAGTGAGAGAAGCTGAACAGGGAGGAAAAAGCTACGATTTTCCTCTTGTTGTCCAGTAACGTATTGTTTAATGTTTCAACAAAAAAGACTTCAAAGGAATTGTGGGATAAACTTTCTTCGATGTATGAGATGGCTTCAACGTCTAATAAGGTGTTTATTATGAAAAGGTTATATAACCTGAAAAATGAAAGGTGGTGGAATTATGTCCAACCATCTTAATGAGTTTAATACATTGGTTACTCAATTAGTTTCGCTGGTTATTAGCCTAGATGATGAGATTACAACAATTTTATTGTTGTGTTCGCTTCCTAATAGTTGGGAGGGAGTTGTTATGGCTGAGTACTTTAGTGACTACTAAAAATAAATTGTAGTTTGACGATGTCGCAGCTACACTCCTTAGCGAAGATATGTGAAGAACCAAGAAACCTCTTCAGGCGAAGCCCTAACTACTGTTAGTAGAGGAAGGCCTCGACATAGAGGCAAAGACAATAATAGGAGAATATCAAAATCTGCAAAAAAATCAAAATCCAGAGGTAGAATTGGCAATTGTTGGTTTTGTGGTAAGGTTGGTCACACCAAAAAAGATTGTTATTCTTATAAGAAGGCACAAGAGAAGGTTAGAGACAGTGAGGCTAATGTTGTTTATGACAACGCTGGTAGTGTTTTGGTTTTGTTTGTATGTGAAATCACTTTAGATTTGTGGGTTTCAAATTTAGGCACATCATTCCATGCTACCTCTTGTACGGATGCCTTCTCTAATTATCAAGGAGGACAGTTCATGAATGTTTATTTGGGGGATAACAAATCTTTGGAGATCATTGGTGAAGGTGATGTTCTCTTACAATCTAAGAATGGAAGCACATGGCTTTTGCAAGATGTTAGACCTGTTCCAGAACTCAAGAAGAATCTAATTTCTATAAGCCAACTTTTTTCACAAGGCTGCAATACTCTTTTCTTTCTAGATTCATGGAAAGTTACTAAGGGTGCCCTGTAGATTGCCAAAGGAGATAGAGTGGGCAACTTATATGTTTTTGAGAATGAATCTCAAGTGGGAGCTGCGATGGCACTGGCGGACAACGAGACCGTACTTTGGCACCAACGTCTTGGACATATGAGTAAAAAAGGCCTTGAAGTGATGGTCAAAAGAGATCAATTGTCGGGTTTGAAATCAGTGGATTTGGAATTTTGCTAGCATTGTCTTTATGGCAAACAAAAGAGGGTCAGCTTCTTGAAGACGGGGCATGCAAAGAATACCTCACCTTTGGAGCTTGTTTACTTGGATTTCTTTGGACCAACTGAGGTAACCTCTCTTGGAGGGACTAACTATTTTGTAACTTTCCTTGATGATTACACTAGGAAGGTCTGGATTTATATGCTTAATACGAAATTTGAAGTCTTTAGTAAATTTAAATTTTTTAAAGTGTTAGTTGAAAATCAGAGTGGGCATAACATCAAATGTTTGCAAACAGATAACAGTGGCGAATTTTTCTCACTAAAGTTTCATAATTTTTGTGTGGACAATGATATTCACAGAATCAAAGTTGTTCCTTTGACACCTCAAGAAAATGGGGTTGCAGAGAGGTTAAATAGAACAATTTTGGAGAAAACGCGTTGTATGCTTTCTAATGCTGGATTGAGAAAAGAGTTATGGGTTGAAGCTTGCAACACAACAATTTATTTAATTAATAGGAGCCCATCATCTTGGTTAGATTTTGGTATTCTAGAGGAGTGGCTTTGAAAGCAGATCTCCTATTCACATCTTTGGGTATTTGGATGTGAAGCATTTGCTCTTGTTCCTAAGGAGAAATGATCTAAATTGGATCCTAAATCATAAAGTGCATTTTTGTTGGGTATGGCAAAGATCAGTACAGATTTAGGCTGTGGGATCCTGTCGCTAATAAGGTTACTCGCAGCAAGGATGTAGTTTTCAATGAGCACGTTTTTCCAGCTTTGCAAACAAAAATAGTAGTCACTAAGGAATATGTACCCTTCTCAGCATTTGAAAATAATCACTCAAATGGGTCACATGGAGGTAATTTGCAGTCAGGTAGAGTAGGTGGAATAAATTATTCACCCACCTCTGTTTTATCCCCTGCCCCTTCTATGACATCATCTCTAGTTTCTCTGAATGATGAAAGAGGTAATACAAAATCATTATTTAAGTAGCCTTCTGGGAGTGAAATGCAACCTACACAAGTCTTTACATAGTCTCCTATTCACATTGCACAACATCCCTTAAGAGATTTCAAATGTTGGTGCCCCTCCTTCAAATCCTGTGCACCCATCACAACCTCCTCTGTTTTCCACGCAAGCTCCACTTTTTGTTTTGCAACCTTCAAAATTTAGTGCACAACCCCCACTTATCCATATGCAGGGTCAAAATCATCATCCACAACCTCCAAATATTTGTGTGCAAGCTTCACTAAGTTCAACACAACCACTTTACCATTCTTCGCGGCCTACAAAATTTTTAATGCAACCTCCTATTTCCTATCAATTTTGTGCGCTTGAACATGATTGTTCGCAGCCCGTTGGAAATTTGTTGCCTCAGCTGATTGGTATGCAGGGGCAGAAGATTAGAGACTAGGCACAGGGGACTATGCAACCTGGAGATATACAGAGGCAGAGTCATGAAGAACATGTTTCGAATAGAGGTAATTTGCAAAATGAGATGGCAAATATTCAAAATCAATTACGTAGAATAAATTTGGAAGACTCAAATTTGCAACAGGAGTGTCCTTAGTTAAGGAGGTCTACCCAGGAGAGGAGACGTCCTTATAAGTTTTCAGATTATGAATTGTTGTATTCAGAAGAAGCTGAGCCTGAACTTTTAATTTTTGATCAACCTGAACTAGCTACTTATAAAGAGGCTTGCAAGGCAATTGATTCTGTGAAATGGCACGAGGCAATGCAAGATGAAATGAGTTCGTTGCAGACTAATAATACTTGGGATTTAGTGTCGCTTCCACCTAATCGAAGACCCTTGAAGATTCATTGGGTATACAAGTTGAAAGAAGAGGATGCCGACAAGAAACATTATTGTGCCAGACTTGTTGTAAATGGATATGATCAACAAAAAGGCATAGATTTTAATGATATATTCTCCCCAGTTGTGAGAATGAACACAATCCAGGTAGTTTTGGGATTGGTTGTAGTTTGGGATCTTGAACTTGACCAGTTAGATGTCAAGACAACTTTTCTACATAGTGATGTTGATGAAGAGCTATACATGGAACAACCAGAAGGATTTAAAAACCAAGGACAAGAACATCTTTATTGCAGGCTGAAGCACAACTTATATAGGCTCAAGAAAGCCCTGCAATAGTGGTATATTAAGTTTGATCGCTTCATGATTGGGCACAAGTTCATGAGGTGTGAATCAGATGCATGTGTTTATTACAAGCAGCTTCCTACTAGTGAGTTTGTTATTCTCTTGCTCTATGTTGATGACATGTTGGTAGCCGATACTAGAGTAAGAACATTATTTCTAAGTTGAAGGCACATTTAGCTAAGATATTTTCTATGAAAGACTTAGGCGCAACCAAGAAGATTCTTGGAATGACGATCACTAGAGATAGACGAAAGAAGGAGATCATGTTGTCAAAAAGGGCATACATTGACAAGGTCCTAAAAATATTTGGTATGGGTGATGCGAAGGTTGTTTCTATTCCTCTTGCTGCCCATTTTCGTTTATCCTCTAATTTGTGTCCGAAAACACAAGAGGATAAAGAATTTATGGAATGTATTCGTTATAAATCTGCAGTTGGTAGTATTATGTATGCCATGGTCTCCATTCATCCCGATATTGCTCATGTAGTGGGAGTTGTGAGTAGGTTCATGAGCAATCCCAAAAAGTCTCATTGGGAAGCAGTCAAATGGATATTAAGGTATCTTAAAGGCACTTTTGATTATTCTTTATGTTTTGGTGGAAATAATGTACAACTGCAAGGTTTCATTGATTCTGATCTTGCCGGAGATTTAGATAAATGGAGATCTACTACTGGTTATGTTTTCATGTATGTTGGAGCTGCCATTAGTTGGGTCTCGAGGCTGCAACATTTTGTTTCTCTTTCTTCTTCTAAAGCTGAGTATTTGGCTCTTTCTGAAGGTGCTATGGAGATGCTTTGGTTACAATGATTGTTTAGTGATTTGAGATGTCAACAAAGTGGTTATGTTTTGTTTTGTGATAGTTGCAACACCATTTTTATGGCTCACAATCATTCATCTCAGCGTCGTTCTAAACATATTGACAGACATGCTCATTTCATTCATCATGTGGTTGAAGAGGGCAAGTTACAATTGCAAAAATTGACATGAAAGTCAATTTAACAAATATCTTGACCAAGGTTGTTGGAAAAGAGAAGTTCGAATGCACTAGGACTTCTCTTGGTTTGGTTAAGAAGAAGTAATAGTAAATTTAGAGCAGGGGAATGTTTGTGAGTTGCAACATCCGTTGGCCTTCAAGTGGGAGATTGTTAAAGCTGAAGCCCTACGAACTCTTTGGTTTTCCCTTCAATATTGACTCTTTGCATTCTCCATTTGGTGTGGAATGAGTCATATATATTTTTTGTTATATCTATTGTAAAGGTTGTTGATAATAATAAAAATTTCCTCCGCTCTTCGTGTGGACGTAGCCATTTATTGGTGAACCATGATAAAATATCTGTGTCATCTCTTGTTTATTTTTTTCATTTTGTTTATACTTTATTTTTGCATCTTTGTCTGCATTCCATTTAAATTTTACACATAAATACTAAATTTAACTAAATATTGTTATAATCTTGTACTACATCTATAAGATATAAATCTATCTAGTATGAAATCTATGTAAATATAAAATATGTGTATGTTTAATAAGAGTATAAGTCTATAAATTTTGATTATGTGACATAATCAATTTTTTATTTTGTAATAGATATTACATCATAAATATCTATTTTTTTAATTAGTATTATGTGGGCATTACAAATGCATTAGTGGCATTTATGGGTTGTCTAAGAGGGTAAGTGGAAGTTTCAAACTTCAAACAATACAATTTCAATATATAGCATAATAACATGGAAGGAAAGTTAGATAGGTATGTCGATATCATAATTCCAAACTATCAAGAAAGTAATGCTAGGGAAGTATGATAGGGATGTCAATATTCCAAACTATCAAGATATCAAGATAATAACATGGAAGGAAAGTTAGATAGGTATGTCGATATCATAATAGATAGGTAAGTATGATAGTGATGTCAATATTCCAAACTTCAAAAACTCCAAAATACCAACACTTAGACCAAGGAATTGAGTATTTTGTTGGCATTGGTAGGGAAAGTATGAACAACACCCAAAGTTAGAAAGGATAAAAGACACAAAATATAAAGGAAACACCAAAAAAATCCAAAGTTAAGATTTTTATGGATTTTAGCATATATTGACACTTAGGGGATCCATTTAGGATATTTCAAATAATTTATAATATTGGGTACAATAATGATAAGGAATGGCCAAAAATGCATGAAATGATAACACTACCATATCAATACAAAGGAAGGAGGTTCAATTGAATAGAGAGATGAAGATGCTCCATATTGTGGAAAATTTATACGAGGCAAAGAACAAGTTATGTTACATAGACAATGAAACCAATACTTTTTTAGATATTATGATGATAACTTTGTAAATCAAGGTGATTATGATTTTCTTCAACAATCTTAGTTTTTTGAAAATAATGACATATGAAACATGCATTTTGCTGACGTGTCTTGAAAAGAAGGAAATGGTGTAGGAGTTACACTACTACCACCTGATCAAATAAAATAAAGTTCAATTTTAAACTAAAATTTGAGTGCACCAATAATGTGGCAAAATATAATCCTTGCTACTTGGCTTAAATATGGCTTCCAAATATAGAATCAAGTGCTTGAAATTTTATGATTCAAAAATTCTAGTATTTCAGGTAAGAGGTGCAAACATTGCTAAAGAAAAAATATTAAGGATGCATAGGAATGTTGTGTCGAATACTAATAAAATAATTGATGATTTTAACATCAAATGGGTAGAAGGAGAAGATATTTTAATAATTGATTCATTTGCTAATTTTTCCTCAAAATTCTTTAATTCCATTGCATCTCCCCACTACAAGTATAATATTGAAATTCTCTCTAGGCTTAGGATTCCTAACAACAAATATAGTTGAAAAGTATTTGATGATGATGAATAGACTTACGAGTTCTGGAATTGTATCCATCACTTTGATAATTGGCTCATTGACTAGAAACACCTAGTGGAAGAAATAAAAAACAAAATCTCTTTTAAAATAAGATCATATCACTCAAAATAAATGTTATTCTAAGATGTCTTATAGCTTTAGAGTGGATGTTTAATATCTATAATTATTACAAATGTAACATCCCCCAAATTTACCCCTAGAATTTACTTAAGTTTTTAAAGTTTAGAAAAGTAAATAACATAAATGCTAAAGATCACGTTCATAAATTTTTTCCTTTCCATTATAATAAATGCACTTAGCACATACTCTTACATGAATATAATAATCATTACATAATATACAATGAATGAAATACATCTTTCATAGACAATTTCCAAAATTATTCAGCATCATAAACATATGATAAGAAGGAGGTATTTTCCACAACGTGTCAAATTATGATATTGCTATCAGGATTCAACCGTGTAGTTTTTGAGTCAAACTCATTGAACCATGTTTCATAAGTAGTGGTTCACAAGAACCCATCTCTCATGATAATGAATGGTCCACTTAGCACTCATTGCATCTAGGTAATGTTCATAGAGGTGAAGCACTAGGCCATCCCAGGAGGTCACCCATCCCAGTATTGCTCCAACTCAAGCGCGCTTAAACACAAAGTTTTTCCCAAGGTTAAGCCCACTTAGCTTGCAACCCCATTTGCAAAACCTTAGTGTTGTGCCTTGTGAACCATTCATTATAGAGCCCCTTTAGCTCATCAATTGATAAGGAGGTATTTTCCACAGCGTGTCAAATTATGATATTGCTATCAGGGTTCAACCATGTAGTTTTTGAGTCAAACTCATTGACCCATGTTTCATGAGTAGTGGTTCACAAGAACCCATCTCTCATGATAATGAATGGTCCACTTAGAACTCATTGCATCTAGGTGATGCTCACAGAGTTGAAGCACTAGACCGTCCCAAGAGGTCACCCATCCCAGTATTGTTCCAGCTCAAGCACGCTTAACAACAGATTTTTCCCCAAGGTTAAGCCCACTTAGCTTGCAACCCCATTTGCAAAACCTTCAACAAGTGTTGTGCCTTGTGAACCATTCATTAAAGAGCCCCTTTTGCAAATGGGGTTGCAAGCTAAGTGGGCTTAACCTTGGTGAAAACTTTGTGGTTAAGTGCGCTTGAGCTGGAGCAATATTGGGATGGGTGACCTCCTAGGACGGCCCAATGCTTCACCTCTATGAGCATCACCTAGATGCAATGAGTGCTAAGTGAACCATTCATTATAATGAGAGATGGGTTCTTGTGAACCACTACTCATGAAACATGGATCAATGAATTTGACTCAAAAACTACACTGTTGAATCCTTATAGCAATATCATAATCATAAACATATACAATATCATATCTTTCAATAATAAAATGGTTCAATGTTTGAGGTGTCCACCTATGGATCTTACACTTCCTCTATTTGTAAGACTCGATAGTTGACTACATGAGGAAGAGCATCACCCAAGTTCTTTTTGTCAACCACGAACTTACTTCGGTCCCTCACACATCTACCTAATCGGTAAGATGGCCCTACCCTTCAACGAAGAGATTGGTATGTAAATCATAATAATACACATCTGAGTATCTAGTGTTGTGTGTCCTACACATCTAGTATGGTCATAAACTGGATCCCTTCCACAAAGCATGACTCTATTGACTAGAATGTAGTCTTCGACCATAATGCATTGATAAGTGTAAGCAGTGGCTTTTACACTTACTCTAGCCATAAATTCTATATATATAATAATTTCACTTCCCTTAACATAACCATTATTTTTCCCCATTACATTTTTTTAATTTCTAGGTTTAGGCACCTACCTTACTTCAATATGGGTATTCTAATCCTAGGGATTGGCTCTCCCTAATCTCATAAGGTTTATATCCTTGTGAGAACATTTTTTCTCAATTCAAATAATCTTCCTATCATATAGATATTACTATCATAATATTCTTTACCCTATTTCCCATCATAACAATAATTCAACTTATTACAATCATCAAGATCAATCAAGTAATGAATTCACAATAATCTAAAATGATATTAAATCAATAACCCATTAATATCTCTTTTCCTAACACTCATGATCAAATTGTATCACACTCTATATTGAATTCATAATTCAATTACAACCAATGAAGAATTCCAACATCCATCTATATATTTCCATAAGTAAATGCATAAAGTAATTGCACACCAACATGCATCCAACTTTCCTTTCAAAATATAGAATAAAAAGGAAGAAATAGAAATATAAGAAAATAACAAGCATTCCTGAAAATAATGCTTCGAATGAATGACTCTAGCAACTTTGTAAATAACTCTTCTTGGAACCTTCTACATTTTAGCTTCTCAATTCAACTTCAACTCAATATAATAATAAAAGAAAACTCATTAAACTATTACTCTCAAAACACTTAATTATCTACTCTTTATCTCACAAAATGAACACTTAAACTTGCTCTCATAGAAAATATAGCAACTTAAACTAGCAACATACAATTTACCTCAAGATTGAACAACAACAAATGAAATGCAATTCTCATTTTATAGAGAAATCTAATGCTATATATCTACTAACTTCTACGCCACCTTTTCCTAATCTTTGCCACATCTCAAATAAAAAACAAGAGTCCAAATATCATACTAATGATTGGAAAATTGGTTGGCAAACTTGGTGCTTATTTCTCACTTTGTTGGCAGCAAAACTAATGCATTAAATTGAAACATACATAATCCTTTGCATTCTTTGTTTTCGCTTCTATAGCCAATTCAACTTGCATCGACCTATTCACCTCTTTTTACTAAGTCAAAGCTTGGAAAACATGACAACAATCTGGCAACACATTTCCTAATCCTTTTTGTCTTCTTGTCGTAGCTTCTTTAAAACTTCCAAATGTTGTGCCTAACAATGGTGACACCTCTCAAACAACAACTATTGTATAACTTACAAGTATTTGAATTATATTATAACTCTTCTTTTATGCACTTTCCATCGCTATCTTATGGCTTTCATATCGACCCATTATGTGGTCTTTACTATGAATTACTTCCAATATTATTTGTTGTTCATATCACATGAAACTATAATATGTGATAGCCATATCAAATGGATATATATATATATATATATATATATAATACATAAATATTGATTACAAAATACTCAATATAAATAATCATTAATGTATATATACATATATAATATATACATATATTTATATAAACATATATTGCCAGCAATGTATATATGTATGTATATAATTTAATATATATACATGCATTATCATCATTTTAATATAATGACATATATTTCGGTGCATATATATACATATATTAAATATACACACACGTATCATATTTCCATGCATGGGTATATGTAGGCATTTTTGTCTATGTATGCTTTTACATGCATATGCTTGTGTGTGTGCATCGCCAACTATATATACATACATGTATATTTAATATACATATATACATACCCATATTCATATAAGTATCCATTCATAATCACTCAAATGTCACAACTCACCAAAAAGGTATATAATATCATGACCCAAACTCACAAGACAATCACAAATGAATTATAAGCAACAATCCTAGGTAACATACTGAAACATAGAAAAATAGGATAGGGTGAAATTTCCCAAAATGGAAAAGTGGATCCAAAGAGGGAAAAGGGGTCCTATTCTTCTAATTTCATTCAAGGAAATGAGATCCAAACCATGAAGTGACTAACAACTACAAGGTGATTCAAATCAAGGTATGAATCAACAAATTTCCCATCTATGCAAGGACAAGGGTATGAGCTAAATTGCACTTTAGGGAGAAAGATTGAGACCATCAAATAAAATCCAAATTACAATTGTAAAGTGCATTTAGAAGCTTTAACATAATACTGATGGAACCTACAGACTTTAGGGAGAGTTCAGAAGGGATAAATGTTGCATACCTTTCACAAAAAATTCTTTTCATGGTTCATTGAGGACTCATTCACCCTATGGTGAATGAATCTTGGCTAGGGCTCTGAAAAATTTGTTTATGGGTTTTGTTCCTCTTATTCTACACTTCTAGATTCTAGTCGAGTGCTGTCAAAAAGTTGGGAAGAAATCCTATAGCTTAGTTTTTGTGGTTTTGCAAGAAAGGTGACAACTTTGAAAACTTTGAAACTTTTTCTATTTTTTCCCTCCAATTGATATTCAACCCAAAACATGCAATCACACATCAAAGAGAGAAAAATATTGTGTTGTTAGGGAATAGGGGTTTACCTCAGTCAAATCCCATTTTGGTAATTAAACCTTGTAATGAAACAATGCATAAAGGAATGATGAATGAACAAATGCAATGTCACAACTCACCACACCTTATTTGAACCTTGGATAACAAATTTGAAAACTTGCATGTGAATGTAGATCTTGACCTTGAAACTTGATTAGAACAATGCTTTTGATGTGCTTGATAGATCTTGAACACTACATCACAAAATTAACTCAAACATGCATGATGCAATCCATCTTTGATATCACAAATGGAATCTTGATTTCTACAATAATCTTCTTCAAATCTACCCTTGAAGCCTTAGAAATGCTATTGAATGCTCTATCAATGCTCTTGTGAAATATTAGGATGCTTGAATTAAAATTTCTAGGCGAAACTAAGTGAAATAGCCTTGTATTTATACATATCTTAACGTTAATTCCCGAAATTCAAATGTCACAAGCTGACATCAAATCATGGATTTGAAATCATTAAAATACCACCAAGAACATATTTCAAAGATGGGTCCTAGGTCTAAGTGAGGACCCATTTTCCATTTGGCAAATGGGTCCTAGGCCACTCATCTAGGACACAATTCATACAGTGTGAAATGTTTTGTAAAAATAGGGTCTTAGAACCTAGTGAAGACCCATTCTCCATGTGGTGAATGGGTCCTAGGTCACCTATCTAGGACACACACCTTCTAAAATTCAATGTTGTGTAATGGAATTTATTAATTTCAGGTTTTATCCCTCAAATATAGCAATTAATTAGGCTTGGATTTGAATTAAAGGGGCCAATTAAGGCATAATTAGCTTCAAATTATTAATAAAGCCCTAGATTAGTGTGAAAGTGTAAATATTACACTTTACAACAACCTAAATAAGACACAATTAAGTCCATTTAGTTTATAGGGCCCTAAACTTAATGTGAATGTGTAAAACACATTACAACACTAAATCAAGGCAACATTAAGCTCATTTTAATATTAATTATTCCTGAATTAAGTGAAAAAGGGAAATACTTTTTTCGTTACTACACATACCTATCAATCAAAAAGGATAACAATGTGACTCAACACATACCGACATTGACTCAACAAGATCACTCTATACCCAATGCAATACATGTGTGGAAATACTCATGATTACATATGACAATGGTTCCCATACCAATTCCTTATCTTGGGTGGTAATCTCCCTCTCCTACTGGAGGGTTTGATCATTTCCTACATCCAACTTAGTTTAACATGAACAGAATTAGCCAATAACATGAAAATAATATTCATCATATAACATATTCATCATTTAAACATTAAAAAGTAATTACATCATAATACATGTTCATACATCTCATTTATCCATTAAAATTTATCAAAAACATGATGATGCATTATAAGCATATTCACCCACAAAAGTAATAGTATGTGGTAATATAACAAGGTTTCAAAAAATGGGGTGTAACATATCCCCCCTAAGAATCATCCCCGATGATTTTAAGTATCAAACAAAGCCAAAAAATAACATAATATAAAATAGATTGTATCTAATAATTCTCAAAAGTTTACACAATTTTAAAGGAAATCGTTGCTTCATCTCCAAATAATTTTTTCAAGTAGCAAAATCTTCAACATATTGATCCCACTAAACCTTTTATAGGGATTAGGGTTTAGGATATTAGGTATAAAGTTGAGGGTATATAGGGATGAGGGATTATGGTTTAGGGTTTAAGGTATATGTTTGAGGGTTGAGGGATATTGTTCAGGGTTAAGGGTATAAGGTTAAGTGTATAGGGTATATGGATTAGTGTTTAGGATATTGGGTATATGGTTGAGGGTGTGACCAGGTGAAAATCCTTGTTCCTAAATGTGTAGAAAAAACAAAAATGCAATAAACAATGAAGAACACCTAACACCGAGCAAGATTGGGAATAACGTTGAACTTAAACAAAGAAGATGGAATGAAACGATTATACCATGTCAAGTTGTCCCTTGGTTGGACCTTTGATCTTCGATGTTGTGTATGATCCTTGGATGGAAAATGAGATTAAAGATGCAAGATGATCTTGAATGTGTGATAATGGTGGATTCAAAATGCTATGGTGAATGCAAAATATGTAATTTGGCTAAGTATGGCTTCAAATGACAAAATGGCAAGAGTTTGGTATCAAATGCAAAAGTCTTTAAAATTATAGAAAAGAGGGGGTATTTATAGAGGTTATGTCAAGATTGAGCCACCATAGCCAAGATGAAGGGATATGGTGAGTTGAGGACTAAAAAGCCCTCACATCTTGACATGTGGAATGTGAAGTGGACAAGGATGTGATGAGGTGTAGGTGAGTTGGAAGAAGGACATGTGATGGAGGTACTTGCAAGTACCTTGATGTGACCACTCAATGATCACATGGGGAAGAGAAGATTTCTTGGAGGAATAAAAGTGAATTTAAAATTCACAATGATTGGGAGATCTTAAGGATAAGACAATGTTCCCAAAAAGAGAGGTGAGAAGTACCTTGGATAAGCCAAGGTGGTTATAAAGGTAAGTACTTACCCACATATTACTTGATGTGAAGGGTCAAAGATTCTAGAAGACTTTGACACATGTGATGTGACAAGTCAAAGGTTCTAGAATTTGTATGGGAAAGAGAAGATTCCTTGGAGGAATAAAAGTGAATTAAAAATTCACATGGGGAAGAGAGGAGCCTTGGATGAATAAAAAGGAATTAAAAATTTCTTGGGGGGTGGGGAGAGTTGACCAAGGTACTAATTAGACTTTACTAATAAGTAATTATAGGATAATTAGGGGTTAATGAGGATTAGAAGCCAACTTGCAAAAGTTGGAGAATGTGACACATCCTAATCAAGGATTAGACATGTGCACATCCCTAATGAAGAGATTATGAGATTGATTGAGATTAAGAAAAGGATGTGACATGTGAGGAATTAAATAAATTTCATATTTATTTAATTCATTTGATGAAAGGGGGGATTGAATAGTAAGGTATTTAATTATTTAACTAGATACCTTACAGATTAGAAGAAGTAAGGGTATTAATTAGATAATAACAATATTACCTAATTGACACGAATAAGGGGATGTCTAGATGAAGAGGGATAAATTTGGACCAATGTAAGTGTCCAAATTTGGATGTCTACATTTTTCCCCTCTTTGATACAGTGTTACAAAGTAGCATCATTTTAAAGAATATTAAAACATAGAACCCTGAAGAAGATGGTTAGATTGGGAATGATGCCCCAATCATCAAACGAGTGACTAGGAATAAAGATGATGGGAGTGAAGATGAAGGTTAGGGATGGAGGATTCCCCCTCAAGAGGATAGGAGGGTTCAAGAGAACACGGGTGTGCTCTCAAAATGGATGAGAGGATGAAAAGGGGGGATGAGGAAGATGATACAAAGTAATTGTCAAGAGAGGAGGATAAGCGATAGGAGATGGATGAAACACAAATGGATTTAAGGACAAATGTGATGTTTCCCCAGTCAAGCTACAAGCCAAAATGGGTTGAGGATGGATGGAGTGTTTTCGACGAGGGAATGATATATCCCAAGACAACACAAAAGGATATAGAAGGATACATCTGAGAATGATGATGAGGGAATGATATATCATAAAACAACACGAAGATAAGGAAGGATACATCCCAAAAAAAGGGTTGTTGATGAGGGGAGGATACATCCCGAAACAACACCAAAGGATAGGGAATGATAGATCCCAATGACACTAACGATGGTGATGATTGGATCAAGGCTTGTAGCAAGGTGGGGAACAAGACCAAGGATTTGATTAGATGATTTGTGCTAGATTGAATGTATGAGGATGGGATGGATAGGGGAGGGAGATTGATGAAGGATAAATGGATGGGGAGGGATGTGTGATAGATGAGAGGATGGAATGGGAGATGAAATGCAATCCTAATGCAATTTTCCATTTTCGAAGCATGATTTTTGCTATAGCACACAAGATGCCAAGGCATCAAGAACCAAGGCCTATTCATGTCTAATGAATAAAAGAAACACAACAAACAAGAAGGCCATCCCAACACCCTAAAGTCACGAAGAGCTTGGTCGAGCTAGGTATTGGGATAACCACAAGCACAAAGGATGTCCCCACATAACACAAGGTTGCAAGAGTCTTGGTGGGTACTATATGGTATAACCATGAAGACAACAACAAAGACAAGATCAAGATATGCCCCTATGTTTACTAGTCAAAGCACACCATGATACGATGGATCAAAGCGACCATGACAAGTGATGATAGGGGGCTCAAATGATAAACAAAATCCAAAAGCATCAAAATATCACAATCAATTTTAAACTTCCTTTGCCATAGGATGAAGGGGGTGGATGAGATTGATGAGGTCTGTTAGGAAGGATGCATCTTGTTGAGACCGACGATGGATACTAAACTAAAAGATTGATATGACACAGGATATTCAAAACTGATTGGATCTCATGATATGAATGGATCTTGTTTGTTAAGAACCAGCTAGATAAGGGCATAGCTCAATGACACGACAAAAGAGAGAAAAGACACGAGACTGACACACCCTAAAGACCTAGGGGCTGATCAAAGATTAGCCTTGCCTACGTGAAAGCGCAAAGCCCTCGTAGTTCGATAAAAGGTTGATGAATGACATGGATAAAAGTGGAAAGAGGACGATGAAGATAAATGATGGATGACAAATACTAGATAGAAAAAAGGAACATAGTAGATAATGAAGATCGATGATAGATGACAAAAGAGCCCCGGGGGTAGATCAAATGATCTACCTCGCCTACGTGAAAGTGTAGGGGCAACATAGTTCGACAAAATACCAAAGACAAATGATGGATAAGGGATGATGAGATAAACTTTATGAGGGGATAAAATGATGGAACCAATACAATGAGACAAGATAGACCTATTGGATTGGATGGGATGATGGTGACTATACGAAGCTCAGGGATGGGATAGTTATCCAAATCAACAAAATGAATTGGGAGGATGATATGATGGAGAGATGAATGATGAAATGTGATAGGAGATTTGAAAGATGTTCAAAAGAAGCTGGAGTGATGATGGTGAGATAGATGACATTGGATTGCATGGGGAGTGGCCTATAGCTAGATACCAATGACAAGGGATTACAAGATGGGATGAGGATAGGGATGAACGGATAAGAAGAGAAAGATGGGTGGATAGGAAGAGTAGGATGGGGAGATGAAATGGATGCTATGATGGATGAATAGAGGGATAAGGATGAGAAGATGGAAAGAATTTCTATGATGGATAGGATGATAAGGATGGGGGGATGACAGGGATGTCATGATAGATGGATAGGAAGATAAGGATTGGGAGATGGAAGGGATTGTTTGATTGGATAGGAAGATAATGGTGGGTAGATGGAAGATATTGTTATGTTGGATGATATCTCCAAGGACTATGTCACAAAGGGGGATAAGTACCCCCACTCTAAATATGTCGTGTGCCATGAGGTAGGAGGGACACAAGATGAGTGGATGGGAAGAGAAAGGAGATAACTAGAGGTGGATAGGATGGGTGACTAAGGAATACAATAGAGCATGGATGAAGGGAATGTATACCAAGAGGTATCCAAAGCATGCATAGATAGGTGCCCCTATTTTGATCAAGATCACAAGGATGGAGGGATGGGAGATAAGTGGGATATGATGGTAGGATGCGGAAGATAGGTGGGATGGAGGGGATGAATGAAGAGGACGTATAGTAGGAAGACGGGTGCATAGCTGGAAGCATAGCGGATGAAGGGAATACATATTAGGAAGCTGCCCCCAAGTGTGGAAAAAAGACGGATGGGGATTTATGCATGATGCCTATTTTCTAGGTTTTCATCATGGTACTTATCTAAGGCACTTGTTTTCCAAGTTTCACCATTGGAAAAATTATTTCTCTCTACTCTTTTTTTTTTTTAACTTTATTTTTTTGACTTTTTTTAATTTTTTGGATAGCATGCGGATGGAGATGGATAAGGATAAGGATGTGGATAAGGGGATTTAGAAGATACACGATAACAATATGAATGAAGGACTCAAGTATCAAGGTCCATACAAGGTATTAAGAGTCCATGTGTGAAGCGACTATTGGATGTTGGTACAACCTTATGAGGATAAATGGATTATGCAAGAGGATGATTTAGAGGGATTTGATGGGGAAGATATGTGGGATAATGGAGGGGATGCTAGAAAATGTATGGATAAAATGATGGGGTAGGTTTGTTTAGGATCAACATTGGCACATGTGGTTGTGTATGTGAAAAGATAGGAGGATTAATGGATTGAGAATGTGGGGATAATGGAGGAGATGGGATCGTGAATTTTGGGACAAGGACCCAAAAAAGATTTAGGAGATGGAGGATGTGTATAATTGGCTTTCGGATTAGAAGCTTTGGATGTTACAAATTTTTTATTTGAACGCATTGCATTTTTCTTCTTTGGGATCCACATGGTTTTGATCTTTGCTTTGGTGGGCCTTTGTGGCCGATGGGTATGATTTTGAATTTTTATTTGATTTTTCTTTTCTACACCATCTCTTTAGAGGGGAAATGGGGAGATTTAAATTCATGTGGATGTTTAGATGTATGCATTTTTACTTTAGCATCCAAAGTATTTTGATAGCAATGGGATGGGTGCGAGGAAATGGATGATGTGGAGCAATAGAGATAGGATTATGAGGATTACATGTAGACGGAGGATGTGTAGGTATGCACCTTTGTTGATCCTGATTAGGGGACATGAGAGTGGGATGTTTGTGATGGGTGACATGGAGGGGTGATGGATGGATGAAAGGATGAATAGAATGATATGGAGGAGGTGATGTTGGGATATAAGGGCCCAAAATAGATGTAGTGGGTGGAGGGACATAAGGACCCAAAATGGATGGAGAAGATGAGGGAGGAATATGGATTGTTGTTTTGAGGTAGTAGGATGGAGGAGGGGGGATGGAAGCAAATGATCTAGTGGAGTGATGGGAAGAGCCTACATTTCTTTTGGAATAGGTTCGTTGAAGACGTCTAGAGGTTGTACCAACATCTTTAGATTGCGAGTCTTGGGAAATAGGTCCAAGACCTCGCATAAAGAGTTTTTCTTTGACCTAGATGGGCTCTAAAATACCTTGCTCATGAAGGCCTAAACCTTTTCCTTGATAGTTCATGTTCTTGAGCATTCGATCCATGATAGGATTTTTTTATTCTGGAAGAACGATGCGAGCCCATTATTAGGACGATGAAGGGTGGTGTATATGCTTTGTTTTTCTTCTATAAGCAAACCACCATGGAAGAATGTGAGGGTACCAAGGGGATATACAAACAGTGTGGGTATAGTAGGTTTAGGTGATGATGGAGGATCAAGAAATGGAGATGGTGGGATAATAACATCTTGATGGGTGGTATCAAGAGAGGGATTAAGTGATATGATAGGATCTAGATTTGTGGCAGTAGGTGATAAGGGCTCATGCAATAGAGGGATCAGATCTTGAATGGTAAGAGGATCATGGGATGGAATGGATGGGAGATTATGATCTTGAGATGGACTAGATGGGATGACAAGATCTTGATGTAGAGAAGGGGATATGTTGGTGGTATGCTTTGGATCGAGCTCTTGGAATAAATCATGTTGTGTGGGTGGCATGATGGTGGATTCTTGGAGGGACTCTTCAAGTGGGGAAAATGAAAGGATAGAGGATTCAAGGCATTCATGGGAATGGATTTTAGTGATACTGGGAGTGGGAGAAGTGGATTGGATTTGGGTGTCTTCGATGGATTGGATGGATCTAGGAGTAGGGGGAGTGGATTGGATTTGGTTATCGTCAATGGGTTCGATGGCTTCTAATGTAGGAGATGGGGGTTTGATGGATTCAATGATGGTTTCAATGGTGTCAATGGTTTGAGTGGTGCTAGGGATGATAATATTAAGGATAGGTGTTGGATGGAGAAGGGTCTCATCACTAATGACCGTAGATGATGGATTGAGAGGGAATGGTTCCACTACTTCAATGTGTGGAGTGGGGGATGTCTTCTTTGTCATAAGTCCTTGGAGAACTTTGAGAGTGAGAAACTTACATACTCTAGGCTAAGATGGCGTGATAGGAATAGATGGAGGATTAGAGATTGGTGGAGTACTAGTATTATAGAGTGGTGGACTAGGGTTAGATGGAGGAATGGGATTGGATATAGGATTGGGAGTAGATGGAGGATTAGGATTGGATGGAGGACTGAGATTGGATGTAGGACTAGGAGTAGATGGGGGATTAGGATTGGATGGAGGGTTAAGGTAGGGATGTTGGTATGGTGACTTAAGATTGGAAGACATGGATGGTGGATTGATGAAAGAGGAAGTAGATGGGGAATTAAGATAGGGATATTGGGATAGTGGATTAGGACAAGAGGATATGGATGGTGTGTTGTAATAAAGGTATTGGGATGGTGGATTGGGATGGGAGGATTGAGACGGAAAATTGAGATAGGAAGATGTGGATGAAATATTAGGATAAGAAGATGTGGATGTTAGATTAGGATAGGTTGATGTGGGTGTATAAGTAGGATGGGAAAATTGGTATGGAGGATTAGGATAGTGGGCATATGTGGATGAAGGATTGAGATAGGAGGATGTGGGAGGGGGATTAAGATAGGGGTATTGTGATGGTGGATTAGGATAGGAAGACATGGATGTTGGATAAGGAGATGATGCAAGTGAAGGATATGATGGGGATGTAGGTGAGGAAGATAATGGATATCCCTTATCAAAGGTAGCATAAGGAGCGTGATTAGGCATGGATGAAGACATAATGGGATAGCTTGAAGGGGTGATTGGATTTTGGAAAGCAGGTGGAGAAATTTTACTAGCGATGATAACATCAAGGTGATCTATGTCCTATACCTCTTGATTGACAACACTTTCATTATCATCGTCAATGTAATTAGGGTTTCTCTTGACTACTATTGATGGAGGATAAGGATTCATAATGATGAAAGGATAAAGAGGATGGACCAAAGATTTTGGATGGAAACGAACTAAATCTTAAGTTGCGATTTAGGTCAAGCTCATATTGAGATTAGATTAAAGATTATATTAGTATGATTGGATGATGCAATGCAATTGATTCTGATTTGATTATCAAAGGATGACTACGACACTGAATCTACCTCTAGATGGAAGCAAATTGATTGGGTCGAAGGTGATTGGATTGGATAAGATCAATCGATGATTGATAAGATCGACTGATGGATTAGATAGGATGATGAAAGGGACTGTAAACCCCATTTAGAGATTACCCTAGGTGACTTAGGATACTGATTGATCATATTAAAGGATAAATGGATGATTGTAACACTGAATCCACCTTGAGATTAAAAGTGGATTGATTGGGCTGATGATGATGATTAACTTAGGACAGATGACAATCCTAAGCAGATTTTGATGATGATGATGAATTCAAACACTTAGGTCAATTCAGATAATAACCTGAAACAAAGTTCAAGGGATTTGGATGGGGAAGATGATCTAATTGGGGAAACATATGATAGAAATGGATAAAAAATGCTTGAAATGAGAAGATGAAGGTTTGAAATAGATGAAAGATTACTCAAAATGAGTAAACAGATGATCGAGAGGGATGAACGAATGCTCGAATCGAATAAATGACTCCTCACAACGGATGAATGATTCTCTGAATGAGAAGATGAAGGCTTGAAATGAACAAATGATTACTTAGAATGAGTAAATGAATGATCAAGAGGGATGAATGACTACTCAAAACAAGTAAATGACTACTCACAATGAATGAATGATTCTTGGAATGAGAAGATGAAGGTTCGAAATGAATGAAAGGTCACTCGGAACAAGTAAATGACTGAACAAGAGTTCAAAATGATAGGAGTTTTGAAATGGATGAACGCTTACTCGGAATGAGTAAATGAATGATCGAAAAGGGTAAACGAGAGTTCAAAATGAGGAGAACGAATTTTCAGAATGGATGAATGAATGCTCAGATTGGGATATTGACTCTTGGAATGGATGAAAGGATACTCATAACAAGGTGAAGAATGCTCAAGATGCAAAGAAGGGTGCCCAAAATGATTGAACAAAGGTTTGTCCAAGGTAGGGCAAGTGTAAATTATGATTTTGGTTAAAGCTCAGATTGGGAGTAGATTAAAGCTCAGATTAGGATTGGATTGAATCTCAAATTAGAATTGGATTGAAGCTAAAATTAGGATGATTGGAGGATGTGATGGGATTGATTCTACACCACGTTTAGGGGTTTAAAGAAAGTAAGGTGCTGACAATTAGATTTTTCCAGATTTGGCAGTTTTAAAAAATTGTCAAATTTTGCCATTTTAGGAAACTTCACAAACATACCTTTGAGAGTTCAATTTTTTCCCAAAAAATACCCAAACCTGAGATAGGATGAATTTCCAACTAAAATCCCAAATTTGAGACATGCATTCTGAGTTATTAACAAAAATGATTTTTCAAAAACTAAAAAAAAACACTAAATTACAGTTTTGAGGGTCAAGATGAAAGTTTGAAGCCCCAAAAATCCATTGAAATGGAGGCCAACCAACTCAAGGCTTGTTGGGAATCCACATGCCACCTCATAACACAACCACTCGTAAATTTTTAGCCCAATCGGACACCCGAGTCAAAAGTTATGGCCTCTGGAAGTTTCGACATAAAAATCAAAACCCTCAAAATGAAGTCTAGATGATTGGGATGGATGATTTTATGATAGATATGGACTCTAATGATGTTCTACGTAGCACCCATGTGATTTGATCAATGAAATGATGACTTACGAAAAAAGTGTTGATGATGGGCAAATAGGTGCTCGAAATGACTGAACGAAGGCTCGAAATGGATGAACTATGACACAAAATGAGTAAATGGATGTTCGGTCGAGGAGATTGACCTTTAGAATGGGGAGACGAATGCTCATAATGGGTGAACAGTCACTCAGAACGGGAAAACAGTTAGTGAAAATGAAGGAACGACACCCAAAATGACTAGACATAGGATGAAAACAACTGTTTGAAGGGCAGGTCTGCCTATCCAAGGGTAGGTCCACCCCTACTAGGGAAGGTACACCCCTACTAGGGTAGGTACGCCTATTTAGTGAAAATGACCAAAAACAACTGTTTAGAATAGGTAAATGGGTGCACAAAACAAGGAAATGGATGTTCAAATGAAGAGGATGAATGTTCGAAATAGGGAATGGATTCTCAGAATGGATGTACGAATGTTCAGAATGGGGAAATGAGTGATCGAAATGATGAAACAGGTGCTCAGAATGATGAAACAGGTGCTCAGAATGATAAAACAGGTAATAAAATTGACTGTTGAAGGGATAGGTACACCTATCTAGGGGTAGGTCGACCCCTCCAAGGGTATGTTTGCCCCTACTAGGGCAGGTACACCCCTACTAGGGCAGGTACGCCTATTTGATAAGAAGTTCGGAAAATCTGATAAAAATAGGCTGAAAAGGGACTAAAACAAAGGGCAGGTTCACCCCTAGTAGGGCAGGTCCGCCCCTCTACACAAGCCTGAACTTGATTTTCACAAAAATGACTATGGAAAAGGACCCAAAACAAAATAAATAACAATTAGAGGATAAGGCTGACTTGACTGAACAGAAAATCACTCGTTTTGCACAAAGAAAATAGTTCAAGCAACACGATTCTAAGATTAGTAAAATGGGTATGGCCAACAAACTCCTCTATCTAGGATAAACAAGGTGGCTAGGGAGTCCTCGATATACACCTGGTACATGAGGCTCAAACCATGAACACCAGCCTATCACAAGCATGAGTCGGGAACCTTAGCGAGATACTAAAGGCTCGAACCAACTCTTCACATCATCACAACGCTTCGCTAATAATGTGACTGGATTGAGGTAAAAAATTTGTTGTCCCCCCTTTATATACCCCGCATGGTACATGTGGTTGGAATTGTTCCTTGGGGTGATGAAATCCTCAAGCAGGTCCCCTAAGAAAAAGTAAAAAGGTGACTCAAAGGATTTGGTAAGCTACTATTTCTTATCACCCAGGATCACCAAATGGTGCAAGGGGATTGGATACATCAATATCCTACCACAAGAATGATACACAATGTAAATTTGACCTCCTCCTAATTAGACTATGTGCCTAAGTTAATGAAAAATGATAACAAATAGCTGATAAAAGCTTCAAAATGAATGGCCTTGCAAGAAACTTGTTAGTAATTTGTTCTCATTTTCCACAAAACGCTAGTAAAATCCTTGCACAGACACCGAAAACACACGTTAGAAGGTCATAAATACTCAAAACAATAGAAAATGATGATTGAAATGCAGTTTTTACCTTCTGGAAAATTTTGGTTTGGGCGGGTCCACCCCTCTGTTTGGGCAGGTATGCTCCTAGGTGGGAAGGTTTTCCCCTAGGTGGGTAGGTATGCCCCTGGGTTGGCAGGTCTACCCCTGGCTGGGTAGGTACGCCCCTAGGTGGGCAGGGATACCCCTCTGTGGGTAGGTTCGCCTCTCTACGAGGGCGGGTCTGCCCCTTTACAACCTGAACCTACAAACAATGAAACAACATAAAACTTGAGAGCAAGAGACCTATTTGTGGGTCCGACTAGGCATGCCAGAAATGTGACCAGGTGAAAATCCTTGTTCTTAAATGTGCAAAAATAACAAAAATGCAATAAACAATGAAGAAAACCTAACACCTCAAGATTGGGAAAAATGTTAAACTTGAACAAATAAGATGGAATGAAACAATTATACCTTCTCAAGTTGTCCCTTGGTTGGCCCTTTGATCTTCGATGTTGTGTATGCTCCTTGGATGGAAAATGAGATTAAAGATGCAAGACGAGCTTGAATGTGTGATAATGGTGAATGCAAAATATACAATTTGGCTAAGTATGGCTTGAAATGACAAAATGGCAAGAGTTTGGTATCAAATGTAAAATTCTTTAAAATTATAGAAAAGAGGGGGTATTTATAGAGGTTATTGAATTCTCTAGAGAATTCAGTGGTCAAGATTGAGCCACCATGGCCAAGATGGAGGGCTATGGTGAGTTGAGGACTCACAAGCCCTCACATCTTGACATGTGGAATGTGAAATGGTCAAGGATGTGATGTGTAGGTGAGGTGGAAGAAGGAAATGTGATGGAGGTACTTACAAGTACCTTGATGTGACCACTCAATGATCACATGGGGAAGAGAAGATTCCTTGGAGGAATAAAAGTGAATTTAAAATTCACAATGATTGGGAGATCTTAAGGATAAGACAATGTTCCCAAAAAGAGAGGTGAGAAGTACCTTGGATAAGCCAAGGTGTTTATAAAGATAAGCACTTACCCACATGTTACTTGATGTGACAATTCAAAGATTCTAGAAGACTTTGGCACATGTGATGTGACAAGTCAAAGGTTCTAGAATTTGTATGGGAAAGAGAAGATTCCTTAGAGGAATAAAAGTGAATTAAAAATTCACATGGGGAAGAGAGGAGCCTTGGATGAATAAAAAGGAATTAAAAATTCCTTGGGGGATGGGGAGAGTTGACCAAGGTACTAATTAGACTTGACTAATTAGTAATTATAGGATAATTAGGGGTTAATGAGGATTAGAATCCAACTTGCAAAAGTTGGAGGATGTGACACATCCTAATCAAGGATTAGGCATGTGCACACCCCTAATAAAGAGATTATGAGATTGATTGAGATTAAGAAAATGATGTGACATGTGAGGAATTAAATAAATGCCATATTTATTTAATTCATTTGATGAAAGAGGGGATTGAAGAGTAAGGTATTTAATTATTTAACTAGATACATCACGGATTAGAAGAAGTAAGGGTATTAATTAGATAATAACAATATTACCCAATTAACGTGAATAAGGGGATGTTTAGACGAAGAGGGATAAATTTGGACCAATGTAAGTGTCCAAATTTGGATGTCTACAGAGGGTATTGGGTTGAGGATATTAGTTTTAGGGTTGAGGGTTTAGGGTTTATGATTTATGTATAAGTTTGAGGGTTGAGAGTTGAGGTATAATGTTCAAGGTTAAGGGTACAAGGTTAAATGTATAGGGTATATGGATTAGGATTTAGGATATTATTTATAGGGTTTAGGGTGTAATGTATAGGGTTAAGGATTGAGTGTGTAGGGTTTTCCATTTAAGTATAGAGTTGAGAGATAATGTTTAGGGTTTAGGTTAGAAGGTTGAGGGTATAGGGTATAGGGATGAGGGTTAAGGGTGTAGGGTTTAGGATTTAAAGTATAGGGTTGAGGGTTGAGGGATAGTGTTCAAGGTTGAGGATATAGGGCTAAGTGTATAGGGTATAGGAATTATGGTTTAGAATATTGGGTATAGGGTTTAGGATCGAGGGCTTAATGTACAAGGTTGAATGTAGGGTCTAGGGTTGAGGGATGATGTTTAGGGTTTAGGTTATAAGGTTGAGGGTATAGGGTATAGGGATGAGGGTTGAAGGTGTAGGGTTTAGGGTTGAAGGTATAGGGTTGAGGGTATAGGGTTAAGTATATAGGGTATAGGGATTAGGATTTAGGATATTGGGTATAGGGTTGAGGGTTTAGGATACAAGCTTTAATTATAGGGTTAAGGGTTGAGGGATAATGTTTAGAGTTTAGGGTATAAGCTTTAGGTATAGGGTATAAGTATGATGGTTGAGGGTGTAGGGTTTAGGGCTTAAGGTATAGGATTGAGGGTTGAGGGATAGTGTTCAAGGTTTCATGGGTATAAGGTTAAGTGCATAAGGTATAGGGATTAGGGTTTAGGATATTGGTTATAGGGTTGAGGGTAATAGGTTTAGGGATTAGGGTGTAGGAGCGTACAAGGTTTAATGTATGGTTTAGGGTTTGAGTATAGGGTATAAGGTTGAGGGTATAGGTTATAGGGATGAGGTATGAGGGTCTAAGGTATAGGGTTGAGGGCTAAGGGATAGTGTTTAGGGTTGAGGGTATAGGGTTAAGTGCATAGGGTATAGGGATTAGGGTTTAGGATATTCAGTATAGGGTTGAGGGTATTGGGTTTAGGGTTAAGGGTTTAGGTTACAAGTTTGAATGTAGGGTTGAGGGTTTAAGTATAGGGTTGAGGGTTGAGGATTGAGGGTATAAGGTTAAGTGTATTAGGTATAGGCATTAGAGAGGGAAAGAGGGAGGGAGGGGGAGAGAGAGAGGTGAGATAGAGAGAGAGGAGGGAGAGAGGAAGAGTGGTAAGATTTAAGTGTATATGGTATAGAAATGAGGGTTGAGGGTGTAAGGTTTATGGTTTAAGGTATAGGGTTGAAGATATAAGGTTAATTTTATAGGGTATAGCGATTACGGTTTAGGATATTAGGTATAGAGTTGAGGGTATTGGGTTGAAGGTTTAAGGTTAAGTTTATAGGGTATAGGGATTAGGGTTTATGGGAGAGAGAGAGAGAGAGAGAGAGAGGGGGGGGGTGAGGGGGTGTGAGGGAGATACATGAGAGAGAATATTATCTAGTTAGGGTGGGAGTGGGTGGGGGGAGAGACTAGATAGAGAGAGAGAGAGATAATTCTCTAGTTAGGGTGGGAGGGAGAGAATTTTCTAGTTAGGGTGGGAGGGAGAGACTTGAGAGAAGGGGATGGGATGGGAGGGATAGACCAGAGAGAGAGAGAGAATTCTCTAGTAGAGAAATATGAGGGGAGAGAGAGGGAAGGAGGGAGGGAGAGGTAGAGATGGAGACAAATGGAGATAAGTATATAGGGAAGGAGAGATAGAGAGGTGGAGGAGGGAGGGATAAGTATAGAGAGAGGTGATATATACAAAGAGAGAATGAGTGAGGGAAGGAAGGAGGGAAGGAGGGAGAGAGAAGTGAGATATAGAGAATGAGAGAGAGTGAGAGAG
This sequence comes from Sequoia sempervirens, assembly GCA_007258455.2. Taxonomy (NCBI): domain Eukaryota; kingdom Viridiplantae; phylum Streptophyta; class Pinopsida; order Cupressales; family Cupressaceae; genus Sequoia; species Sequoia sempervirens. Next base: position 555,551,101 of record VDFB02193867.1, read on the forward strand.
AGAGGGGGGAAGGAAGGTGGAGAAATCGAGAGAGAGAGGAGGAAGGAAGACAGAGTGAGGAAAAGATGAATATGTTAGATAGAGAGAGGTAGAGAGAGAAGGTGGGTGGGAGGAAGGAATAGAAATAGTGAGAGCTAGGGAGGGAGAGAGAGGTGAGATAGAGAGTTAAAGGTGATATAGAGAAAATTAGAGAGGGAAGGGGAGAGAGAGGAAGGTGGAGAGATTGAGAGATAGGAGGGAGGTAGAGAGAAAGGTAGATAGGGATAGGTTAGAGTAGAGAGGTAAGGTGTGTGGGAGGAAGGAAGAGAGAGATAGATATGGATGAGGGTTGATGATGCAGGGTTTCGGGTTTAAGGTATAGGATTGAGGATTGAGGGATAGTGTTTAGGATTCAAGTTACAGGGTATAGGGTTATGGTTTAGAATATTGGGTATATGGTTGAGGGTATTTGGTTTAGGGTTGAGGGTTGAGGGTTTAGGGTTGAGGGAACAAGGTTGAATTTAGGGTTTAGGGTTAAAGTATAGGGTTCAAGATTGTGGGTTTACAATTCAGGCATAATGTTTAGGGTTGAGGGTCAAGGTTAGGTGTACAAGGTATAGGGATTAGGGTTTATGATATTAGGTATAGGTTATAGGGTAGAGGGCTGAGGGTATAAGGTATAGGGTTAACGGTTGAGGGTGTAGAGTTTATGGTTTAATTATAGGGTTGAGGGTATAGAGTTGAGGGATAATGTTTAGGGTTTAGGTTATAAGGTTGAGCATATAGGGTATAGGGATGGGGGTTGAGGGTGTAGGGTGTAGGGTTTAAGGTATAGGGTTGAGGGTTGAGGGATAGTATTTAAGGTTGAGGGTATTGAGTTTAGGATTTAGGGTTTAGGGTACAATATTGAATGTAGGGTTTAGGGTTTAAGTTTATGGTTAATGGATAATTTTTAGGGTTTAGCTTATAAGGTTGAGGGTATAGAGTATAGGGATGAGGGTTGAGGGTGTAGGGTTTAGGATATAGGGATTATGATTTATGATATTTGGTATAGGGTTTGGGATATTGAGAGAGAGGATGAAAGGGAGAGAGAGAGAGAGGGAGACCTCATTTCTTGGATCCATTTTTTCAAACAATACAAGTTAGGTTACCAATTTCATCGAATTGGAAAGCTAGTAGGCCCACTATCTTTCCAATTTGGTGAAATTGAGAATGTAGTGGCCTATTTGAAAAATGGATCCAAGAAATGGGGTCTCTCGGTGATGTTTGGTATCTCTCTCTCACATAAACGCACACACACACACTCTCTCTCTCTCTCCATCTCCCTCTCTCTCCCTTTCTCCCCCTCTCTCAAGTCTATCCCACTCCCTTTCTCCCTCTCTCTCTCAACCCTAAACCTTATACCCTCAACCCTCATCCCTCAATCCTTGAACAATTAATCCCTCAACCCTTAAATCCATCATTCATCAACCCTTAAACCTTTAAATCCTTAATTCCTCATCCCTTAAACCCTCAACCCTTAGACCCTTAGTCCCTCAACCCCTAAACCCTCAACCCTTAAACCCTTAATCTATCAACCCTCTAACCTATATATTAAACTAGGCCAACCCTCAATTCTCAAACCTCTAGCCTATACATTGGACCCTCAACCTTATACTATCAACCCTATACCCTCAACCCTTTACACTCAACACTTTATCCTCAACCTTATATCGTCAACGTTCAACCCTTAAACCCTCAAACCATTAACCCCTCAACCCTCTAACCTATACATTAAACCAGGTCAACCCTCAATTCTCATACCTTTGCCCTATACATTGGGAGCTAAAACCTATACCTCAACCCTATACCCTCAACCTTATACCCTCAACCCTAATTGATCAATCCTTAAAGCCTTAATCCCTCAACGCTTAAAAACTTAATCCTTAAAACCTTAATTCCTTAATCCCTCAACCCTTAACCCTTAATCCCTCAAACCTTAAAAACCCTAAACCTAATCATTCAACACTATATTTTCAACCCCATTTCTTTGAGGCATTTTTTCATACAATGTGCACTACCTTTTCAATGCGTCCACATTGACACATCCCCCCATTTCTTTGAGGCATTTTTTCATAAAATGAGAACTATGTTGTCAATGATACCACATTGATGCATTGACAAGGTAGTGCTCATTGTATGAAAAAATTCCTCAAAGAAATGGGGTCTGACGATGATGTACATTACCATGAGACCCCATTTCTTTGAGACATTTTTCCATATAATGAGCACTACCTTGTCAATGCTACCACATTAATGCATCAACAAGGTAGTACTCATTGTATGAAAAAATGCCTCAAAGAAATGGGGTCTCATAGTGATGTACATCACTGTGAGACCCCATTTATTTGAGGCATTTTTTCATACAATGATCACTAAGCTCACTACCTTGTCAATGTGGCCGCATTGACAAGGTAGTGAGCTTAGTGCTTGTTGTATGAAAAAATTCCTTCATAGAAATCGAGTCTCAACAATGAGCACTAAGCTCACTACCTTGTTAATGCATCAATGTGGTAACATTGACAATGTAGTGCTTGTTGTATGAGAAAATTCCTCAAAGAAATGGGGTCTCACAATGATGTACATCATTGTGAAACCTCGTTTCTTTGAGCCATTTTTTCATACAATGAGGGTTTAGGGTTTATTCTTATGGTTAAGGGATAATGTTCAGGGTATAGGTTATAAGGTTGAGGCTATAGGGATGAGGTTTGAGGGTGTAGGTTTTAGGGTATAGGGATTAGGATTTATGATATTCGATATAGGGTTTGGGAGATTAATAGAGAGGGTGAGATAGAGAGAGATAGGGGAGATGCAAAGAGGGAAGGAGAGAGATAAAGGTGATATAGAGAGAAGTAGAGAGAAAAGGATGAAGGAAGAGAGATTGAGAGAGATAAGGAGGGAGGGAGGGAGAGAGAGGTAGATAGGGATAGGTTAGACAGATAGAATTAGAGAGGGAAGGTGGGTGGGAGGAAGGGAGGGAAAGGGGGAGATAGATAATATTAGAGAGGGAAGGAGGAAGGGAGAGAGAGATATGAGATAGAGGTGGGAGGGAGGGATGGAGAGAGAATGGTGCTTGATAGAGAGTAGAGAGGGAAGGATAGAGTGAGAGAAATATAGGAGAGAGAGAGAAGGAAGGTGGGGAGATCGAGAGAGAGGGAGAGAGAGGGAAGAGGGGAGGAGAGAGGGAGAGGTAGAGATGGAGAGAGGGATATATAGAGAAGTATATATGGAAGGAGAGATAGTGAGGGAGAAGTAGACATAGAGAATGGTGGGATAAAGAGTATAATAGAAAGAAGAGAGTGAGAGAAATATGGTGAGAGAGAGAGAGGAGGATGGTTAGGAGATTGAGAGAGAGGAGAGAGAGGGAAGGAGGGAGGGAGAAGTAGATATAGAGATAAGTATATATCTAGGGAAGGTGGAGAGATTGAGAGAGAGATAAGGAGGGAGGGAGGGAGAGAGAGGTAGATAGGGATAGGTTAGATAGAGAGAAGTAGTGAGGGAAGGTGGGTGTGAGGAAGGAAGGGAGGGGAATGGGGATATAGATAATATTAGAGAGGGAAGGAGGGAGTGAGAGAGAGAGATAAGATAGAGAGAGGAGGGAGTGAGGGAGGGAGATAGAATGATGCTTGATAGAGAGTACAAAGGGAAGGAGAGAGAGAAATATAGGAGAGAGAGAGAGAGGAGGAAAGTGGGGAGATTGAGAGAGAAAGAGAGAGGGAAGAGGGGAGGAGGGATATGGAGAGAAGTATATAGGGAAGGACAGATATTGAGGGAGAAGTAGACATAGAGAATGGTGAGATAAAGAGTAGAAAGGAAAGAAGAGAGTGGGAGAAAGATGGAGAGAGAGAGGACGGTTAGGAGATTGAGAAAGAGGGAGAGACTAGGAGATAGAGGAGAGAGAGGGAAGGAGGGAGGGAGATGTAGAGATAGAGATAAAGAGATATAGATAAGTATATATAGGGAAGAATAGATATATAAGAGGGAGGAGGGAGGGAGAATTAGAGAGATAGATATAGAGAGAGGAGGGAGGGAAGTGAGATTGAGAGAATGAGAGATGAAGAGAGGGGGGAAGGAGGAATGTGGAGAGATTAAGAGAGAGGAGGGAGGGAGAGAGAGAGAGGTAGAGAGGGATAGGCTAGATAGAGAGAAGTAGAGAGGGAAGATGGGTGGGAGGAAGGAAGAGAGAGGTGATATATATAAAGAGAGAAAATTAAAGAGGTAAGGAGGGAGGGAGTGAGAGATATTGGTGAGATAGAGAGAAGTATATAGGGAAGGAGAGAGAGGGAGAGAGAGGAGAAGGAGGGAGGGAGAGGGAGATATGGGAGAGAGGGAAGGAGGTGGAGGGAGATGGAGATATGGAGAGAGAGATAGAGAAGTGTATAGGGAATAAGAGATAAAGAGGATGAGTAGAGAGAGAGAGAGGGAGAGATAGAATGATGAGATAGAGAGTAGAGAGGGAAGGATAGATTTAGAGATCAAGATGGGGGGAGGGAGAGAGTGTGTGAGAGAGAAAAACAAAGTGAAGGAGGAAGGTTGGGAGATTGAGATGGAGAGAGAGAGGGAATGTGGAGGGAGAGGTAGAGATACAAAGAGATATATAGAGAGAATTATATAGGGAAGGAGAGATAGAGAGGGGGAGGAGGGAGGGAGGAGTAGAGAGAGAGAGAGAGAGGTAGGGAGGGAGAGAGAGGGATGGAGAGAGATAGAGAGAAGTAGAAAGGGAAACAAGGGGACAGAGGGAGAGAGAAGTGTGATAGAGAGAATGGGAGAGAGAGGGTGGAAGGATGAAGGAGGAGAGATTAAGATAGAGAGAGAAGGGAGGGTGAGATATAGGTAGAGAGGGATAGGTTAGATAAAGAGTAGAGAGGGAAGGTGGGTGGGATGTAGGAAGAGAGAGGGAAGGAGGAAGGTGGAGAGATTGAGAGAGAGAGGAGAGAGGGAGAGAGAGGTAGAGGGATAGGTTAGATAGAGTGAATTAGAGAGGGAAGGCAGGTGGGAGGAAGAGAGAGAGGGGGAGATAGATAGGGTGAGATAAAGTGTCACGTCTCGAACTATGATGCTCCTTATTTTTGGCTTTGTGTGGATTTGACCTATGATTGGATGTGATTGGTAGAATGCATAATGAATACTATAGTATTTTTGGTGTGATGAAATATAAAATGGTTCTTTAATTTAAGGAAAGTTGAAAGTTTAGAATGCAATTTATTTTGAATGTGATGAAAAATGGAAAAAGTATATTTGAATTCATGAGTTTTAATGTTTTTATTTATATCTTTATATGGATACTAATCCATTGATGTTTTCCTGAGGGTAATGAGTTGCAGACCGTCGAAGACCAAGGGTGTGGCTAAGGAGAGAAGGTTAGCTTCTTGGAAGGGTACAGTAGGAATGAAACTCTCTCATACACACACATGCACGTAGTGTCATTTAAATTCATGTAGTTCTAATTTAATGGGATGCATAATTGTATTTAATTTTATGAAGCGAAAATAAAAGTATAGTTAAATAGAAGAATTAATTTTTTTAATCATAATTTAAATTATATTTCCCTGTTTTATAGTGAAAGATTATGTTTGGAAAATTAAATAATTATTGTATTATTTCAAAATCATATGTTATTACCTTGAGTTAAATCTTTTTTTTATAAGTAAATACTTATTTACTCCATGTTAAGAGAAAACATTTATTTTTATGTTACAAATTGGAAAATTGCATTGTCCGACTCTTTCGAGGTGGAAAATACATAAGTTGAAATAAAAAAAAATTCCTTTCATTTTTACCAAGAAATAGTAAACAAGAAATAAATTTAATATTTTATTGAATTCAAGATTAGGTTTTGGAAAAACGGGAAAAGAAACTTTAAAAAGAGAAAAGATTAACCAAAAAAAACAACGGTTCTTGAAAACATTTTATTTATCTTATGCTCTGCAAAATATCAAAAAGAATGGATGTAAGATAGATTACTTTCTAGATTTTAATATATTTAAAATCAGTGGGATTGAGAGAATATTGCAATGGAAAGAAAAGAGGAAGGAGAAGAGGGCTTCCAAAGAGAAAACTCCAGGGAAAGGAAGAAGAAGCAGGAGAGTTTTTTTTGTTTCAATAGAAGTTAACTCTTTTCTAGGTATTTGATTTCTTCCATGGTATTTAATTTTCAATACGTGAAAAAGGATTGTTGTGTTGATCAAAGATTTAGTGTTTTTGAAACCATTGTGGAAAAATCTCTATCTTCAAAGTATTGGTTGTGCAAATTTAATGGTGAAGACTATACAATCTTTTCAAATCCCTTATGTGTTTATTCATAATTTTTCCAACCTCTCTGTATTGAGTATTCCACTCCCAGAATATCTTCTTTTTTTGTGTTTCTTGAGTGAAATCCTATCCCAGATTGGGCAAATATAGTATATATGTCTAAATATATATACACACACATACACTAATCTTTGTATGTATATATATATATATATATATATATATATGTGCATATATATTTTAAACACAATTAAAATCCATATTTATATTTCGAGATAGACTGAAGTACGATATTCACAGTTTGATAAAATGTGTTTATATTGAATTTAATTTAAAGAAAAACAAAAGTTCATAAAAAGGGGACAGGGTCATGCCCCTGCCGCACCTTCCCCACATGGGGAAGGGCTGCTCTATGGGGGCAGCGCCATCCATAGGCCTCAGCCTATGGAGGGGGCACTCCCCTCCCAGGCAGTGCCTTCCTCCATGGTGGGAAGGGGGTGCCGGTTGTTAATAGCCTCCTCCAAACTTTATACCACTCATTTGTTGGGCATTGGATCTTAAGAAACTCACTACTAAGTTAATCACATGGCGTCGTCCCATATGCTTTAGTCAGCTTTCATCAAACTTTTGATCATTGTAAACTTTGTGCTATCTGTTTTATACGCCGAACTTCAAAATATATGAATGAAAAGATCATGAATGTATATATATATATATATATTGCACAATTCTATCTACAACAAGATGGATATATATTGATATATAAGAATCTGTTGGGTATATTCTGATTGGAAAATTAACCATGCTTAGTGGTTATTTTTGACAATTCTATATGGATGGGTATGTGTAGGATCATGATGGGCCAAAAAGTGGCGATATGATGGGTATTTGTAGGGTATGTGGCTAATGATTTTTTTTTTACCCAAAATTAATGAAATGAAAAGGGTTTTAAAGGAGAATCTCTTTAATATAAATTATGCCTTACTTTGAATTTAATAAATAATTATTATTCATTTTCTATTTGAATTACGACTAAAGTCTTGATTGATAGGCGATCGAAAAAATCTATAGCTTTCAACGGTATCACATTTTTTGAATCTGAAATATGCATCACATTTTATGCTTTGTATACTATAGGATTAAAAAAAATGAATTTCATGAAGTTTTGACCAAGTTAAGGTGGTTAGATGTACGAGTTTTTATATTTTTTAAAAGTTGTAATAAAAAAATCATAACTAATTATTTGCTTGGAAAAAAATTACAAAAAAATGTGCATCACATTGGGACATGAGTCCTCTCCTTATATCTAAAATATTATAAAAATATATTATCATTTTATTGTGGTTAGGGTGGTCAAATAGACACCTGCTTCTTATTTTTTCCCTAAAATTGAAGTACTATTGCATTGAAATTTCAAATTTTCACCAAATAGATTTTGTTTAAAAAAAATAAACCTAGTAGTTTAGAAACTAAATTCAATTTTCTACAAATTCTATTTATACATATTTTTAAAATAATATAGATAACTTATTCAAATATCTATGTCAAATTTCCTAACTCTGATTTTTCTGATTTTTTTGCCACTTAAGGGCTTGTTTTTTCCATGATGATCCTGCACATACCCATATATATATATACCTATAAAACCAGCTATGAAAATATATGAACTTTTATTTAGGGAAAGTAAACTCATTTTGATGGCTGGTAATGCTCTACAATTTCATGTTAGAATTATTTAATTCCTGAAATTTCAATTTAATACGTGTTTTAAAATATGTTACTATATGTGTAGAAATAGTAAAATATGAGTAATTTGTAGTTACCAGGCAATACATAAGGCTGAAGTGAGAAGAGATTTCTTTCAAAATTCACGTAAATCAGCCATCTAGACTAGAAGATTTCAATTAGAGTTAATGCATTGAATATTTAACCTACATGTAGAAATGAACCCATATGCATAAACATATCATATTTATTATAAAAGAGTGATTATAAAGAATCTATTGTGAACTATTAAAATAACTGTGAGATGTTTTTCTTTGGAATTTTTTATATTTTTATGCAAAGCAATTGGAAAACCTATACACTTAAATAACTAATTAGTTGAATAGTACATGAGAGAACATTACCATAGAAGAAAAGTCAAACTGAAAACCTCTGGAAATAGACACAATGTTGATTGGAGTTTTTTTTGTTATTTTAATTAATTATTAAATAGATAAAATCTTTCGGTTGAAATTAGAATGAGGGATATCTTGCATGTACATGGAAATGGACTCATTGTGTAAATTCATTTTATTCATTGATAGTAGCTAATTTGAAGAATTACATGCTTAATGAAATTGTAGGATCATTCATGAGTTACACTATTGCATTTATGCAAATCATGAAATATGTTTTATGATAGATTGCTTGTGTGAGCAACTTTTTATTGAACTGAATGTAAATTTTATGTGGAAAATGCATTATTTATTTATGCTTTATGAGTAGACTTCTAGGACAGGATGTCGAAGGTGGATCCATAGAGACGATAGTTTTATCTTTTCTAAAACTCTCATTTATTTTATGTTTATGCTTGGCCAAGCAATGTACCATTGAAATAGATGGAATAAAATCCTAGAATTAAATGCTATATGGGTCTCTGCCACCTCTTGTTTGCAAGAAACATGTTATTCTTAGTATAGGAATGCATATAGGAATTAGGCTTGCATTGAGAGTTCCCTCCTGCTATATTGTTCTAGGTTGCTAGGCTCCTCAAATAGGGTTGGGGATTTCTTCAAGATAGGGAGAAACCCAGGGAAGTCATGTGCTTCGTGGTTGGGTGGAAAAGGAACCTTAACCACACTCTTGGCCCTCCACACAAGAAGACCAGTGGAGTTGAGGTGGATGAGGATCAAAGCTTTACATTGTCATGCACATATCTCTTATATTATTTCTTTATGGCTTGCATAGTCCATTTGTACATTGTAACTTTATTTCATGAATATAACATTTATGTAAACTTGTTCATTTTATCATTGAAATTGTAGACACATAAAATGTACTATATGACATTAGACATTTGATCTTGACCACTAACATCGCTTCATCCTAAATCATCCTTCGTTCTAATTATTTAATCAAATACCTTCATTTGATTAAATTCATTAATATTCCTATCTTAATTAAATAAATCAGTTATCTAATTGAGTCATCCTTTCTCGATAATTAAATTAACAAGTCTGATCTAATTATCTCTATTTAATTAAATAATTAATTTTATTTGATTAAATCTCTAAAGTCTATCTATTAAATTAAATAAATTAAAACCTTATTTAGTTTAATCTAACATCATTTATTTTAATTAAATATTTTAAAAGTCCTTATTTAATTAATCCTTTATCATATTCTTCTCATATTTGATTTAAATAAATCCACAAATTTAAGTCAAATAGGTCACATAATTTAATCCCTTCATTAAATTAATTAACCTTGATTAGTTTAATCTCTTCTCATGTCCCATCCTCCATCTTTTACCACTTGCACATGGAAATAGAGTTATTTGGTTTATTAAATCCCTATTTTCCTCAATAAGACATCTTTTAAGGAATATTCCCAAGTTTGAATTCAAAATCCAAGTGGACTTTGTCCTTCCAACAAGGCATTCACTCCTACAAATTCCTTTTTCCTTGAGCCAAGTGGCATTCAATGCACCTTGTTTCCCTCTTACATGTCATTTCAACAATTTCAAAATTCAAATATATGCTTTTATGGACACAATCTTCAAAACTTGCACATCCTCCATCCACTCACAAGTTGACATGTGGCACTTTTTCATTGGCTAATTCTTAGTCCCACATTGCTCCATTTTAGACATGATTCCATCTTCTCATTCTATAAATAAGAAGCTAATCTCCTCATTTCATCATCCACAATTTGAGTAAACTTACTATGCTCAAATATTTAGCAATCCTCATCCATATTTTCAAATTTGTAGCAAGGTTATGCAGGTTTTTGTCTTGAAACACTCATCATTCTTCATCAAAGTGGATCATTCATCAGCATTTATCAAGCTTGCATCAATAGGAGTTGGGAAAGGGCCAATTTTCACATCAAATTGACACCAATTCCCCCATGGGATCAGGAGTTTTCATTGTCTTCAATAGGATTTAGCTTGCTTTCTTGTTCTTTCATTTCACTCTTGCTTCATTTCCTATTTTGAACTTTGCTAATGGATTTCATGGGGAATCCTTGTTCTTCCTTGCATATGATCTCCTAATGTGTTCTTTTGTTGCATTTTACAGGTATTTGGATTGGGGTTCGACATTTTGGTGCTAGAAGGAGGGAAATCTCACGTTCTAATCATGTTTTTTTGTCAAAATTCCACGTTTTCCTTTGTCTACAATCTCAATCTCACTGTTCAACACCATTGGTTCTCCAACGTCACCATATAGGACTGCTAACAAATCAAACTGTGATGCCTCAGTCTTCCCACCTAGAAAATTTGAATTCTAAACTGCGACGCTGAACTAATCAGACCCGCGAGAATCTTTCAAAAACCCAAACTGCATCGCTGGCTAAAAGTGTGACGCCTTCATGCTCACTGGCTTGACTGCAGAGCGATGCTGACTAGCAAGCGGTGCTATATAGCACCACTGGGGAAATGAAATTGCGACGCTTTCGTGGATTGCACCACTGGAGGGGAGTATGAAGTGAAATTTTATTCACAACACATGCTTTTTTTCAAATTATGTTTCCTTTGTCTATTTTCTGTCTTTTTGACCTCTATTTTGCAGAATATAACTAATTTTTCTTGTAGGTTGGATCGATCAAAGACTAAGAGGAAGAGAAGCATGATGATGTCACTTCACAAAAACAAGTGTTTCTAAACACTCTAGTGTTTGTTTAACACTCTTGGAGGATTCATTATTCCTCTTAAGGAAAAAAATTGTCATCTTTTCATGCTTAGGATTTACTAATTTCATTTGGGCTTTAAAATAACTTTTGAATTCTTGTTACAAAAAGACTTAAAAAGAACATTAGGACTCAAATTTACTAAAGTTTGTTTTGAGATTAAAAATTGAATAAGGGGAATTGTCACACTTACTTTGGTGCTTTTAAAATTAACTCACAATTTCTTTGAAAGGTTAAAATGAACATGTGTAAATTTATTTTTGTGATTGCTTACTTAAACTAACATCATTGAAAAGGACGTATGCGCTTCTCTCGTGCTTTATAGTGATCTTGAGAATCAAAAGGCCTTTTTTGTGATCTTAGGTTGAGATAAAGTAATCACCTCCACACTTCATTTTAAATTTAAAATTGAACAAATTGTGCGAGTGTGAGTAAATCTATTACATTTGTTCTCCCTTTGTTTCTTAACGAAGGTTGATCAAACTATGAATACATTTACTCGCTATTGTTTATCTTAGAGGGCCTACCTTGGAGAAAAAGTACTCACCCAAGGGAATGACTCAACCGGTAACACTTTGAACCTGAGAGTGTTTCCAACAGGGATATAAATGTGGGTACTGGAATAAATGTCAATATCACGTAGTTGACTCCAACGAGAAGGGAAAAAATGGTCTCTCGCCACGTAGGGTCAACTCCTATGAACGGAAAGTCCTAATTAAAACCCATGTTTTAGAATTTCCAAAATCCTTGATCTATTTGTTGGTGCAAGAACGGTCATTCTGAAGCCACCCCACACTTTTACTATCTTTTAGTAGAAATGGAAAGCATGCCATGGGAGTTTCATGGGTGTTGATGCTTGGCTTCCCCATATAAGTGAGTGTCATGGAGGGGAGTTAGTGGGGTCAAGCATCTAACCATTCACTAAAGATAAGCATAGCTGAACTTGTCCAAGTGGGGACTCAACAAATATTTTCTTTCATATCCATAGGGTTGCACTTATTCTTGGTGAGAAAATGCTTTGCTTGTTCAAAAACATTTGGAAACAAATACTTAACATCATCATCAAAATTTCAAACCCTTTAGGAGGAAAATACCATTGACCAAATTCATGTGTTATTGCTTGCCCTTGGGATTCTATCCTTAGAGGTTTCTAAACACTTGAACTTACATCTGAATTTTCCTACTAAAGATAAACAATAGGTAATCCTTGTCTTGAATTCATCAAATTTCCACATATCATAATCTGTGGGATTCGAAGAAATTAAGACATTGGACATCTAGTTTGGAAAACCTAATCAAAGAAGTGTTTGTGGTAAAAAAAAGTCACTAAGCAAAGATAAAAAAATTGTCTCTCGCATGTGTTGAAACCTCATGATTTCCAAGAAAGTCAAAATCCCAAAACGAAATTCCTTGAGTCAAAGTTCAAAATTTGTGAGTCACACTTGAAAGGTTATCAAGAGATAAAATAGGAAGTGCAATCAAAAGCAACATATCAAAATAAACAAAAGATTTACAAGGTTTTATAGACTCATTCCTTTGAACAATCTAGAAATGTATGCTCAATTTGAACCACTTCTTAGTTATAGAGGTCCTTAGAAGTACCGTATGTTCTTCAATACCAAGGTCTAGTAAATGAAGCATCTTTTTAGGTACATCCTAGGATCAAAATCAAACCATCACCAATCTTCGAACATCAAAACCAAAAACATATCATCAACTCTTCAAAAGTCTTGAAAAAATCCTTTATGTTAAAATTTGGGAAAATTATTTGAAATCAATCCAAAAATCACCTTGTTTGATTGAATGTGTGTAGATACATCCTTCTCTACATACTTGATCAAATTATCAAAACTTGTGAACAAATTCATCCCTTGATAACATCCAACATCTTGGGATTTAGGAGTTCATTATCAAAATCATCTTGTTTGGATAGGAGTGTTTAGATGAATCCTTCTTCTCACACCTACACAAATTAGCATCTTGTGAACAATTTAACTCTAGGGCAACATCAAACCTCCTAGAGTTCATGAGTTCACTAAAAACCAAATCCAAAACAAATCAATCCTAAATCAAGTCCTAAAGTTTAAGCATACCCTTCAATATTTTGTCAAAGAGTTCCAATCATCAATCAAAACATCCATCTAACATCCATATCATTATCATCCTTTGATCTTAACATCATCCTAAATTTTTCTCTTTTGTACCTAAAAATATATCAATCCAAATTCATCTCCCATATTCTTAAAAATTGATCCCTATTTTATGGTGCAGACTAGATCTCAACACAAGAAGAACATGGAAGCCAAAAAAGAAACACCCGCTTCAAGTGACCTAAGCCAAATAAATTTCGAAATGAATCCCATTGAATCCAACAATCCTTTGACAAACTTTCTCTCACAAAATCCACAAGAGGAAAGCCAAGAAGAGGATCTTACCTTTGGGATGTTACATGAAGAAATCACCGAAATGTTCCAAAATTTAGAGAACCATAAGATCATCAATATCATGATGAGGCTTAACCCTTCACTATACATGCTTGAACTAGCAAAACAAGGGGCCAAATTACCTTCTGATTTCGACGTGAGCTCTATAGTGGAACCATCTTTGGAGGTGATGCCTCCAATTTCATCCACACTCCCCATCTCATCTACACCCCCATCACAAAGCATCACTCCAAATATCCCACAAATCACAATATGTTTTGCTCCAACTCAACCTAATGTTAATAAGGGAAGTGCATTTCTTAATGCCATTCAAACACACCCCCTTGTCAATAATCAAGACTTGGATGCAAACACCATTTTGGAACAAAACATACCGCAATATCCATTTCATAAGTATACCCCTCTCACTTCCCATGATCCTAATGATCCATCATCATCATCCTTTTGCACAACACCCCAAAATTCTCTCCCCATAACTTCACAAGGAGAAGGTGACATGTTCGGACTTGAAGACATTTTCGACACCACATCATTTCCTCAAGAGATCACATCCCTCACATTTTCACCTATTTTTCCATTACCATCATTATCCACACCACTACTTGGCTTGGGGCTCCCACCTTTACCAAATATCAATCAAAATCAAACCAACATCCCAAAAATCAATCAAAACATCACGCCAAACTCTCAAAACTTGTCATCGATATCGCAAAAATAGATGACAACTACACAAGAAATCACAACATCATCAACCACCCCTCTAACATCTCAAAGCATGATCTCTCAAGGACCAACCACATCGATCACACCATTCACCACTCAAACCACCAACATGACATCACTGATCACCACCACCACCCCCACCACCACCAAGCTCCAATATATCAAGCCAATATAGCATGGTGTTGCAAGCCACTCAACAAGTTGCTTATCAAAAGGCATTCCTGCAAGTACAAAAGGAAAAATCTGCACAATTAGCTGCTCAACAAGCCACACAACTAGCTACTCAACAAGCTGTGCAACTAGCTGCTCAACAAGCTGCACAACTAGCTGCTCAACAAGTTGCACAACTAGATACCCAACAAGTTGCTCAAGTGACAAAAAATTCTCAAGCTGCCCAAATCACACAAGTGCAATAGGTTGCACAAGCACAAGCTTTATTACAACAACAACAACAACAAGCCGCTCAAGCTGCACAAGCACAAGCCCAAGCACAAGCCCAAGCACAACCTCAAGCTCAAGCTTAGGTGCACACCCAGTATCAAGCACAACAAGCACAAGCCCAAGCAAAGTTTCTTGCACAAAAACATGTAGCACAACTACAATCATATCAACAAGCAATAAACAATACCAAGAGTAGCAAGAAGCAACCCAATTAGCAGCCCAACAAGAAGCGTTATTGGTGCAACAACAAGCATTGTTGGTGCAACAACAAGCACAACATCAGGCTCAAAAATAGGCAATCTTAGCGCAACAACAAGACCAACAACAAATGAAAGCATACATGGCTCAACAAAAAGTGCAAATACCACCAAAAAACACATCAACCAATCCACCCATCACATCCACAAGTGAACCACCTCAAAACACTTTCATCCCATCTCCTGATCTGCAAAACGATGTGACAACACAAATCAAGTTGCTCTTGCAACAAGTGCTTGATCTTCAATCAGGGTGAATCAAAAGAACATCTAGTAACTTGTGTCCTTATCCATTTGACAGGAGCCTTGTGATGAAACCATTCCTGAAGGGATTTGAGATCCCCAAGTTTGACAGGTACCATGGGATGGAAAACCCTGAAGATCACTTCAGGGAATTCTAGGTCCATTGCATGGAAGTCGCATATGACAATACCTATCTAATGCAGCAATTTCCTAGGAGTTTGGTGGGCCACACTATGGAATGGTTCTCTCACCTACCCACATGCATCAAGACATTCCAATAAATCATAGACACATTCATCAAAAACTATGCATGCAATATTGCCATGGATGTTAGTCTAGAGGAACTCTCAGCTCTAAAATAAGGTAAGAATGAATCATTCACTTCATTCCTACAACGATGGCGATCCAAGGCCAATTGGAGCAAATGGTTCATGCCCGAGGAACAAGTTTGTACCATTATATCCAACCTTGACGACCTCTTGGAATTCCATCTCAAGGTCCAAGGGATCACCACTTACAACCAATTGATTTCCAAGGTGCTCAGCATCGAATGAGCCCTTATGACACAACCGAGAGGATCAACTTCATATCTTGAACAACATAATAATTTCCCACCCACCAACTAAAATGAAAAACCTCATACGTGGGAAAGAAACAAAAATGTTACCAACGATGGTGTCATCAATGCCAAAGTTGTTATCAGTGACCCTCGATAGAACACACCCGCACCTCAACAACAAATCCAAAACCATCATCAAGCTAACACAATAGCACAACAACCTAATAACCAAGCAATCAATAACGTCAATGACCAAAGAGGACCTCCCTAGAGAAACAAGAACTTCACCAAGTGAAAGTACACTACTCTTGGGGAACCACTTGAAGTCATCATGAAGAAATTGTTAAACGAGAACCTCATCAAGATTCCCACTTACAAGAACTACCAAGAACTAGACGTTAAACCTCCTTGGTAAAATAAACTCTATGATTTCCATAAAATTAAAGGGCACACCACAAAAAATTGCATGAGACTAAAGAAAATAGTCCAAGATATCATTGATCAAAATATCATAAATGTGGAACAACCAACAGGGAATCAAAATCTTAAAATATACACGAATCTGATGCCTAACCATAACAATAAAGGGAGAAATAACATTGATAAGGGAAAAGGCACCATCACAAACGTGAATAATGTGTATGAGACTATCGTTTCCTCCATAGATGAATATTGCATAATAATCACTATCAAGGAGCTAAAGCCAATTGTGGAATCAGCACAAAAGGCAAAAAAGCTACTATCATAGGACCATCCCAACCAAATAGAACTTTCATGTCCAATTCAAGATTCATTCCCAATGGGTACAATGTCCTTGATCAGATAATAAGAATGCTAGCGCAGATTTCCATCATCGAGTTATTAAAAATCTCATCTTCCCATAAGAAAATCCTTGAGGAAGCATTGGCTTCATCCACTGTCCCCACAGATCTTGATGCTGAACAATTCCAAGATATGGTCGGCACCATCATCACTCCAAACCTCCTTACATTCTCTGATCAGGACTTTCTCGCTCAACCATCTCATAACCATGCACTCCATTTGGAGGTCCTAGTGCGAAAAAGTAAAGTCAAGCGAGTCCTGGTGGATGGAGGTGCAGGCTTGAATATTTGTTCCCTCAAGCTCATTAAAGGTTAAAAATCTCAAAAGATTCTATCGACAAAGGAAAGGGTATTACAATCAGATCATATGATGATTAGGAAAGAGTTTCCCAAGGCACAATCAAAATCCCTATTCAAGTAGGGCCATCTATCATGGAAACCACCTGTCAGGTCCTAGACCTCGAATTACCCTATAACATTCTCCTAGGACATCCATGGATCCACACAATGCAAGCGGTAGCATCAAATTTCCATCAATGTGTCAAATTCACATATGAAGGACAAGAGGTCACCATCCATGGAGATCCTAAGCCATTTTCCTACTGCAAGAACCTTGAGGAAAAATACTACAAAATCCCTCAAGTGCCTAAAAATGATGAAGGCCCATCAACACCGTACATTGATCCAACCACTCTCGCATCCACTTCTGCGATAGAGACACCCATCACTCCCTCCATCCCCACCATCTTCAATATCAAACTCATCATCCAGGATAATGGTTGTGGAAATTACACAATTCCAAAAAATGATTTTGTGGTAGGAGAGTTACCACAATCTCCCAGATCACGAGGACATCCACAAGAAAATGAAGCTTCCACATCTCAAACATCTCCTAAAGACTATCCCATTTCAGAAGTTGGGGAGTGGCTCGCACTCACAAAAGGATATGAATATCACAGTGAAACTTTCTTGGGAATTGGACATTCCGACAGGTGACTAATATCTTTCTGTGGACGTTCATTTACTTGTCAAACCAGGGGACGTAGACTTTAAATGGCGCAGCAAAATATATGCACTAGGAATTTGTTTTAGTCAAATCTTAGCAAAAACATACTGGAAAGAAATTCTATCTAAGCTACAGAATGGTAATGCAGAATTCTTTAACTCAACTATGCTTGATTAAAACAGAAACTGAACAGCTACGATGAAGCACAAACCATGAACTGGCCTTATGTTGCGTGAACAAATCTGTGGATGGACTCTCTCTATGCCGCGGAGCGTAAGACTGTGTTTTTAAAAACTTCAAAAGATGAAAGCTAACTGGATATCAGCAGAAAAGAACATCTAACTAATTAACTACAGATACTTACTAAGTGGGCCCCCTTAGAAAGCATCTACTGATTACACAGATGCTGAACTCAGAACTTCATCGATCTTTATTCATGAAGACAGAATGAAATACATTGTCTTGTTGGTGTGAAAACTAACAACAAACTCTGCTTCTGGTCAAACAGATTCTGTCTTTCATTATCATACTGATTCTTACATGATCTCTGCTACTCTGTTTCTATCTTACCTAAAAATCATCTATTACTCATTCTATTTCTCTTCTATCACTACCTCGCGCAGGAGGAGTATCTTATTTTTAAATTAGAAGAACAACTAACTAACCAACTTCATCAAAGAAAGACGTGGAAGTAAAGTATATCCCTGAATCAAGGAACAAACTTCATAAATGAATTTATGTGTTCAACCCGATTCAGAGAGAATCTAGCACTCCACTCTCTCCAGATTGACTTTTCATTAAAAATCTTTCCAAATCGGTTTCGGTCAAAGAGTCTTTGGCAGAGCTTCCTCAAAGTCGTGCAGGAAATGGGCTTTACTGCAAGGCCGAGATCGGCTGCGCTTGACTCGATCCTTCTTCAACAACCTGCGAAACAAAAGGTAACAGATGCGCAAGAAGAGGCATATGGTACATACACGATATCTATTCATTAATCACACACTTCAAATCTACTTCACCATTTAAAAATTGTATACGATATACCAACCATTTTCGGGAGTCAACAGGGCAATAAATGCAATCAAGTCAACACAATAGGCTGCAGGAATATAAAAGTGTCTTGCTATAGGATATCCCCATAAAAGGTTTCATCAAAGTTTAAACAGCCATGAAATAACAAAAATGAAATCATTTAAAAGTTTATCATATCATCAAATTATGAGCATATTTTAGGCTCATCACTGCCCCCTACTTAGCCCAATGCTGGTCCTCCAGCATTAACTTTCCTGGTGATTTCTCTGAAGTCAGTAGTGGCTGCATGACTCTGGAATGGATGTCCAAACTTGTAATAGAATCCTCTGAAATCCCGGCACCTTTCATATCTGCGGTCTTCTAATTCACTGTTAAGATTTGTAGCCTCATTATATAAGTGGCATACTCTGAATATGGAAGAGGTAGTGACACTCGCTTGCATCCTTGCTTGGAGATGTCCAGCGGTCCATCAACATGCATCAAAAATTCAGCCCTTGCAGCTGCAGCATCTGAAGAAAAGTTTTCTCCAATGGCTGGGATCCCGGTTACCTCAGCAATTCTGTCTTCAGTTGCAACAACTGTTAGTCCCCATACGGTGGCTTCCCCTTAAAAAGTGTTCTCAAAAATTCTGTCACAGCCTCCTCATCAAAATCATTTAAACTCAGAAAATAATTTAACCATCCACAGAGGCTAAATGCTTGGGCAGTCTGCGGGTTTTGCAACAATAATTCATGAGCTACAGGCTCATGTCGTACCAACTGACCACCCATGTCTGTTTTTTCTAGCTGAACTCAATTTCTTGCTGAAGATTCAAATTCTTTATTTCCTTTTCTGCTCTGGTTTTTCTCCGTCAGGCCGCCACATTTCTTTCTTTTTTCCAAAAATGAACTTTCTTAAACAAGCAGTCTTAATCGTAGTTTGCAAGAAAAAGATGCATTAAAGAAGGTCATGCAATCACGTTTGGAAAGTACCAGAAATATATTAAAGAAAGATTATTTTGCAGTTATGGCAGCGGCGAAAAGACAGGCTTCAAACGATGAATTACCCCGCCCCCTACTTAAAAGATGACATGTGTCCTCACATGTACTAAAAAATAGGTAGAGATTCGGGTGATAATGACCGGTACATGCATAGCAGTAATTGAATGGAATGAAATAAATCAAATATGCGATATGAAAAGATATGGCGTACCTTTAGTAATTGCACGTACGTGTGAAGAAAGATGACGGCGCTGCATGAATTGACAAGTTGGAAAGATATCTGAATTAAGGTTGATGCAGAACGGATGAAGTGGACGGGTGACGTGGGTGGATGAAATGTACGAATGAAATGGATGGATGGAATGGATGGATGGAAGATAAAGAAATGAGGTGGGGGCGATAAATTTAAATGGAGAAAAGGGGTTTTCTTAAAAAGAAAACCTTTATTATGGGCATGCTTTTTGAAAATTAGAGGAACGCTGCAGGAGAAAGGCCAGAGCCTTCGGCTGCAGGAAGAGTAGCGGGAGGAACCTGAATGAACTGCTTCATGAAGTCTTCCTTGGAAACTGGCTTATGGTACAGTCGGTCGGTGGCCATTGACGAGCAATTTGAAATGGACTGGATCAATTGTGACCAGCTGCACAGCTCCATTGTCAAACACATTTTCAACCTCATAGGGGCCAAGCCAGCGTGTTGTGAGTTTACCTTGGTTTTCTTGGTACCTGGAATCATATAACAAAGCCCAATCTCCAGCAGAATTTTTTTTGGTTTTGATGTGCTGATCATGCCATCTCTTTCTCTGCTGTTGGATTACTTCTGTATGCTGCAGGGCGGCTTTTCTCATTTCGTCCAAAGCATTTAGCTACAGGAGATGGTCCTTCTATGCTTCGGATAAGTCCATGTTGAGTTCAAGAGCTGTCCTCAAAGTTTTATGTTCAAATTCAATGGGTAACATAGCTATTTTCCCATAGAGCAACTCAAAAGGTTTAAACCCAGTTGTTGTTTTCCATGTAGTTCTGTAAGCCCAAACTGCTTCAGGAAGTCTATTACTCCAGTCTTTCTTATGAATCTGCACTGTCTTTGTGAGGATTGCTTCAATTTCTCTGTTTGTTACCTCCGCCTGACCATTGGCTTGAGGATGATAGGGGCTGGACTTCCTGTGTTTGATCTTATAGTCATTCATAAGTGCAGTGATCAGATTTGACGTAAACTAAGCTCCTTGATCAGTTACAAGCTCTCTAGGAACTCCAAATCTGGTAAAAATTTGTTCATACAAAAATTTAGCAACTTTGTTATCTCGGGCATTAGTCATAGCTTTTACCTCGACCCATTTTATGACATAATCCATGCAAACTAGAATATATGACTTTCCATTTGATGGTGGATCAATTGGTCCCACAAAATCCATCCCCCATTTATCAAAAGGGGTGACTATTACCTGCGGATATAGTGGCATTTCATCTGACTTAGTTGGTCTTCCCATACGCTGGCATCTGTCACACTTCCTTGTATAGGCCACAGCATCCTTATGTAATGTTGGCCAGTAATACCCTGTTGTAAGAATTTTCATTGCTGTTCTTTTTGCTGCAAAATGCCCTCCACATGGTTCATCATGGCAGGCATGCAAGATATCATAAGTCTCATCTTCTCTTACACATCTTCGCATTACTTGATCAGGGCCAGTATAAAACAGACAATTGGCAATCCAGGTAAAGTTGAAACTTTTCTCTGTCAACAACTTCTTTTCTTTTGGGGAAAAATGAGCTGGTATTTTGTTTGCTGCCAGATAATTAGCAATATCTGCATACCAGGGTGTATGTGCAACAATGGAAAACAAGTGTTCATCTGGAAATCTATCATCAATGACCTCTTGTTCCTCAGATGCAGCTGATTGAAGTCTTGATAAAAAGTCAGCTATGACATTAGCTCTTCCTGGTTTGTCAATGATTGTGATATCAAATTCTTGTAACAACAGAAGCCATCGTGCCAATCTACCAGAAATGGCAGGTTTGTTCATCAGGTACTTGATTGCTGCATGGTCAATGTGGACAAATATTTGATAACCTGTGACATAATGCCTAAATTTATTCAAAGCATATACTACTGCAAGCAATTCCTTTTCTGTAACAGTATAATTGAGCTCAGGACCTTGAAGGTTTTTGCTGATAAAGTAGATAGTATGCTCAATTGAATTTTCTTTTTGACTTAAAACTGCTCCTATACCAAAATCAGACGCATCAGCATGTATGTGAAAAGGCAGGTTCCATTTTGGACCTTGAAGAACAGGGGCTTTGGTAAGCAAGTCTTTTAGCTGCAGGAAGGATTTTTCACAGGCTTCGGTCCACTCAAATTGGGAATCCTTTGTTAACAAAGCATAAAGTGGACTGGAAATTTTACTAAAGTCTTTTATAAACCTTCTATAATACCCTGCATGACCAAGAAAACTTCTAACATCTTTTTGTTTTGCAGGAGTTTGTAAATTCTGAATAGCTTCAATTTTAGCAGGGTCAACCTGAATTCCATTCTTTGAAATATGATGACCTAAAACAATACCTTCTTCCATCATTAGAAAGCACTTTTCACTATTTAGAGACAAATTTTGCTCTCTACACCTTTTTAATACTTTTTCTAAATTCACCAGTGCTTCTTCAAATGTGACTCCATATGTAGTGAAATCATCCATATAAATCTCCATACATTCATGAGATATATCAACAAATATACTAATTACTGCTCTCTGAAATGTTGTTGGTGCATTGCATAAGCCAAAAGGCAAAACCGAATATGCAAATGTTCCCCATGGACAGGTAAAAGTGGTCTTGTCTTGATCTTTAGGGGTAATTTTTATCTGATTATACCCACTGTAACCATGTAAGAAGGAAAAATATCTTTTACCAGACAGTGAATCTAGTACTTGGTCTACAAAAGGTAATGGAAAATGATCTTTCTTAGTGGAATTGTTCAACTCTCTGTAATCTACACATACTCTCCATTTTCCTCCTTTCTTGGGGACAATGACTAATGGAGAAACCCATTGGCTGTCAGAAATTGGGTAAATAAAACCAGCATCAAGCAACTTTTGAAGTTCATTTTTCACTATTTCTCTAAGTGCTAGATTTACTCTTCTCTGAGGTTGTCTAACTGGTGAACAATCTTCCCATATTCCCATGCAAAAGCTTTATGCTGTTCTTGTAACATTTTTAATAAGTCATCCTCTTGAGACTGAGACAACTTGCTATTAACATTCAAACAATGATCTGGAGACAATTCTATCTGCTTAATGAGATTACTCATAGAATCAACAGGTAATGTTTGTACCTCTTGTGGAAGCAAGTTATGAAAAATTGTCGGAAGTTTAGGCAATGAACTCTCGGAATCTAGCTGCTGCAGGAAACATTGATGCTGACTGTCACTTGGATCAGATAAATTATCTGCATCAAGATTGAATTGCAGAATTTGAAAAAGCAAAGCATCTTCACTTTGAAGTTGAGAGAATGGATCATTTTGAAGCATCATCAATTGAGCCAAAGAATTGGCTTCTTCAGTTTCTTCTCCCACATCTGGCCAAACAGGTTGGGACAAATCTGGTTGAGGTTTAGCAGGCGGATACAAAGCCAATTTCTTTGTGGACTGCCCATCAGAAATGGTCATATCTCCAGAACGACATCCTATAAAAGCATCAGCAGTTGCTAACCATGGCCTACCAAGGATAACTGGATACCCTCCTAAAGTTGCCTTAACTGATAATATTGTAAAATCAGCAGGATACTCCCAAGATTCAAGAGTGATAATTACATCTTCTATCATCCCATCAGGTTTGACTGTGGAGCTATCTGCAAGCTGCAGAACTGTGGGTGTAGACCTAATGTTTGAAATATTCAAGGAGTCCATAGTATGCTTTGTCATTACATTAATGGTAGCTCCTAAATCAATCAAAACATTTTTTACAACTTGGCCATTTATATGTATCTGTACTACAGGGCTTCCAGGGTCAATATACTTTGGAATGACTACATTTCCCAACATTATATCAGCCAATTTCCCTAAGACATGAATTGTTTGGGGATCCTTTTTCTTTCGTCCAGGCTTCTTCAAACAGGCTTCTTTAATAGCTTTTCCAAAAATGGGAACATCTTTAATAGCCTGAAACAAAGGGATTTGAATTTGCACATTCTTGAGCTGATCTAGTATATCAAAAGTGGGTTCTTCCATGAGTTTAGATTCAGTACTTTGTAACCTCTGAGGAAAAGGTGGTTTATCTTGTCTCTGCAGAACAGGTTCCATAGAAACTGTATCGGGTATAGGCATGTGTTCAGTGGAAACAGCAGGTGCATTAGATTCTTCAAAGGGTGAATCAGATATTTCTGTAATCAGAGGTGGTTTGGGAGCAGGTAAAGTAGTTCCAGACCTCAGATGGATGTCATTAACATTTAAGGCATAAGCTTGATATTGGTTGGCTTCAGAAATATACACAGGCTGTTGAGGCTGCTGCTGTTGCTTATTATTGGGATTAGGCAACGGCTGGGCAGGCATAGGCATTTGCTTTGGAGGTCCAGGATTTGTGGTAGTTGCTACAGGAGGCGGCATAAGGGCCTATTGTTGTGGCTGTGGAGGCTGCAGGAACCTAGGAGACTGGTTTTGCCATTGTTGAGGACCTCTCCATTGAGGATTTTGTTGCCAATTTCCTGAAGGTGGGGTCCATTGACCTTGTGGCTGCTGCCAACCTCCTTGAGGAGATTGCCACTGTGGGGTTTGATAATTAGGCCAGCTTGGTTGAGGCGGATTCCATGGTGGTGGTGGTCCATATGCTTGTTGCCATTGGTTATTATAGCTAGAATAGGGATTACCAAAAGTTAAAGGGTCTTGAGGCATACCTTGCCTTTGGGCCCATGGTCTCCTTTGTGCAACAAAGAACACTTGATCATCATCACCTTCCACTGGTTTGAAGTCAGTAGGCAGTTGTCTGGCTTCCAGATTAGCCACCATCTTGCATCTGCAATCACGCTTCTTTTGTCTACAGTAGGGACAGAACTCAGCCAAAGCTACCTCAGCTTCTGCATGTTTTTTCCGAGCTTGCATAGTATCCAATTGTGTAGCCATATTATTAATGATGTCCTGCTTGAAATCAGATAGCAGATTTGTGATCTCCATTCGGGAAACTCCACCAGAAGAAGACTTCCCCACTGAAGCATGATGACCTCGACCTTTCTTAACTATTGCTCGAGAGTAGTTAAGGCATATCTTCTGTATATCATCCCAAGGCAGTTGAGTTATATCACCTCCTCCCATTAGGTCCAGGGCGTCAATACAGGCATCACTGATTCCCCTTAGAAAGAGTAGTTTCTGAGAGTCCTCGTTAAGAGTATGGTTTGAGTTTCTTTTTAATGAAAACAAAAACCTTGAAATATAGTCTTCCAGACTTTCATCCTCCTTCTGCTGAATTCGGAATATGTCATCACCTTTGCTGGCACTCTTACAATATTCCTTATATTTTTCAAGAAATTTCGTCTGCATGGCTGCCCAACTATTTACAACGGCTCTTCCCAGACTCATGAACCATCTGAGAGCTCCCTCCTTCAAAGTGGAAGGAAATAGCTTCAGTTTATGAGCGTCGGTGTTGTAGTCATAACTGCGACAAAGGACATCAAATTCAAACAGAAAGGTTTCTGGATCTTCTGTGACCAGGCCATAAAACTTTGGGAGCAAGGAAGAGGGGATGTTTTTAAGATTATCAGTATCTTGTTGGGGAACAATGGGAAACTCAAATGCAGGAGGTGGATTATTAGGTGGATTATTTGCCATGTCTGGGTGCTGGAATAGCAGAGCAAATGGATTTTCTTCAGGTTCGTTATCAGCTGGGTCAAACGGTAGTTCAATAAACAAATTTTTAGGGAGGAACCTTCCCAGTGCGTCTCTCCTTCTTCTATGCATGCAATATGGTGAATAACGGCTTGAAAGATTTTGAAAATTTTTGACTAACAGACTAAACTAATGCTGAAAATGACTTTGTCAGACTCCTAGTTAGACACCATCCCCGGCAACGACACCAAAAATGGCTCGCACTCACAAAAGGATATGAATATCACAGTGAAACTTTCCTGGGAATTGGACATTCCGACTGGTGACTAATATCTTTCTGTGGACGTTCATTTACTTGTCAAACCAGGGGATGTAGACTTTAAATGGTGCAGCAAAATATATGCACTAGGATTTTTTTTTAGTCAAATCTTAGCAAAAATACATACTGGAAAGAAATTCTATCTAAGCTACAGAATTGTAATACAAAATTCTTTAACTCAACTATGCTTGATTAAAACAGAAACTGTAACAACTACGACTGAAGCACAAACCATGAACTGGCCTTATGATGTAGGAATAGTCACAGGGATGGACTCTCTATGCTGTAGGAGCGGTGTAAGACTGAGTTTGCATAAAAACTTCAAAAGATGAAAGCTAACTGGATATCAGCAGAAAAGAACATGTAACTAATTAACTACAGATACTTACTAAGTGGGCCCCCTTAGCAAGCATCTACTGATTACACAAATGCTGAACTCAGAACTTCATCAATCTTTATTCATGAAGACAAAATGAAATACATTGTCTTGTTGGTGTGAAAACTAACAACAAACTCTGCTTCTGGTCAAACAGATTCAGTTTTTCATTATCATACTGATTCTTACATGATCTCTGCTACTCTGTTTCTATCTTACCTAAAAATCATCTATTTCTCTTCTATCACTACCTCGCGCAAGAGGAGTATCTTATTTTTAAATTAGAAGAACAACTAACTAACCAACTTCATCAAAGAAAGACGTGGAAGTAAAGTATATCCCTGAATCAAAGGAACAAACTTCATAAATGAATTTATGTGTTCAACCCAATTCAGAGAGAATCTAGCGCTCCACTCTCTCCAGATTGACTTTTCATTAAAAATCTTTCCAAATCGGTTTCGGTCAAAGAATCTTTGGCGGAGCTTCCTCAAAGTCATGCAGGAAATGGGCTTTACTGCAAGGCCGAGATCGGCTGTGCTTGACTCGATCCTTCTTCAACAACCTGTGAAACAAAAGGTAATAGACATGCAAGAAGAGGCATATGGTACATACACGATATCTATTCATTAATCACACATTTCAAATCTACTTCACCATTTAAAAATTGTATACGATATACCAGCCATTTTCGGGAGTCAACAGGGCAATAAATGCAATCAAGTCAACACAATAGGCTGGAGGAATATAAAAGTGTCTTGCTATAGGATATCCCCATAAAAGGTTTCATCAAAGTTTAAACAGCCATGAAATAACAAAAATGAAATCATTTAAAAGTTTATCATATCATCAAATTATGAGCATATTTTAGGCTCATCAGGGAGATCTCGGTCAAGAAGTTATAGAGGAGGACCCATCTCATCTGCTATATCAAGATGATAGACCAAAAACCAATCTACCAATGGATGACATAAGCAAAGGATTGCAAATGATGCTCACAATGGGCTATGATAGAAACCAGAGACTGGGAAAAAATGACAATGGGCTTATAATACCTATCATTGTGAAGATGCGAATGAGAAATCTTGGCCTTAGATGTACTCCTCTGAGTATACCCATACATGGCCGAAGTCCTCCAGTTAGAAAGGTCAATAATCCTTCTCAACAATCCGTAGCCAAACTTTGCTTACCTGTATCTATAGGTTGAGTCATAGAAAACTTTACATTTGACATAACTGACGTCTGTAGTAGTAGCGATGATGAGGATCCCATATCTATCCTACCTAGGCTCTTTGAGGATACCACCCTTCTCATGATTAGCACCTTAACCTTTGAGTCAGACCATCAAAATCATGAAATCTGCCTAGTTTACCCCCAACTCAGCAATTATGACCAACGAGGACCACCAATTCTTGATACAATAAAAAATGATGAGGCACTCTCAGAGTTCATGGGACTATGGGATAAAATTCCATGTGGGGATCACAAAGTGGGGTTCATCATTGAGCTAGATACATAGGCCTATTATGGGGAAACAATTGAATCCCTCAGTTGTAAAAGTGAGAAATTAAGGATAATATCTAAGTCCTTGAGTGAAAACCACACTATGGCACTCTCTGACACAAAAAAAGTAAAAAGAAAGATGCATCCAATGGTGAAAACATCTCCAAGGTGCCTGAGGATGGGGGATTCAATCTTCCTTTCAGAGCTTTTCATTAGGAAAAATCAGCAGTCCTAGCAAAAAAGTGCAATCCAGTTAATCTAGGAACAAAGTAGACCCCTCACATCACATTCTATGTGGAATCGCTACTATCTAAAGAACAAGAACTCCTAGCAGCTTTCTTGAGAGAAAGACAAGTTAAATTTGCATGGAGCTATGCTGACATGCTAGGGCTTGATCCAGAAATTGTATTTCATCACTTAGCAGTCTACTCTGAAGCAAAGCCCATCAGACAAAAGCTCAAGAAAATACACCCTCAAATCGCCCTGCTAGTCAAAATGGAACTAAAGAAGCTATTAGATGTAGGATTTATTCAATCTCTAGATTATCCAGAATGGGTGTCAAACCTGGTGCATGTCTCAAAACCCGATGGGGGCATAAGAATTTGTACAGATTTTAGGGACTTGAACAAAAGCATGTCCAAAAGAAGACTTCCCATTGCCCAACATCGATATGATCATAGACATGATGGTGGGACACAAAATGCTTTCCTTGATGGATGGATTCTTAGGATACAACCAGATAATGATTGCTAAAGAAGACCAACATAAAATGGCCCTCACTTGCCCATGGGTGACTTACTGCTGGAATATGATGGCATTTAGCTTGAAGAATGTAGGAGCAACATACCAAAGAGCCATGACACTAATCTTCCATGACATGATCCATAAAACTATCGAAGATTATTTTGATGATATACTAGCCAGATCCAAAAAGAGGAAGGATCACATAGCAACCTTAAGTTCCATTTTCGATAGGATGGAGGAATACAAGGTCTGATTAAATCCAAAGAAGTGCATCATCAGCGTACAATCAGGAAAGTTGCTAGGATACATAGTATCAATGAGAGGTATTGAGGTAGATCCAACAAAGGTAAAAGAAATCCTAGAGATGGAGGAACCCAAAACATTGAAACAATTGAGAGGTCTCCAAGGCAAGCTTCAATCCATCCAAAGGTTCATAGCACAGTTGGTAGATAAAAAAAATCCACACTCTCAACTACTTCACAAGGGATTAGCATACAAGTGGGATAACAAGCGTGAAGTATCCTTCAACAAGATCAAAGAATATCTACTTACACCACTAGTCCTAATTCCACCAATCCCAAGAAAACCATTAATTCTCTGTGTCAGTAGCAACAACAACCCTTGGTGCTCTCCTAGCTCAACACGATGAAAATGGAACAGAAAAGGCCATATATTATATTGGTAGGACAATGGTTGGGCATGAGCTAAACTATTAATTCATTGAGAAAGCATGTTTAGAAGTAGTGTTTGCTTCACAAAAATTCAAACATTACATGCTGGCACACAAAATAAAACTGATCGCCAAAATTGACCCTCTCAAGTACTTACTATCAAAGGAAATGCTCACCAAAGAATGGCTAAATGGGTCATGATACTATCAGAGTATGACATCGAATATGTGGATTAGAAAGAAATTAAAGGCCAAGTCATCGTAGATCAGCTTGCATAAGCACCAATCTATTTAGAGAATCCTCTCATCTCAGAGTTTCCAGATGAATCCATCTTCAACCTCACCATAGTTGACCATTGGAAACTTTACTTTGATGGCTCATACATGGAACATGGATTAGGAGCCAGTGTCTTCTTTATCACTCCACAAGGGGACTGAATACCAAGGTTCTATAAATTTTCATTCCCATGCACCAACAACATAGCAGAATATGAGGCTTTAACCATAGGTCTCAAAATAGCAGTGCAGTGGCACATCATGGCCCTCAAAGTATACAGAGACTCTCAACTAATAATAAACCAAGTAAATGGCGAGTACCATACTAAGGATGATAAGATCACTCCATATAAGAAACTGGTGGAGACTCTCAAGGAATCCTTTATCGAGATCACATTTGAGCAGATACCCAGAGCAAACAATAGAGCAACAAACACCATGGAAACAATTGGATCACTACTGGACATTCCTCGCAATGTTCTAAAACATGAATTCTTGGTAGAGCATCTTCTTGTGCCTACATTCGAGGTACCAAAATCAGAATTTGTGTGTGAAATCATTGGTCCCAGTGATCCCTGGTACCATGACATTTATACCTACCTACGAATAGGGGTCATACCTTCCAATTTAACTTCAACCTTAAAATGAACCTTTGTCAAAAAGGCATCCTGATTCATCATCCTAGGAAATACCTTATACTATAGAAGCATAGAGGGAACCTTATTATGTTGTTTAAATGCTAAGGAGGCATTGAATGCTTTAACTTAAGTACATAATGACATCTGCGGTTCACACTCGAGTGGAGTTACCCTAGCTAAGAAATTGTTGAGGATGGGGTATTATTGGCCTACAATGGAAAGAGAAGCACACAAATATGTCAGAAGGTGTCTACAATGTCAGTAGCATGGGGACCTCATCCATGCTCCAGTTCAAGAACTTCATCCCATCATCACACCATGGCCCTTTTCATAGTGGGGACTCGATATCATCGGAAAAATCACTCCCACTTCATCTAATGGCCACATGTTCATCATAATAGCCACTGAGTACTTTACCAAGTGGGTGGAAGCTATACCCATGACATATATAACTGGGAAGCAAATATCAAAGTTCATCCTAAACTATCTCATTTGCCGCTATGGTGTCCCACAAGCCATTATCTCAGATAATGGGACACCATTCAAAAATTAGGATGTTCACAACTTGTGTGAAAAATTTAAAATCCAACATCGCTTCTCCACCCCATATTATCCCCAAGGCAATGGCCAAGTAGAAGCCACAAATAAAATCATTTTGAAAATCCTCAAGAAAAAGTCAATGACCTAGGTCATGACTGGCATTTGTAGCTCAATCCTGCCCTCTGGGCCTATCGAACCAGTATCTGTACACCCACTGGCACCACCATTTTCTCCATGGTCTATGGATCAGAAGCAGTACTCCCCATTAAGATCGAGCTCCCATCACTAAGAATATCACTGCAAAACCTCATCATAGATGAAGAGTACTAAGTATCAAGACTGAATGAGCTAGAGCTACTAGATGAGCAGCATATAGATGATTTAAATCATTTGCAAGTCTATCATAACATATTCAAGAGGAGCTATAACAAGAAAATCAGAAGCAGGACCTTCCAAGTTGGAGAACTAGTACTAAAGGAGAATTAGAAGAATTTCCCAAATCCAAACAACAAAGGAAAATTTGAACCCAACTGGTTGGGACCATTTGTTATCATAGCAAGCTATAAGTTAGGGGCATACCAGTTATTAACACCTGAAGGGGAACCTCTACAAGAGCCCATGAATAGCTCTCATCTCAAAAAAGTTTTATGCCTAACATTTCAAAGGTATAGAACCAAAAAATCAAAAAATCAGAAAATGTCCTGAAGAAATGGTTACCTTGGCGAAAACCTGGAAAATAGGCGTCTTGGTGACAACAAAAAAATAAAAAAAGAAAAAAATCCAAAAAAATTAGAAAAAGGATCAAAAACGGTAAAGAGAAAATCATCCTCTAGTGAAAACCACTTCGATGGCACTTTGGACAAGTACCTTGGTAAAAAACTGGCAAATAGGCGCTTTGCGTAAATAAGCACTTTCCATCCACTAGATCTTTATGGCTTGTTCTGCATCATCCATCCATTACATTTCCATCATCCATCGCATTCGAATCTCCATCCATCAGTCATCCATCCACATCCGCACCATAGCTTGGTCCTGTGTTCATATCATGATCCCTCCTAGTACTACTCGTCCCATCCTCAAGGTCAGTTTGTCCTGCCTTTATCAGAGTAGTCTATTGCATCACACTAGGGGCATGTTCTCATTGGATCAGATTCGTGTATATTCTTGAAGTCCTAAAACATTAGAAAATCCAAAAACATCAAAAAATCACCAAAATCCAAAAACATTCAAAACATATCAAAATCCCAAAATAGGTCAAAAAGTTAGTCAAAAAGTCAAAAACAGGGTCATCTTGTTGAACTATGGGTCTCTGAGCCTTGAACGTAGGCAAGGTTGATCTTTGATCATCCCCCGAGACACTTAGGCTAGTCCTTTAAGAGTCTCTCATAATAAATTGACATTTCATCATGTATATCTTCATTTGTAAATCGGTCAAGTCATCAGTTGAACTACGTGGTCTCTGTGTGTATAATGTAGGCAAGGTTAATTTTTTGATGAACCCCCAAGGCCCCTAGGATAGGTCCTTAGGTTAGTCTCTTGGTCAAAATCTTAGAAAACCCCAAACATTGAAAAATAAAAAATCAAAACATTTGCAAAATCTCAAAAATACCAAAAACAGCCTCAAAACATTGTAAAACTCCAAAAAAAAATCCAAATATTTGAAAAAATCCATGCATCTCATCTCGCTTATACCTGAAATAAACACCACTCATAATAAACGATCATCATCCTCAACCTTTGGTGAAATAATCAGAAACAAGTCTAGCAAGTTAAAAGTGAAAAACTCAAAATGTCAAGTCTCAGGTCTAAATCAGTACATAAGCAAGTTGGTCAACTCTTGGTGTCGATAGCCTATCATCCAATCAGTCCCATTTCAATCATTTGAAAGAACACTTTGGATAAATGAAATGATGTGCCACCATCCATTAACATGTCCTAGGATGCATCCTTCCTACAATGGGAATTATCTTTTGGCAATAGTTTTGATTCTTATCCTTAAAAACACATTCCATTTTGGTTAGTGGTATTGAAGAACATCAGCTTGTTTGTTTACTTTATCTTTGTCTGTTGACTTATCTTTTTACGATCATTCCAAGGACCTCTCAATGATATCTGAACAAAGGATTTAGAGAAATAGGAATGGGGCAATGATCATTATCTTTTGTTTACTGTGCTTGTTGGACGTTCTTGTAATATAACTTGGCAAATACTTGCTTTGCTAGAAATGTATGGAGGGTGTTTTGGATAGCTTGTTGAATATTGCATTGATAGGTTATACCTTTCCGTGCTTTGGTCCGAGGTTTTTAAAACTTCTAAAGTGCATCCTAGCAAAGTTTATGTATGTCAGGTGTGAACAAGAATACTCTTATCTGTTTGTCAAGTCAAAGTCCATCACACTAGGTACAACGCCATCCTGGTTCTTTATACCTTGATGCATCGTACCACGTGTTATCAAACATAATAAAATTGGCCCTTTGAAAATCCTAACTCCTCGACAATTAGTCATCATCATTTTCATATTCATCATCTTTTGTCTTGTTGAAATGTCTTCTTCTCTTTCATCCCTTCTTGCTCTTCACACTAACAAGGTACTATGACAGTTAGTCATCATCATCATCATCATCATCATCATCGATCTTGCATCCACAAATCATTAGCATATTGCATAACATATCATATAGGAAACATATGCATTGCATCTTCATCATCATATAAATATGTTATGTAAGCATTTTCATAAATAGGTACATTTATTTTTTTCCATCACATTGCACCATCACATTGCACCATCGCATAACATGCATTTGCATAAACATTTCATAATCATTTCATATTATCATCTACTACATAATCAAAACATAATAGGTACTAGAGCATTATAGATAATCCATTGCACTATAAGCATACATATTCACATCACATAAACATCGTAAAGGAATCTCTCACATTACATTCATTTTGCATAAAGCATCATCACACCACTTTGCATTAACACATCATTTCATATATTACATCGCAATAAATGCATCACATACATCTTACAATCATTTAGCATGTTTAGTATAATATATTTGTTTTTTATTTTAAAACATCGTAAAACCAACTCATTTACATCATCAAAATATATCATATAAAACACGACCATTGCATTCACATTGCATCATACATAAGAACATACATATCGTCCATCAATTATTCATCTCATATAGAACACCTCATAAATAACCATGTAGCAATCATTTTTGCATTTTAGTTGCATAAATCATTCCATATCATTATAAATCATTCAAAGCATAATAGGAACATAAAAAATCCATTACATTAAAAGCACACATCCATCCATAATCATTTGTCACATATCATTTCGCATATACACCATAGATCATCTCCATATCATTTTTCATATTAGATTTCATATCATATCATTTGTATCAACATAAAAAAATCATCATATAGATTACATATCATATAAATCCATCTGCATATCATGAATAAACAACATAATATAAGATCTATTCATAATGCATACATCATCGAAAAGAAATGCATCCATATACACATTGCATAACTCCATAACATGATTGACATGCATAAATAAATGATACACACCACATCATATCAAAATCATCATCTCATATATATATCATCATCGGGTAACTATCATAGTACAAAATAATCAGATCACTGTACATGTGTGTCAATAAGTACAAAAAGGCCCATCAGGCTATAAAAAATGAGCCCATATGGCACAAAAAAAATGATGTCTCGATCAAAATAAGACCTAACCCTCATGTCTGCTACCCTCACCTTTGTCACCATGACCCTATGTTGGTCTGTAGCTAGTCCGCTGTGAGTAATCAGGGGTCCACTTTTCTTTGGGTACGGACTAATGATAATGCATATGATAATAGTCCGCCTCCCGGATGGCCTCCTTGTAGGAATGAAGGGACACTGTGCTATGAGAGGAGGAGGCTGCCATGCTCTCCAACTACTATCTCCAGCCCATCTCTGTGGCCACCTGTAGCTCTACGTCCTGCCTTTGCAAAATGGCTTGGTCTCTCTTTGTTCTGGCCTAATCCCTCTCCCTTGTCAAGGTCTGAACCTGGGCCTGTGATAGGCTGGGGTTGGATGAGGTACTCATTGCCCCATGCTCTGAGTCCTTGCTCCTAAGAACTCCTAGGTGTTTCTCCCACCTTGTCCTAGTGGTCCTGCCTTAGGTTTAGGTGCCACTGCTTCTATTGACCAACCCCACTATCACCGTGCTTTCCTTCTACCAAGTCAACCTTGGTGCTTCGCCACATACTCTCCATTGACCCTTAATCTTCCTAAAGGCCAATTTCTCTCAATAGTTAACTTGATTCTTTCAGGGGTGTGTATATGTTGTAATAGCTTCAAGATGATCAAACTAGGGTTCCTGTTCCAACACAAGACTCCAACTAACCATCACTTTCAGAAAATCCCCTCCTAGGGTTTGAAAAGGCTACAAGACTGGAGCCCTAATTAGGCCTCCCAACAGAGATAAAAATGCAGTTTTCTTCTAAACCCACCAAAGGACATAGGTTATTTGTTTAGGTTTTGTGTTCCTCATGCCTACACCTCAAGAATTTTTAGGGTTTCAAGCCTGCACAGTCCGTACACTGTCCACACACAAAAATGGTCAAAATCCTAGGGTTTTTAAGCTTTTCAATGTTGTTTTTAGATTGTTAAAAAGTTCTCACTCTAAATGAATTGGTGGAGCCTCCCCCTGATCACCATGCATTTCTAAGACCTCCAATAAAATTCTCCAAAAATAATTTCTCCAAGATCTCAATTCCCCTGCAATATATGAGTCTTTTTCTCACTGCCTTCCCTAGCCGGACCCTGCCTGGCTCGCCTAGGGAAAAGCTTTGCTAGCACCTCCAGAACTCCCAAAAACCATAAAAGCTAACATATTTACACTAAGGGAGCCTAGACACTATTCCCAAAAGGCCATACAATTTGTACGGTGGGAAAGTGCTCTAGAGATCCATTCTTTCAAAACTGCCTAATTCAGGCCAGAAAAAGACAGGAAACAGACTATTTACAAATACAAGATGAAAAAGACCTACAAAGACAAAAAAAATTGAACATTAAGCTTGCACAATGTTCACACTACATTCTACAAACAAAGTAACAATAAATTTACTCCATTAAAGCTCAATATGATAACAAAACTCAGAAAACTATCTTTTAGAACGTTGTTTCCTTCAGCTTCTCAAATGTCACTTCAGCAATAATATCTTCAACCCTATTTCATGGTCGAGCCATTTCTTAAATATTCCTTCAAAACAATTGAGCTGCTTGGGTCGAGCCTTTGGATGACCTAATGGTAAGTGTTATAAAACACACTGTGTTTTCTAACCTTTGACAAGGTTGGCAACCTAGACAGTTAGAGCTTCAAAACCCATCCATGATTTCCACCTCCCAATCCATTTATCATAATGAATCAAGTTTTATTCCTACTCCACCAAATGCTAACAAAATGGTCAACATGACCTAAAAATAACATAACCAAAATATAACTTCAAACAAAACTTCAAGGGAACCTAGTATTTTCCCAGGTGCTCCTGCACCATTCTCCCCCTCTCAACTCAAACATGAAGGATTGGAAGGAAAGAGCAAGGACAGGTCAATGCCATACTTTTTAAATTCAGCTTCATCCACCCAAGTAGCCTTAGATTTAGGCTTGGTCTTCCACTTGATGAGGTTTTCCATGTACACCTTGTGTCTTGTGGCCTTCTTCACCCTTGACTCCAAAATCTTCTCTGCCTGAGGCTTGTCCTGAGTAGGTATGGACATGTTGCTAATGTCTTTGAAGATTTCCTTACTGTCTTGATCCAAATTCTTGACTGTCCCTTTATACTTGATCAAATCAACAACATTGAACAACTGTGAGATTCCTAGATCAGTAGGTAACTCCACCTTGTATGCATTCTTGCCATACTTGGCCAATATCTTGCAGGGACACACTCTCTTCATCTGCAACTTGGTTGACATTCCCTTCTACAACCTTGAATTTTTAAGGTGAACCATAACATAGCCCCCTACTTGAAATTGCACATCTTTCCTTGACATTTCTGCCTTCTCCTTCACTTTTTGTGTAGCCTTAAAGTAGTAACTATCCTCTTGACCTACTCCTGGATCTCCTTCATGGTCAGACTAAAGTCTTCTGCATGTCCACTCCTATTCTCCATAAATCCAAGGTCTCTAAGCTCACAAATGCCTCTTGGGTGCATTCCATACACAACTTCAAATGGACTCTTCCCTGTTGTTCTGTTGACACTGTCATTATAAGCATATTCAGCTTGTGAGATAACCATATCCCATGTCTATCCATATTCCTTAGACACCTTAAAATATTACCTAACACCTTGTTAACCACCTCTATTTGACCATCGGTCTGAGGATGGTAAGCTGATCCAAAAGACAGGTTGGTACCCAATCTACTCCATAGAGTCTTCCAAAAATGACTCATGAACTTCACATCCCTGTCAGAAACAATGCTCAAAGGTAGCCCCCCATGGATCCTTACAACCTCCTTGAAGAAAAGATGAGCTATGTAGTTGGCATCATGAGTAGTTTTGCAGGGAATAAAATGACTCCTCTTGCTAAATCTGTCTACCACAACATAAACACTGTCAAAACCAGTCTTGGTCTTAGGAAGGCCAACCAAAAAATCCATGCTCACACGCTCCCATGGTCTGTTAGGAATGGGCAGGGGTTGATATAAACCAACATTGCTAGCTCCTCCCTTAGCCTTCATACACACAACACACTATTCCACATACCTTCTAACATCTCTTACCAACTTAGGCCAATAATAAAATCTTTGTACTAACTCTAAGGTCTTATTAATGCCAAAATTCCCACTAAGACTGCCATTATGCTTTTCCTGAATTAGATTTTCCCTCATTGACCCTCTTGGAACACATAGCTGATTTCCCTTAAACAACAACCCACTTTGCAAAGTATACTCTGAGTATTGACTATGGAAATGGTTCTCAAAGTTAGAGCATACCTTATAGGCCTCTGAAAAGTCTTCATCCTCTCCATATAGGTCCTTGAAACTCTCTATGCCAATGCTCTTGAGCTATATCTCTTGCACTGTCAACAATCTCCTACTCAATGCATCTGCCACCTTGTTCATTTGTCCTTTCTTGTGCTTGATGGTAAAAGTAAAAGCTTGGATGTATTCCATCCATTTCAAATTCCTATTACTTAACTTCTCTTGAGTGTTGATAAAGCCGAGTGCTTGATTGTTCGTAAAGACCACAAACTCCTTGGGTAGAAGGTAATGCCTCCATTTCCTAAGTGACTGAACCAAAGCATAAAGTTCTAAGTCATAGGTTGAATACTTCTTCTTTTCTTCATTGAGCTTCTCACTAAAGAAGGCTATAGGCCTGCCCTCTTGACTTAGCACTCCTCCTACTACCACTCCACTTGCATCACATTCAACAGTGAGCAACTTGTCAAAGCTAGGTAATAGGAGAATTGGTTGAGTTTCCACTTCTTGTTTCAGTTTCTCAAACCCTTTCTCAACTTCTTATGTCCACACAAACTTAGTTTTCAAACCACCCTTGATTGTGTCTAGAACTGGTGTACATATACCACTAAAGTTCCTTATGAATTTTCTATAGAATTGAGCCAATCCATGAAAACTCCTTACCTCTGTCCTTGTGGTTGGTGTAGGCTAGTTTAGGATTGCTTCCACCTTGCTGGGATCCATATTTAATGAGCCTTTGGATACTACAAAACCCAAGTAGACAAGCTCTTGCTTGAAGAACTCACACTTCTCAAGATTGATTTCCAACTTCTCCTCTTGCAACCTTCTAGGAACTTGCTCCACATGTTCCAAATTTTCTTCTACTGTCTTACTATATATGAGGATGTCATCAAGGTACACTACCACAAATATACCTGTAAAGTCCTTTAGCACTTCATTCACGAGTCTCATGAATGTGCTAGGGGAATTTGAGAGGCCAAATGGCATCACTTTTCACTCATATAACCCATCATTTGTCTTAAAAGTTGTCTTCCACTCATCACCATCCTTAATTTTGATATGATGGTAACCACTCTTGAGATCTAACTTTGTGAAGAACTGAGCACCTCCAAGACAATCCATCAAATCTTAAATTCTAGGAATAGGAAACCTATACCTAATGGTGATCCTATTTATTGCTCTAGAATCAGTACATAACCTCCACTTACCTCCTTTCTTAGTTGCTAAAACCACTGGAACTGCACATGGGTTGATGCTCTTTTGAATCAATCCTTGATCCAACAATTCTTGCGCTTGCCTAGCTACCTCTAGGTTCTACTCTGGTGTAAGTTTGTATGCTGCTTTGTTAGGCAATGAGGCTCTAGGTATGAAGTCAATTTGATGACTTATGGCTCTCTTTGGTGGTAAAGTTGCAGGTGTACCATCACTACCTATGCTCTTGTACTTATCAAGCAACCTTTGGACTGCTTCTAGTAAGACTGTCTTTTCAGCCTTGTCTTCTTCTTTAGGTTGCAACACAACCACATATCTTTCATTCCATTGGTGTAGGTCCTTAAGGAACTCTTTTCCACTACTCAACATGATGTTTGGTGCCTTTGACTGTCCCTCTTCTTCTTTTGACAGTGACTGCAGCTTGAAGGTCCTTCCATCCTTTTTGAATGAAATGGTATTCTCCTTCCCATCATACATAACACTTCTATCATACTGCCATGGTCTGCCCAGTAGTAGATGTCATGCATCCATGGGTAAAAAATCACAAATTAACTTGTCTTTATATCCTCCAATGGAGAACTCCACCGTTACTTGCTCATTCACTAAAACACTCTGCCCTTTGTTCAACCATGTGACCTTGTAGGGGTTAGAGTGGGGTACCTTCTCCAATTTCAGTTTTGTTATTGCCTACTCTGAGATTATGTTATCTTTTGAACCTGAATCTACTATGACCTTGTATACTTTACCAAGTATCTTGCACCTTACTCTAAAAAGAGCTCTTCTCTATTTTGGTTCTTCCTTGACTGGTTGTCTGACTAGAACTCTGTTAAACATCAAATTCTCTCCTACCTCAGATTCTATATGACTGATCTCAGATGCTTTGGCACTCATGGTGTCCACTTGTGCATAAGCCACTCTCTTTTCATTGCTTGATGAAGATGCTTTCTCTAGGCACCTATAAGCAGGATGGCCTATTTGATTACAATGATAACACTTCATGTTTGCAAAATAGGAATTGCTCCTGCCTGCTCCTCTTCCTCTATTTGAACCTCCTTGAGGTCCTCTACCTCTGTTATATCCTCCTCTAGAAGATGTTTCACCTCCATGATTTGTGAGTTTAGACTCACCTTGACTTCTTTGGTCACTGCCTCTTCCTTGGTAGCCACCATGCTATCCTCTATGATCTCTTTGATCTCTGCCTTTGCCTCTACCCTTAGAAGCTTGATCTTGCTTCCTCTTGCTTCTTTCCTCAATATTTATGGCCAACTGATAGCATTAGTATACTGTCTTGGGACTTAGAAGAGCCATCTCTTCTTGGATGTTCCATTTCAAAACATTAAGGTACCTAGCCACCTTGAGACTCTCATCCTCTGTCACATTAGATCTCATGCAAAGTTTTTGAAACTCCTCAGTGTAAGTGTTTACATCTTGGTCTTTCTACCTTATAGTTTGCCTCTTCTTGTGCAATTGAATCTCATAGTCATCTGGCATGTAGGCTTCCTTCACCTTAGCAACCATTCCTTTCCAAGTTGATATGGGTTGTTTTCCTTCTTTTTCCCTCTCTGTCTGAATGAATTTCCACCATGTCAAGGCAGATCCTCTTAATTTTGATTTAGCAACCTTCAACTTATGTGCTTCAGTGACTCCATCACACTCAAAATGATTCTCCATGCCTTCTATCCAGTCCATGACTAGATGAGCTTTCATCTTTCCACTAAAAAGTGGTATGCCTTCAAGTGATTTCCCACTCAAAGCTTTCAATGCCTTCAAGAAAGGCTCCTCCTTCAAAACAGGGTCAGGTGCAGGGGTCTTATCTTCCTCTGCAATCTCTTCTTCCTTTGGTATTCTTCCCTCAAACTGTGCACTCCTCATTGCTTGCTCAAGTTGGGCTATTCTTTCCCTCAATTGTTTATTGTCTTCTTCCTACTCTTCAACCATCTTGGCCAGTTCTACATTTCTCACCATGGTGGAAGAATCACTACACTTAGGGTCTGACATACAAGATTCTTTCCCAAATCTTTAACTTGCTTTGATACCAATTTGATAGGCTGGGGTTGGATGAGGCACTCACTACCCCATGCTCTGAGTCCTTGCTCCTAAGAACTCCTAGGTGTCTCTCCCACCTTGTCCTAGTGGTCCTACCTCAGGTTTAGGTGCCACTACTTCTATTGACCAACCCCACTATCTTCGTGCTTTCCTTCTACCAAGTCAACCTTGGTGCTTCGCCACATACTCTCCATTGACCCTTAATCTTCCTAAAGGCCAATTTCTCTCAACACTTAACTTGATTCTTGTAGGGGTGTGTAGACATTGTAATAGCTTCAAGATGATCAAACTAGGGTTCCTATTCCAACACAAGACTCCAACTAACCATCGCTTTCAAAAAATCCCCTCCTAGGGTTTGAAAAGGCTACAAGCCTAGAGCCCCAATTAGGCCTCCCAATAGAGATAAAAATGTAGTTTTATTCTAAACCCACCAAAGGACCTAGGTTATTTGTTTAGGTTTTGTGTTCCTCATGCCTACACCTCAAGGATTTTCAGGGTTTCAAGCCTGCACAGTCCGTACACTATCCACACACAAAAATGGTCAAAATCCTAGGGTTTTTAAGCTTTTCAATGTTGTTTTCAGACTGTTAAAAAGTTCACTCCAAATGAATTGGTGGAGCCTCCCCC
Organism: Sequoia sempervirens; assembly: GCA_007258455.2. NCBI lineage: Eukaryota > Viridiplantae > Streptophyta > Pinopsida > Cupressales > Cupressaceae > Sequoia > Sequoia sempervirens. The sequence continues at coordinate 555,592,535 of VDFB02193867.1, forward strand.
TGATCACCATGCATTTCCAAGACCTCCAAAAAAATTCTCCAAAAATAATTTCTCCAAGATCTCAATTCTCCTGCAAGATATGAGTCTTTTTCTCACTACCTTCCCTAGCCAGACCCTGCCTGGCTCGCCTAGGGCAAAGCTTTGCTAGCACCTCCAGAACTCCCACAAACCCTACAAGCTAGAATATTACACTAAGGGAGCCTAGACACTATTTCCAAAAGGCCGTTCAATTTGTACAGTGGGAAAGTGCTCTAGAGCTCCATTCTTTCAAAACTGCCTGATTCAGGCCAAAAAAAGACAAGAAACAAACTATTTACAAATACAAGATGAAAAAGACGTACAAAGAAAAAAATATTGGCACACTAAGCTTGCAAAATGTTCAAAATACATTCTACAAAAAAAGTAATAGTAAATTTACTCCATTAAAGCTCAATATGATAACAAAACTCAGAAAACTATCTTTTAGAACGTTGTTTCCTTCAGCTTCTCAAATGTCACTTAAGCAATAATACCTTCAACCCTATTTCATGGTTGAGCCTTTGGATGACCTAATGGTAAGTGTTATAAAACACATTGTGTTTTCTAACCTTTGACAAGGTTGGCAACCTAGACAAATTAGAGCTTCAAAACCCATCCATGATTTCCACCTCCCAATCCATTTATCATAATGAATCAAGTTTTATTCCTACTCCGCCAAATGCTAACAAAATGGTCAACATGACCTAAAAACAACACAACCAAAATATAACTTCAAACAAAACTTCAAGGGAACCTAGTATTTTCCCAGGTGCTCCTGCACCAACCTGTAGTTGTGCAATCAGTGCATCTCTAGGATCTACCTTCCCTGATGGCTGTGCTTGTGCTAGCTGCACGTGAGGCTGATCCTCACCCTCAGCTCATGGTGGTGCCTCTGCCTAATCCTGCTACCTGGTTGGCACCTGCTGTTGGTCTTGCATCTGAACATTAGCTTGTACTGGCTGAATTGGAGCCCTGACCGACTAATCCTATCATGCACCATCTCTTTGTCCTCATCCTCCCCCTCTACCCCTCATTATCCACTGAGCGAACGGTACTCCTAGAACTGTCAACCGTAGGGGTGGCTGAAACCAGTCTCTATATGCCTGTGTCACACCTGGATCTACAGGCCCCTAATCATATACCCACGACTGGGCTACCAATTGTCAAAAGTTTTCCACTACCTCAGAAGCAAGAATTTATTTCCCCCATGAACCCTGTGATACAGTGCAAGCAATATAGTCATGTAGGCATCATCTAGCCGATCCTGTGCCTCATCAAATTAATGTTGGACCCACCTTGGTAGGTATATCTCCACCATAGTATGCTCTCACCCTTGCATGAAGCGGTCCTGGTGGGTAAAGAATATATGCTCTACATCGTCGGCCCATCTGGAATGACCAAGGTATTGGCACCAAGTAGAAGCCTGCATCTCATCCAAGACCATCCTCCAGTGAGGAATCCCGTGCTCGCCCGTGTGTGTAAATGACACACCACCTCTATAATGCCACACTAGGGGATCATCAGGCCCCATCGATATTGCAACGACTCATGGCTGAAGAACAACAATGTGGTCCCACACCCACATGTGGAGAAGTATAACACCTGCTTTGAGTGCTCTGCCGTCAAGGTAGACATACTTGTGTAATTCTCTGTAGAGCGAGGCTAGAAGAATAGGCCCCCAAGCAAAATGAACTAGTTTGTCACAAACCATACACTCCCAATAGAGTCCCCAACCAGGACTGAAATATTGACCCCGCCGATCTGGGGCAATGAGACCTGAAATAATAGCTGCAACCACCAAGCGGAAGGGAGAGATTAGAGCCCTATGACGCTCAAGCTCTATTTGACCCTCGCAATAGATAACATCCTCTGTAGTAAGGACTGTGTGATGGGAATCTTGTCTAGCATCCATGTCGTAAATAACGTGTCGCCTATGAATCGACAATCTGAGGATTTTCCACACGTCCTCCAGGGTGACGGTGGCCTCTCTAGTAGGATGGTGGAAGGATGAGGTCTCATTATGCCATCTCTCGGTAAGCGGTGACATCATCCCAAGGTGGGTCCACACGGGCACTGTGTATGCAATATACCACATGCCCATGTCCTACAGCCGATCCTGCTCCCTGTCACTAAGATCTCGTAGGTAACTGAAAATCTCTCACGATCTGTGGTCCCAAGAATAGAGCTCCCTCACCATGTCTTGCACTAGGAAGGGTGACCATGTTAAAGTTTTTGAAAATTTTCATTCTAAGCATCCAAAAAACCATCCCAGTGTCACTATCTATGAAGGCGTCGTAGTTTGAGATTTTCAAATTGAGACATTGGAGGTCTAAACTCCCAAAGAGCACCACCGCGATGCACTTTTCTGATGAGCAGTGCAATTCGGAAAGATTCTGGTCTAAAAGGGAACTGTCGTGTCGCACTTTAAAAATGACCCCGCTGGCCATGGCATCAGCGTCAGAGTTTGCAGTTTGTTTCCAAACTCCACCGTCGCAGCACAGTCTACGATGGCGAGCTAGTTTGGAACACCGAGCAGTGTAGTTTTTTTTTAGCGGCACTATATAGTACCACTGCAGAAGAACTAAGTTTAAAAGCATTGAATGAACTCGAAAAATGAAAAACAAAGCTCAAGTAAGGATCACTTATCAGTGCCCCAATGCTGGGTGGTCGCTGGTATGTCCGGACTTGGTCAGAAATGTGTATCGGGAGCTGTTGTTGCAACATCTTGTCAAAATGTAAGAGCTCAAATCTCATAATTGCTAAAGGGTTGTGTGTGAAAATGAATTGAAAGTGATCCCTCAGGGCCCTTTTAAGCTTGAAAATTAGGGTTTTTTCACCCTGTTTGGCTATCCTCCTAGGGTTTTGAACTCTTGAACCTCTTTTTGTTTAGTTGAGGCCTGATTTACATCATATTATTGCGTTTTGACATGTTTTTGGCTTTCAAGAGCCTTTTTGGACTTGTCAGGCGCCTTGTCCTCTTTTTTCGCAAGATTGCCCAAAAATCAAAATTTTCGTCCAATCTCTTGAGGGGGCAGTATAGTGGCATGTTTTCTCTCGTCGGGTAGCAATGGGGCAAGATTTTGAAATTTTTTTTTTTTGGCTTTGATCGAGACCATTTATTCTTTGAAATCAATGCAACGAGTGCATTGCTTCAAAGAGGGAAAAAATGTAGACACATAAAATGTACTAATTGACATTGGACATTTGATCCTGACCACTAACATCGCTTCATCCTGAATCATCCTTTGGTCTAATCATTTAATCAAATACCTTCATTTGATTAAACTCATTAACATTCCTCTCTTAATTAAATAAATCAATTATCTAATTAAGTCATCCTTTCTTGATAATTAAATTAACCAGTCTTATCTAATTATCCCTATTTAATTAAATAATTAATTTTATTTGATTAAATCTCTAAAGTCTATCTATTAAATTAAATAACTTAAAACCTTATTTAGTTTAATCTAACATCATCTCTTTTAATTAAATAAATAAAAATTCCTTATTTAATTATTCCTTTATCATATTCTTCTCATATTTGATTTAAATAAATCCACAAATTTAAGTCAAATAGGTCACATCATTTAATCCCTTCATTAAATTAATTTAATCTCTTCTCATGTCCCATCCTCCATCTTTTACCACTTGCACATGAAAATAGAGTTATTTGGTTTATTAAGTCTCTATTTTCCTCAACAAGGCATCTTTTAAGGAATATTCCCAAGTTTGAATTCAAAATCCAAGTGGACTTTGTCCTTCCAACAAGGCATTTACTCCACCTACAAAGTCCTTTTTCCTTGAGCCAAGTGGCATTCAATGCACCTTCTTTCCTTCTTACATGTCATTTCAACAATTTGAAAATTCAAATATATGCATTTATGGACACAATCTTCAAAACTTGCACATCCTCCATCCACTCAAAATTTTACATGTGGCACTTTGTCATTGGCTAATTCTTAGTCCCACATTGCTCCATTTTGGACATGCTTCCATCTTCTCATTCTATAAATAAGAAGCTAATCTCCTCATTTCATCATCCACAATTTGAGTAAACTTACTATGCTCAAATATTTAGCAATCCTCATCCATATTTTCAAATTTGTAGCTAGGTTATGCAGGTTTTTGTTTTAAAACACTCATCATTCTTCATCAAAGTGGATCATTCATCAACATTTATCAAGCTTGCATCAATAGGAGATGGGAAAGGGCCAATTTTCACATCAAATTGGCACCAATTCCCCCATGGGATCAAGAGTTTGCATTGTCTTCAGTAGGATTTAGTTTGCTTTCTTGTTCTTTCATTTCACTCTTGCTTCATTTCCTATTTTGAACTTTTCTAATGGATTTCATCAGGAATCCTTGTTCTTACTTGCATATGATCTCCTAATGTTTTATTTTGTTGTGTTTTACAAGTATTTGGATTGGGGTTAGATAGAAATAGATGATTTGTAACACCCTTAATGGTGTATGTGCATTGATAATGTTATATGAAAATGCTTTGAGAATTTATAGATAACTCTTGGTATACATGTTATGGTTATATCATGTGATAGATGTACCTCTATCTCCTTGAAATGAATGTTACTCTTTTACTGTATTTTGTATGGAATGAAAATCTTTCTGTCCTTACATTTTGGTATCAGAGCAACAAGGTTCAACTCTTGGACCTATGCCTAATTATGCTTGGTGCTATGTTTTCCAGGGTAACTCCTAATGGATGGTAGGTACTATCAATGGGAACAAGAAGGAGGATCTACTGGTGATACCAACGATAAGTTGGATAATATTTTGGCCATTTTAAGTAGACAAGAGGCCAGGATCGACAACCTAGAAAAGGAAAGACAGACTGGGCCATCTGGGTCAAATCCTGGTGAAAGTGAAAACAACAGGAATGAACCAAATGGAGAAAACCCTGAGACTGAAAGAAATCAAAGTAAGCTAGGGAAGGTAGCTGAAGAATTGGGCAAGGACCTCAAGAAGGTAATGTCACCAAAGTTTGATGGAAAATCTTTTTGGGATGGAGCAGAAGCTAGGATCATTGAAATGGAAAGGTATTTTTCCCTACATAACTTGTCTGATGAAACTAAGGCTAATTGGGCTTCATACTAGTTCACCAGTGAAGCTACCACATGGTGGGAGAATGAAACGACTGATAAAAAATTTTAACATGGGAAGGTAACATAGGATCAATTCTTGCAGACATTTAGAAAGAGGTGGCTTCCACAGTCCTATTTTGATAAAATTTTAGGTAATCATTCAAGGAGGAATGATGGTGACACAATATTGGGAGAAATTATCTCACTTGCTTAAGTACATACCCCAGTACCAACATGATGAGAGGTTTTGAATTTGAAAATTCATTCTAGGGCTTAGGTGTCAAATTGGAAATGAGATGGATATGCATAGACCTGCTACCATGGATGAAGATTTTGAATTGGAACTTAAGCAGGAGCACAAAATGTAGTAGGTTGCAAACTATAGGAAAAGTAGAGATGCTAAATATGGAAAAAATAAACCCCAAGGAAACTACCAAGGAAATAGTAACCGGGATTTAATCAAAGTAACTAGGGAAATCAGGGTAATCAGGGAAATAATAACAAACAAATCAAGAATCTAAAGAGGGGGAATAATTCTCAGGATCAGAATGATGGGAATTAGGGCAGCAAAAAGAAGGCTAGTTATAATAAAAACAATAATAATAGGAGGGATTTCTCTGACAGGCCTAAGACACCCCATGGAGGTTTTTATACTTGTGGTGGTGAGCATTACACCATTGTGTTCCCTCAGAGAGGGAACTAGCAGAATAATAGGAATCAACATCATATTCATGCGACGGTTGATAGCCACCAAGCCGATTATCAGGCTACACCTATCCAACTATCGGGTAAACTCTTTGGATGCCCTATTTCCATTTTGATTGATATTGGTGCCACTTATAGTTTTGTGGATCCTCATGTTATATCTAGACTATCTATTAAACTAGGTTATATGGAAAATTCATGGAAAGTTCAGTATGGGAACCGGGTAGAGAGGAGGGTAGAGCAATGCCTATTTTGTAGTGAACTTGAACTCCCTAGTTTCAGAATGCAAGTCAATTTATATGTTGCACCATTGGGGTTTTATGATGTAATTTTAAGGATAAATTGGCTCATTGAACATAAGGCTCTTGTTGATTGCAAAGAGAAAATAGTAAAGTGTCTTGATGATCAGGGAAACCATGTTGAAATTTGTGGTGTAAAAAGGCCTTTGGAGCTTAGACAGGTTTCTACCATGCAATTAAAGAAAGAAAGCCGGAAGGGATGCACTATTTATGCAATAAAGGTCAAGGACCTTGAGGAGATAGAGTCATCAATCAATGATCATCCCATACTAAAATAGTTTCAGGATGTTTTTCCTGACGAGTTGACTGAGCTACCAGCTAAGCATGTATTTGAATTTTCTATAGACTTGCTACCGGGAGCAAAACCTTAGTCTAAAGAACCATATAGGATGAACACCAATGAGTTATATGAATTGAAGGCCCAATTGGAGGAATTGTTAAAACATGGTTTCATTAGGAAAAGTGTGTTGCCATGGGGAGCTCCTGTTATATTTGTGAAAAAGAAGGATGGAACCTTGAGGTTGTGCATTGATTACATGATGCTTAACAAGGTTACTATCAAGAAAAAATACATGCTCCCTCATATTGATGATTTGTTTGATCTATTAAAAGGTGACAAGGTATTCTCGAAAATTGATCTGAGATCCGGATACCATCAGTTGAGAATAAAGGATGAAGATATTCACAAGACTACTTTTAGGACAAGATACAGGCACTATGAATTCACAGTGTTATCGTTCGGGCTAACCAATGCCCCTGCAGCCTTCATGAATCTAATGAATAGTGTCTTTCAGGACTATTTGGATAATTTTGTTTTAATCTTTCTTGATGATATCTTGATATATTATAAGTCAGAGGAAGAGAATGATAGGCACTTGAGGCTTGTATTGCAGAGATTGAGAGATCATAAGTTATATGGAAAATTTTCCAAATGTACCTTTTATCAGTTTGAGGTGCACTATCTGGGGCACGTTATTTCAGCAGAAGGGATAGTTGTAGACCCAGATAAAATCAAGGTAATATTGGAGTGGCCAGCACCACAAAATTTTTATGAAGTATGTAACTTCATGGGGCTTGCAGGTCATTATAGGAGGTTTTTTCAAGGGTTCTCATCAATTGCAATACCCATCACAACACTCCAGAGAAAGGGGCAAAAATTCAAGTGGAGTGAAAAATGTGAAAAACCTTTTTAGTTGTTAAAAGATAAACTCACTTCCGCACCTATTTTGGTCATTCCTTATCCAAATGGGCATTTCATAGTGATTACAGATGCATTAGGGGATGGTGTAGGAGAAATCCTCATGCAAGAAGGACAAGTAGTGGCATATGAGTCTAGAAAGTTGAAAGAACATGAACTAAACTATGCACCACATGATTTAGAGCTAGAAACCATAGTACATGTTGTCCATATGTGGAGGCACTACCTCCTAGGAATTCCCTTTGAGTTAAAAATAGATCATGTCATATTATAGTATATCTTTACTCAACCCAACCTGAATGCTCATCAAAGACGATGGTTGGAATTTCTGAGTGAGTATGACTTTGGCATTGAGTACATTAAGAGAAAGGAAAAGAAGGTAGCAGATGCCTTGAGTAGATGAAGACATCTTGCAGCCATGGTTATGATAAAATCTAATTTCAGGGAGTAGGTGATTCAGGCCTTACCAGGGGATGAGCATTTTGAAAGGGTTAAACAAGCCCTAGGACATGATCCATCAGATCACAGATTTGTCAATTATGTGTTTGAGTCGGATGAAATCTTGAGGTTATAGGGTCATATGTATATTCCTAATTTTGTAGGATTGAGAGAGTTGGTGCTAAAGGAGTTCCATAATGCACGATACTTGGGGCACCCTAGTGTTACTAAAATGATGGAAGGACTCAGGCCACTATACTTCTGGCCGAGACTCAAGAAAGATGTAACTGCATTTGTAGCCTGATGCTTAGAGTGCCAACGAGTCAAGGCTAAGCATGTACATCCGACAAGACTTTTATACCCACATGTTGGAAAATGTGCCTCAAGCTTAGTGAAATGAAACTCTTGAAAGGGAAAAATCAGTGAGACCCTCTAAATGTCTTACTGATCTGATTAGGATCTAGACTAATTGCATTTGAATGCTTAATGTTTACAAATCATGAAATCCAAATTACATAAAAAAAATTAACACATTAACATGTGAATTAAGCGGAAATAGTAAAGTGAAGAAAAAAAAATGTGAGAGAGAAGGAGAGAGAAAACACAAACGATCTGATAACGGAGTTCGCCACAAACGTGACTACGTCTCTAGGTCCACTCCAATAGAGTGAGACTGATCTGATTAATCTCCAAATAGAAATTACAATTGCACCAAGACCATTTCTTCTAGCACTTCAGCAGCATAACAATACTCCGATGAAGAAAAATGGCTCAAAGAACTCCTTAGAAATCCATCTTTTGTATCACCTGTTTCTCAACTATATCACTTCACTTGAAAATTCTAAGTAATTTCCTCCTAAAGCCTCCAACCCCCCCCCTTTTATACTGACAATTTACTCAATTGGGCTAATAACCAATTGATTTACAAAATCCACCTTATCTCTCCAATTTTACATAAAATCTTCACTAATCTTCCTTATTTACATCTTAGGATTATTGATAATCCTAATTAACCCCTACAATTAATTTAAGCCCTTCAATTATTCATCCTTGAGCTAATTTGTTACAGGAGGTTTTTCCATTTTAATCCTTAAAAAGATTAGGAAGTTTAATTGTTTTATTTTAGAGGGATTAGTTTGTTTTTAGGGGTATTCGGGTTTAGAGCTTTAACAAAACTAAACAAACTACCTAACTGTATCATGTTTGTTGGATGGTGCAACGAACAAAAGCTTTCATAACCGGCCGGGGGTCACGGGTTCTACCCCAACCGACCATTTATAACAACCATCGCAGTTGTTATTCATCAAAAGGAAATGCACCCCCTATAATATTGCTGACATGTATGGTGGCCTAATGGCTGAGTGGTATGTTCACTTAGGGGAGGACAAGAGTTCGACCCCCCCAACTTCCTTTTGACACAAATGACTTCAGCTACTGATGACGTGGCATTCCTCCGTGACGTGGATACTGTTGATGACGTGGTGACGTGTCTTGCCATGTGGCACCCAACGATGTGCCACATGGATTTTTTCCTCTCATTTGATAGTGACACGTGTCAACTTGTGATTGGTTGAAACTACTGATTGTACACTATGCCATGCTAACTGTACCACACTGACATCAGCAAAGTCAACCCAACTTTGACTGCTTATATCTTGTGCAAACAATGTCAGATTTCGACGAAATGAACGTTGCTAGAATCATCTCGAAGAGCTCTTTGAATCGACGTTACTTCCATTTATTTCTGAGACGATCATTTTTTTTGCTTTCTAGATGCCCCTTGTGCCTGTTTGACCAAAATTTTGAGTGGTTGTAACTTGAGCAAACAGAGTCCTTTTTGCTTCGTTCAAGTTGTGCTGGAATCAGGACATCGAGCTCTTTCTAATGGTACTAAAATATGGAGTATTGGAGACACTTCAATTTTTAGTGAAAATATCCCTCGGATCACTTACTAACTAGCAGCTATGTTCTAAATGTCTGAAGTGCTTAGATCACCAAGACTTTGGTTTTGTCTTTTTGACAAGAGTCATCGGCAAGACATGTCTATCATTGAGCGGTATGTTCACTTGGGGGAGGTCAAGAGTTTGACCCCCCCAACTTCCTTTGACACAAATGACTTCGGTTGCTAATGACGTGGCATTCCCTGGCAATGTGGACACTGCTGATGATGTGGCATTCCTTGGTGATGTGGACACTGTTGATGACGTGGTGACGTGTCCTTCCATGTGGCACCCAATGATGTGCCACATGGATTTTTTCCTCTCATTTGATAGTGACACATGTCAACTTGTGATTGGTTGACATTGTTAACTGTACACTGTACCATGCTGACTGTACCACGTTGATGTCAGCAAAGTCAACCCAACTTTGACTACTTATATCTCGTGCAAACAACATCGAATTTCGACGAAATGAATGTTGCTAGAATCGTCTCGACGAGCTCTTCGACTTTACACTACTTCTGTCAATTTCTAAGATGATCATTTTTTTCACTTTTTGGATGCCCCTTGTGCCTGTTTGACCAAAATTTTGACTGGTTGTAACTTGAGCAAATAGAGTCCTTTTTGCTTTGTTTAAGTTGTGCCAGAATCAAGACATCGAGCTCTTTCTAATGGTGCTAAAATATGGAGTATTGGAGACACTTCAATTTTTAGTGGAAATATCCCCTAGATCACTTACAGACTAGTAGTTGTGTTCTAAATGTCTGAAGTGCTCAGATCACCAAGACTTTGGTTTTTTCTTTCTGACAGGATTCATCAGCAAGACATGTCTATTGCTGTGAGTTTTCCATCTCATTCTACTCAAACAAACCTCTTGCTGACAGGTTGGTTTCTAGTGGTTATCGGGGAGACTTGTGGTGATGAGTTGCATCAGGGACAGGCATGAAGCTTCAAAGTGACTCATTTTGATAGAGTATGTATCACCGATGGTCTTACACAAGAATTTCTTCAGTGTGACATGAAGGCTCAATAAGAGTCTAACCGATGGATGTTTCTCTTGTCGACAGTTGTGTATTCAGTATGAGCTCTTGCCGATACTGTTAGTCTCACCAACGGGTATGTTTTCGATGTGAAATCTTGTTGATAGCACTTGTCTCGCTGACAACTTTGCACAATGAACATCGATGTAACATAGAGGATCTATAAGACTCTTAGTGATAGCGAAACTCTTGTCGATAGATCTGCACAAGTTGGATTTGTGTTCGGTATGATGTCTCACCAATAGCGGTGGCCTTGTCAATGGTTCTGTAGTGGATATGGATGTGATGTATTAGTGATAGAGTGAGCCTAGATGACATGTTTGAATTTGATATGACTCTTGCTGATAATGATAGTTGGGCATTGTGGCATCGGGGAGACACGACCTAGTGTCTCACTAACATGCGATACAGTTTGAACGCCTTGGCTGAATGTCTATCCTACATGGTCTGTTATGAGCCAATGAGAGAAGTGAAATGTGAACCATTAGCAGTTGGATAGTTTTGACCATTCCTATGAGGGAGATGAATAGACTATGTGAGAATGGATTACTCTTTGGAAATGGCAGATGATGATGAACAGTGTGACATAATGAAGTGTTGCTCGATTGAACATGGATTGATCTGAGTGAATTCTTTGGATGTTTCTCAGAGCTATTATGTACAAGATTGATCAGTGAATGTTACTGTTGTAAATTGACATCAGAAAGTGAAGTCTATACTTTGTATGTAATTTTGTATACTATAATACAAAGAGGCTTTTCTTGGTGTGGTGGGTTTTTCTCCTGTAAGGGTTTTCCCACGTAAATCTGGTGTCCAATTGTGTATGTTCATTTCTTTGTTTTGTTATTCTTTTCAAGTGTATCTTAATGAATTGTAATTGTAAAATTTAAAGTCCTATTTGCATTCTTCCCCGAGGTTTTGACGTTAGGAGAGTTTGTTCCACACCTAAGCTTTCCTTACAAGTGGTATTAGAGCCTGGCTAGTTGTGTTATCCTTGTGGGTACGTTAGGTTTTTTGTGTCAATTCTGTTTAGTGGGAGTCTTGTAGAAGTCTAGTAATTCAAATTATAGATTAAGATGGCAAGCACGTCAAGAAAGATTGAAATTGAGAAATTCAATGGCAACAATTTTGAGTTGTGGAAAATTAAAATGGAAGATCTGTTGGTTGATCGTGATCTTTGGCTTGATGTGTCTGGAACAAAGCCTATAGGCATGAAGCAAGAGGATTGGGACCTTACAGATCGAAAATCAAAGGGGCTGATAAGGCTCTGTTTAGCAAACTCTGTTCTTCTAAATGTTCATGAAGAAAAGACTGCATCTTCTTTGTGGAAAAGACTAGGAGCTATTTATCAAGGCAAGTCCTTGGTGAATAAGTTGTTCTTGAGGAAGAAGTTGTACTCTTTGAAAATGTAGGAAGGAGCGTATGTTGTTGATAATTTGAATGCTTTCAACATGCTAATTGCTCAGTTAGCATTTGTGGGTGTGAAGATTGACGAAGAAGATCGTTGTATGTTGTTGTTATGTTCTTTGCTAGATTCTTGGGATCACTTGGTGATGGCTATTGGGAGTATGACATCCACTTTTAAGATGGAAGATGTTGTTGCTTCTTTGTTATTAGAAGAGATGAGAAGAAAATCTTTTGAGATGGCGAAGGAGGATCTTGCTATTAGAGGCATATCGAAAGAAAAAGGCAAGAAGAAGGACAAGAAGTCCAAATCAAAATCAGAAGGGAGATCAAAGTCTCCTAGTAAGAAGTCCAAGCTAAAGTGCTGGAATTGTGGGAAACCTGGTCATGTCTAAAATGATTGTAAATAGGAGAAAAAGAAGAAGTATTCTTCCAAAAATGATTCTTCTCATAGTGATGTAGACACTTTCATTGCAACCTTGGCAACTCAGGCATCAAATGATGTCTGGCTAATTGATTATGGAGCATCTTTCCACATGACATCTCATAGAGAATGGTTTACTAAGTATGAAAAATATGATGGTGGAAGGGTGTATTTGGAAAGCAATTCATCTTTGGAAATAGTTGGTCATGGAAGAGTCATAATTCAATTCCCTGATGGAAGAGTGAAGGGAATCAATGATGTAATGCATATACCAAGTCTGGCTCAAAATTTACTTTATGTTAGTAATCTGAATGATATTGGAGTGCAAGTCACATTCTCTAGAAATGGCTACAAGATGACTAGAGACTCAATGGTGCTAGCTAGGGGTGTTCGTATTGGTACCTTGTATAAGTTGGATGCACATGTTGTAAAATGCAATAGTGTCTCTATAAAGTCATAGAAGGCTACTCATGGAGAAAAGAAGGAAAAAGTTCCTGATAGTGCAAACTCTATGGAAGTTAAACTTCCAGCATAAAAGACTATGCTCTGGCATCATAAGCTTGGCCACATTGAAGAAAAAGGTTTAAAAACCTGGTTGAAGGGCTTGATGATTGTAACCTTGAATTCGAGTTTTGTGAACATTGTATCTATGGTAAACAACACCGTGTTTCATTTTACTCCAGTCCTCACAAATATTTTGGTTTACTTGATTACATACATTATGATGTTTTTGATCTAGTAAATGTTCCTTCTTTGTCTAAATCAAGATTTTATGTATCATTCATTGATGATTATTCAAGAAGGGAATTTGTTTATTTTTTGAAAAGTAAATCATAAGTGTTTAGTCATTTTAAGGAATTTAAAAACCTTGTGGAGAATCAGATTGGAAGAAAAATAAAATGTTTAAGGACTAACAATGGCGGTGAGTTTTGTTCTGATGAGTTCTAAAGGTACTGTAAAGATCATGGGATTAAAAGACATAAAAATACACCCTACACTCTACAACAAAATGGAGTTGCTGAAAGGTTCAATAGGACTGTGATGGAAAGAGCATGAAGTATGCTAAGTAGTGTTGGCTTGGAGGAGAAGTTTTGGGTTGAGGCAGTTGCAACAACATGTTATTTAATAAACCGTTCTCTGAATTCTACTCTTGTTGAGAAAACACCTTTGGAAGCATGGTCTGGAAAGAAGGCCTCTCTAAGACACATTCGTTTCTTTGGCTATGAGGCATATGCATATGTGCTGAATGAAAAAAGATTTAAATTGGAGAGCAAAGCTGCTAAATGTATTTTTATTGGCTATAGTGCTAGCATAAAAGGATACAAGCTTTGGAATCCTGATACAGAGAAGGTTCTATACAACAGAAATGTTATTTTTCGTGAGATGAAGCCTTTTACCTTGGATCTGCAGTCAAAGAAAAAATCAAAAGATAAAAAGGATGTAGTTGAAATTCCTCCGACACCAAATAAAGAGGAATTCAAAATTCAAAATGTACCTAAAACTGAGGAGAGCTCAAGTAGTTCTGAGAGTTTTGAAGAAGAACAACAACCTCAGCCTCAGCCTGTGAGGAGGTCAACACGTGAAAGAAAGCAACCTGATAGGTATGGGTTTTCTTTGTTAGATTCTACTTGTGCCTATGCTTAAATTTCTAGCACTGATGAACCTAGGACTATGAAAGAGGCATTTAGAATGTATGATTCAAACTCTTGGTTGGAAGCCATGAATGAAGAAATGGCATCATTAGAAAAAAATGATACTTAGAGTTTGGTGCCCTTACCTGAAGGCATAAAATTTGTTGGCTGCAAATGGGTATTTAAAAAGAAAATAGGCCTGGATGGCAGTGTGGAAAAGTATAAGGCGAGGTTGGTTGCGAAGGGATATTCCCAGGTAGAGGGAATTGATTATGGAGAAATATTTTCTCTTGTAGCTAAGCTGACGTCTATCAAATTTCTCTTGTCACTTGCAGCAACGTATGACTTAGAGATTGAACAGATGGATGTGAAGACAGCATTTCTTCATGGTGACCTTGAAGAAGAGATTTATATGTCCCAACCTAAGCACTTTGTGGAAAAAGGTAAAGAAAAATTGGTTTGCAAGTTGAAAAAATCTTTGTATGGATTAAAACAATCTCCTAGAATGTGGTACTAGAAGTTTGACACATTTGTTTAGCCATTGGGGTTTGTAAGATCAAAATATGATCATTGTGTGTACTACAAAGCTGAAAATGATCGTGTTCTTATTATTTCTCTCTATGTTGATGATATGTTGCTCATAGGCAATAGTAAGTTAATGATTTATGATCTAAAATCTCAGTTGTTTGTGAAGTTTCAAATGAAAGATCTTGGTGCAACCAGGTATATTTTTGGAATGGAAATAACCAAGGATAGGAAGAGTAGAAAAAATTGGCTCAGTCAGAGTAAGTATATTAATACTATTCTGGAGAGATTTTGTATGACTGATTACAAGCAGCTAGTTGTTCCAGTCTTGTAGGGAATGAAGCTATATGTTGAAGACTATCCAAAATCTCCTAATAAGATAGAGGACATGACCAGACTGCCTTATGCTAGTGCAGTTGGTAGTTTAATGTATGCAATGGTCTGTACAAGGCCATACATTGCCCAAGCAATGGGAGTACTTAGTCATTTTATGGAAAATCCTGGAAGGACACATTAGGATGTTGTGAAAAGAGTGATTAGATATCTAAAGGGAACTTCATAATATGCTTTGTTTTACCATGGGAATTTGGTTGAATCATAGAGAAATCTCAGCATTCGAGGCTATGTGGATTCTGATTAGGTAGGGGACATTGACAGTAGAAGATCGACTAGTGGATATATTTTGATGATGAATGGTGGTGTAGTTAGTTGGATGAGTGAGCGGTAGACTGTAGTCACTTTGTCCACTATAGAGGCATAATACATGGCAGAAACACATGCCTGTAAAGAAGCAATCTAGTTAAAACGTTTGTGTTCTAAAATTGGGTTTGATGTAGGGATAATTATAATTTACTGTGATAGTCAAAGTGCTATTTGCTTTTCAAAAATTCCTACTTTCCATGCAAGGATGAAACATATTGATGTGTAGTATCATTTTGTATGAGCTATGGTGAAGGATGGAAAGGTCTCTTTAGAAAAAGTGGATACTCTAGAAAATGTTGTAGATGCATTGACGAAGCCAGTGAGCACAAACAAGTTTAGGTGGTGTGCCAGTTCAATGGGCCTTAGTATCCATGAATTTCAGTAGTTTTGTTATGCTCTGGAGGTGTTAGTAAGATCTTCGTCAAGTGGGAGATTGTTGGAAAATGTGCCTCAAGCTTACTAACATGAAACTCCTGAAAGGGAAAAGTTGGTGAGACCTTCTGAATGTCTTACTAACTAGCAACTGTGTTCTAAACTTCTGAAGTGCTTAGATTGTCGAGACTTTGGTTGTGTCTTGCCGATGGGAGTCATTGGCAAGACATGTCTATCGCTGTGAGTTTTCCATCTCATTCTGCCTAGATAGACCTCTTACTGATGGGTTGGTTTCTAGTGGTTATCGGGGAGACTTGTGGTGACGAGTGGCATTGGGGAGAGGCATGAAGCTTCAGAGTGACTCATTCCAATAGAGTATGTCTTGTCGACATTCTTACACAATAATTTCTTTGGGGTGACATGAAGGCTCGATAAGAGTCTAACCGATGGATGTCTCTCTCGTCAATAGTTGTGTATTAAGTATGAGCTCTTTCTGATACTATTAGTCTTACTGACGGGTATGTTTTTGATGTGAACTCTTGCCGATAGCACTTGTCTCACTGATAGCTCTGCACTATGAAAATTAGTGTAACATAGAGGATCTATAAGACTCTTAGTGATAGCGAAACTATTGCCGATAGATCTGCACAAGCTGGATTTGTGTTCGGTATGATGTCTCGCCGATAGCGGTGGTCTTGTTGATGGTTTTGCAGTGGATATCAATGTGATGTCTTAGCGATAGAGTGAGTCTGGATGATAGGTTTGAACTCGATATGACTCTTGTTGATGGTGGTGACTCTTGCCGATAACGACAGTTGGGCATTGTGGCATTAGGGAGACATGACCTAGTGTCTCACCAACATGCAATATAGTTTGAATGCCTTGACTGAATGTCTATCCTATGTGGTCTATTATGAGCTAATGAGAGAAGAAAAATGTGAACCGTTAGTAGTTGGACTATTGCGACCATTCCTGTGAGGGAGATGAACAGACTGTGTGAGAATGGATTACTCTTTGGCAATGGTGGTTGACGATGAACAGTGTGAGATAACGAAGTGTTGCTCGATTGAACACAGATTGATTTGAGTGAATTCTTTAGATGTTTTTGAGAGCTATTCTATACAAGATTGATCAGTGAATGTTGATGCTGTAAATTGACATTAGAAAGTGAAGTCTGTACTCTATATCTAATTTTGTTTATTGTAATACAAAGAGGATTTCCTTGGTGTGGTGGGTTTTTCCTATAAGGGTTTTCCCACATAAATCTGGTGTCCAATTGTGTATGTTCATTTCTTTGTTCTGTTATTCTTTTCAAGTGTATCTTAATGAACTGTAATTGTAAAATTTAAAGTCCTATTTGCATTCTTCCCTGAGGTTTTGACGTTAGGAGATTTTGTTCCGCACCTAAGCTTTCCTTACACCACATAGGGTGCTAGAATACAAGTGGTAGGTGATAACCATGGATTTTATTCATGGGTTTCCGATGTCTAAGAAAATACATGATACTATCTTAGTTGTGGTGGAATAACTAACAAAAGTGGTTCATTTCATTCTTGGGAATCTCAAGGATGGTTCAGTGGTTTTGGCAAGAAAAATTGTACAAGAGATTTTTTGATTGCACGGAGTGCCCGAGATGATCATTTTAGATCATGACACTCGTATGAATTCCAAATTCTAGACCACATTGAACTCTTCCCTAGGAACCAAACTGAATTCAACTCTGCATATCATCCTCAGACCAATGGTTAGTTAGAGAGGGTGAATCAGGTTGTGGAGGATCTCCTCTGAATGTATTGTATGGAACAACAATATACGTGGGAGGAGTATTGTCCATTAGTGGAGTTTTCTTACAACAACTCCTACCACACCTCATTGGGTATGGCACCATTTGAGGCTCTGTATGGTCATAAATTTCACACACCTATCAATTGTGATAGGGTAGAAGACATGATTGTGATTGGACTTGAAATGTTGAGGGAGATGGAAGATCAAATGAAGCTCATCAAAGAAAAGCTAAAGCAAGTGTCAGATCGACAAAAGAGTCTTGAAGATAAGAATAGGTCTTTCAGATAGTTTTCTATGTGAGACAAGGTATTTTTGAGAGTTTGGCTACAAAAGAGTTCAATCTCTTTCAACAAGAACTCAAAGCTAGCCCCTAGATTTTTGGAACCTCTTGATATCTTGGAGGTTGTTAACCCTGTTGCTTACAGGCTTTCTCTACCACCAGCTCTATCCCAGATCCACAATGTCTTGCATGTCTCAGTGGTTAAGCCCTATCATTCAGATGTTGCTCATATCCTTGACTGGCGTGCCTTGTAGGTACATGACCCAAGAGTGATACAAGTGGAGCCCATCAGGATATTGGAAGAGCGCAACATTAAATTGCACAATCGAGATATTATGTAGTATAGGGTCTAGTGGGACCAATATTCAGAGGATAATGCCACATGGGAGAATGTTGAGGACATTGACAAATATTTTCCTCATTTGAGATTCTAGTTTACTTTTTCCTTTCCTACATATTGAGACTTATGATACAATGATACTTTAGACTCTATTGTGTGGATGTTTGTAACAAGGCATCGAGATGATGTCTCTTCCAAGTGGGGAAGGATGTCACGTCTCAAACTCTGATGCTCATTGTTTTTGGCTTTGTGTGGATTTGACCTATGATTGGATGTGTGTGGTAGAATACATAATGAATACTATGGTATTTTTGGTGTAATGAAATATGAAATGTTGCTTTAATTTAAGGAAAGTTGAGTGTTTAGCAATTTATTTTGAATGTGATGAAAAATGGAAAATGTTATTTGAATTCATGAGTTTTAATGTTTTGATTTATATCTTTATATCGATACTAATCTATTGATGTGTGCCTGAGGGTAATAAGCTTCATGTTATCGAAGACCAAGGGTGTGGCTAAGGAGAGAAGGTTAGCTTCTTGGAAGGGTACAATAGGAATGAAACTCTCACAAACACACACATGCACACAATGCCATTTAAATTCATGTAGTTCTAATTTAATGGGATGCATAATTGTATTTAATTTTATGAAGCAAAAATAAAAGTATAGTTAAATAGAAGAATTAATTTTTTTAATCATAATTTAATTATATTTCCTTGTTTTATAGTGAAAGATTATGTTTGGAAACTTAAATTATTATTTTATTATTTCAAAATCAGACGTTATTACCTTGAGTTAAATCTTTATTTTATAAGTAAATACTTATTTACTCCTCATTAAGAGAAAACATTTATTTTTATGTTACAAATTGGAAAATTGCATTGTCTGACTCTTTCGAGGTGACAAATACATAAGTTCAAATAAAATTGTTTTCCTATCATTTTTACCAAGAAACAGTAAACAAGAAATAAATTTAGTATTTTATTGAATTCAAGATTAGGTTTTGGAAAAACGGAAAAAGAAACTTTAAAAAGAGAAAAGATTAACCAAAACAAACAACGGTTCTTGATTTTATTTTATTTTTATCTTATGCTCTGCAAAATATCAAAAAGAATGGCTATAAGATAGATTACTTTCTAGATTTTAATAAATTCAAAATTAGAGGGATTGAGAGAATATTATAGTGGAAATAAAAGAGGAAGGAGAAGAGGGCTTCCAAAGAGAAAAATCTAGGGAAAGGAAGAAGAAGCAGGAGAGTTTTTTTGTTTCAATAGAAGGCAACTCTTTTCTAGGTATTTGATTTCTTCCATGGTATTTAATTTTCAGTACGTGAAAAAGGATTGATATATTGATCAAAGATTTAGTGTTTTTGAAACCACTGTGGAAAAATCTTTGTCTTCGAATTATTGGCTGTGCAAATTTAATGGTGAAGACAGTACAATCTTTTCAAATCCCTTATGTTTTTATTCATAATTTTTCCAACCTCTCTATATTGAGTATTCCACTCCTAGATGCAAAATAAATTATCAAGTGGTGTAATACTTCGATGGGTCCAGGTAATGAAGGTACATCTTCATTTCATAGATTTTTTTGGTTGATAGATGATACTAACATTGCACCATAGAAGGATTATTGTACACTGACACGATTGAGTGAGATACATTGTTTCCTTAGCTCAAATGAAAGTTCATGGAGTATCAATACACATAAGATGGCATGCTTTTGTTCTTCATGTATAATGCAAGCCTAGGATGATTGTGAGTGAAAGGAGTGGGTTGAGAAATGGTCGTTAAGTTATCTTTGCCCACTTCACATGTATCACCCTCCAATGGAATTGGAACTAACACAGATGGATTCATTGATTGAATTTGACCACATATCAGATCTAGTTCAACCAGGTATTATATCTACTTGCATAATTTTTCAAATTCCTATAGTTATCTTACTTTGTAGTGTATTTGTAATGTTGACTAATTTCATCTAATTTGTTGCACATATCAATGTAGGGCATGTTTATGCAGTTATTGTAGATGAAGACAATGAAGAGGGAACAAACTATTACTTGTGTCATTGTGTTGAGGCCAAAAAGAAATTGGAGGCACTAGTTATAGATGGAGAAAACATTGAATACCCTACAGGCTCAGTTGTTGTTACTGGAATGTGGCTTAGAAGGTACCCACATAAGAGTGCTAAATATTGGTTGTTTTAGGAATTTGACATGCATCAGAAGATTCTTCATTACTCGAACCTTGTCATGGCATCCAATATTCATTTGAAAAATATGGGGGTAGACCTTTGAACAAGACCTTGTTGAAGGTGCATGAGTCTGACCATGAGGCAATACTTGACACAATAAAGAGTAGAGCAGACCTAGATGGTTCATTGGATTAATTTGTATGTATGCACATTGGTTCTTATTAATTTATACGTGTATGAACATTAATTTGTATGATGCCAATGCTATGATGCAAATGCTATCATCTAAAGTTTATATCATGTATGCTAGTGATTGATGAAGTTATCAAACTTGCAAGTGTAGCACACTTTATGTTTAGAACTGTGGGAAAGGATATAGAGTTCATTGGTATTTTTATCTCAAAAATATGAAAAACAAATGATGTAGGATATTCTCTATAGATTAGTAAACTAAGTGAAAGATTAAATTTTGTTGTTTTTATAAAAGCTTACAAGTTTCCAAAAGGTTGGAAAGTAATAGTTTGGTTACGTTCTATTCATGTTCTATTCATGAGAGGTTTTTGTGTGCAATAGGTGTCTTGGAACTCCCAATGAAGATGTATGGCTAGGAGTGACTAAGTTGAGAGACTGGTATGCCTATCCTCAATGGAAGCATCAAGATTTAAGCCTTGTTGTTCCCAACTTGGAACCAAATGGTGTGGATTTGTTGTTTGTAAGTGCCTTCAATCTATTTTCATTTCATTTCCATTTTGGATGCTCTTTCTTTTTCTTCTTTTACTTTTCCTATTTGTAAGTAACCTACTAAAAATTAATTGGTGTCCCCTTGCAGAAAATTCTAATTTATGAGCCACCCAAGAGAATTTCAACCAAAAAAGCAATGCAACATCCTTATTTTGATGATCTTGACAAATCTCAATTATGATTTTAAGCCATTATAAAAGTGTGTGTGAAGCTTAGAGAGGGAATTTCAAGTTATTCATTTGAATTTAACCTCATCATGAGTACCTATCATGTAGACATTATAAGAGCATCTCGAATTTCAAGTTATTCTATTCATGAAAGGATTTTGTGTGCAATAGGGCTCTTGGAACTCCCAATGAAGATGTATGGCTAGAAGTGATTAAGTTGAGAGACTGGCATGCCTATCCTCAATGGAAGCATCAAGTTTTAAGCCTTGCTATTCCTGACTTGGAACCAAATGGTGTGGATTTGTTGTCTATAAGTGCCTTCCATCTATTTTCATTTCATTTCCATTTTGGATGCTCTTTCTTTTTCTTATTTTACTTTGACTATTTGTAAGTAAACTACTAAAAATTGATTGGTGTCTCCTTGCAAAAAATGCTGATTTATGAGCCATCCAAGAGAATCTCAGCCAAAAAAGCAACACAACATCATTATTTTGACGATCTTGACAAATCTCATTTCTGATTTTAAGCCATTATAAAAGAGTGTGTGAAACCTAGTGAGGGAATTTCAAGTTATTCATTTGAAGTTAATCTCATCATGAGCACCTATGATGTAGAAATTATAAGAGATTCTTGAATGTATGAGTGACATTGTAAAATATCTGTGAGAACGGAGTACCTAAGACATCCTTGAATTGTATTTTTGGTTATTATGAGAGAATATTATAAGCTGAGTTTGTGTGCATGAAAATGGGACACATTGATTCAATATTTGATTTAAGTGGGGTTTCAAAATTCATATAGTTTTATTTTTTTCTCATGATTTTCTATTACCACTAGATAGTTTTGAGAAAACATTGTGCCTACAAGTACAAGAACTTTGGTTTCAGAATGGTGTATGAAGCATATTAGACAATTGTAGCACAAACACAAGAATTATGACTACCAAATAAATCTCATTTTATTGTAAACATCATATTATTAATATAGTGAGTGTAACCAATCATTATTTTTCTTCTTTTATTCTCTCCCTATTATAACTAGTATCAATTGACTAACTTATTTTGAAAACTTCATTTATTAAAACAAATCAACCTAATGGTTATATATCAATATCAATATAGCATACCATCTATTCACATAAACATTTATATAATGATATTTACTCAAATTTTTAAATTTGTTTCTACCCTCAAACATTTATAATTCATGCAACGTAATCCCTTAACAATCCAAATTGCAAAAGGACAACAATCTTTGACAGCCTATTACCTAGATAGCATGTTAGTTATAGGAATTATGTTCGAGGCATTAGGATCACATAGGGAACCTCTACAATAACCTCTCTTAGTTTTTTTTATCTCAGAGTTTTTTTTCTATGGTGTCCAATTTTGACTTGATGGAAAAAGTGTCAATTGCAAGCAGTGTAAAGTTGCAAAGTGGTGCAACTTTTGTTTTGAAAATCGTCTGAATAAACAAACTATTCCAATGTGTCTAGATGGGTACATTTATGCTAGGCATGGTCCTCTTTCTCACCCAAACACGTTGAATTATACTGAGCTACGTTCAACCAACTCGATCCCTTAAGGGTACAAAGGGAAAAATGGTTGCAATCTTTGATGGGCTACTACTTAGAAATGGTGACACTTACGAACTCTCTTTCTGAGCCTATGTGATCACATTGGGCCCCTATATAGTAACCTCTCTCAATTTTTGTTATCTCAAATTATTTTCTCATGGTGTTCAGTTTTCACTTAATGGAAAAAGTGTCAAATGCAAGCAGTGTAAAGTTGTAAAGTGGTGCAACTTTCATTCTACAACTCGTGTGACCAAAAATATTATTGCAACATACCTGGATGAGTACATTTACACCAGGAATGGTTCTCTTTTGCACCCAAACACACCGAATCGCTCTGAGCTACGTTCAACCGGTTCGATCCCTTAAGGGTCCAAAATGCAAAAGGACAACAATCTTTGACAAGATACTACTCAGAAACCGTGATGCTTACAAACTCTTCATCTGATCCTATGAGATTGCATTGGTCCCCTTTACAATAAATTCTCTGGGTTTTTGTTATCTCAGAGTCATTTTCCCATAGTGTCCAATTTTTACTTGATGGAAAAATGTCAAATGCAAGTAGTGTAAAGTTGCAAAGTGGTACAACTTTCATTTTTGCAACTCGTGTGACCAAACGGACTATTCCAACACATACGGATGGGTATGTTTATGCTAGGAATGGTCCTCTTTCACACCCAAACACGTCGAATCAGTCTGAGCTATGTTCAATTAGCTCGATCCCTTAAGGGTCCAAAGTGCAAAAGGGAAGCAATATTTGATGGGCTACTACTCGAAAATTGTGATGCTTACAAACTCTTTGTTTGAGCCTACGAGATCACGTTGGGTCCCTCTACAATAAATTCTCTTGGTTTTTGTTATCTCAGAATCATTTTCCTGTGGTGTCCAGTTTGCACTTGATGGAAATAGTGTCAAATAAAAGCAATGTAAAGTTGCAAAGTGGTACAACTTTCATTTTGCAACTCATGCGACCAAACAAACTATTCCAATGTGTCTAAATGGGTACATTTACACTAGGCATGGTCCTCTTTCACACCCAAACATATCAAATCACTTTGAGCTACGTTCAACTTGCTTGATCCCTTAAGGGTCGAAAGTGAAAAATGGCTGCAATATTTTATTAGCTATTACTCACAAACCATGATGCTTATGAATTCTTTGTTTGAGCCTATACAATCATAATGGGACCCTCTACAATAACCTCTCTCATATTTGTTATCTCGGAGTCATTTTCCCATGGTTTCCAGTTTTCACTTGATGGAAAAAGTGTTAAATGCAAGCAGTGTAAAGCTGCAAAGTGGTGCAAATTTTGTTTGGCAACTCATGTGACCAAAAGAACTATTCCAACACATCTAGATGGGTACATTTATGCTAGGAATGGTCCTATTTTGCACCTAAACACCCCAAATCACTTTGAGTTATGTTCAATTGGCTCGATCCCTTAAGGGTCCAAAGTGCAAAATGATTGCAATCTTTGACAGGCTATTACTTAGAAACCATGATGCTTACAAACTCCTCGTTTGAGCCTATGAGATTTGAGTTGGGCCACTTTACAATATTCTCTCTTGGTTTTTGTTATCTGAGAGTCATTTTCCCATGGTGTCTAGTTTTCAGTTGACGGAAAAAGTGTCAAATGCAAGCAATGTAAAGTTGCAAAGTGGTACAACTTTCATTCTACAACTCATGTGACCAAATGAACTGTTCCAACACATCCATATGCATACACTTATGCTAGAAATGGTCCTCTTTCGCACCCAAACATGTCGAATCACTTCAAACTACGTTCGACCAGCTCAATCCCTTAAGGGTCCAAAGTGCAAAATGGTTGCAATCTTTAATGGGCTATTACTCGGAAACCATGACACTTACGAACTATCCATCTAAACCTATGGGATCATGTTGAGCTCATATACAATAAAATATCTCAATTTTTTTAATCTCATAGTCATTTTTCCATGGTGTCCAGTTTTCACTTGATGAAAAAAGTGTCAAATGCAAGCAGTGTAGAGTTGCAAAGTGGTGCAACTTTCGTTCTACAACTCGTGTGACCAAAAAAAATATTCCAACACATTTTGATAGGTATGTTTACACTAGGCATGGTCCTCTTTCACGCCCAAACATGTCGAATCACTCCAAGCTAAGTTCAACTGGTTCGATCTGTTATCATGGCATGCAAAACAATCAAAAAGAGAAACATTCACATGACAGTTGAAAAGTCTGAGTTTTCCCCACCAAAAGCATATGATCATCCTCAAGTCTAGCAAGTGCAAGACATTTTTTAATTATCCTCGTGCTTACAATAATATACAACAAATTTTAAATGCGTACAATGGTGGAACTTGGAAACATTTTATTTTTCCCCAATTAACAACTTAGGTTGAGAAGCATTTTGTCATTTTCATTTGAAATGATTCGCTATGCTTGAAAATTGGAATCTAAGAGAAACAAGTGATGCTCTGACATACATTTATTATTTGGTGTGATAAATAAAGTTTTCACCCAAGTCCTTTTCTTATTTGTATTATAAATTATAAAGCTTTCTCCCAAGTCCATTGCCTATAGAGGAAATAATATTGCAAAAAGTTGACATATACATCTTTCGATGTGTTTATATGGTGATGGATCAAGAACATAACAATTCATTCTACGCTATGAGGATTATGCTGTGAAAATGTTTAAAGACTATTTATGATAAATGGTTGTATGATAATGTGTCAAGAAGCTAACTACGCATCATCTACTATGAATATTATGTTTTGCAAGTGTTGTGAAGATTATGTATCATTTGCTTAATTGAGTTGTTCCAATCAAAAGATTAAATATACTGGAATATTTTTATGAAATATCTCATGGAATACCAATTGAAAACATTTTTTTTACTTTTAGATAGCATTTGATGGAACTCTTTGAATTAAACTTAATTGAGATATGTAAGAACAAGGGAGCCACTACAACAAATCCCTGTGATTTTCTCCATTTTTTGCTTCCACCCACTATTTTAATGTATTTTTTGCTAACTTTTTGAAAATGTGGGTGCTATTTATTGGGATGGCGCTATTTTTGGCATTTATTTGTGCCGATCAGGATAAGTTAGAGCTAATTAAGGAACTAATTTTCTCTAGAATTAGTGCCACCTTTAGCATTGATATTAGATTCGAGTGTGGCACCGCCATTAGTGTCGTCTTTGGCTCTGACTTTAGCTTCGAGTTTAGTGCCACTTTTAGCTCTGACTTTAGCTTTGGGTTTAACGCCGGTTTAGACACCCTTATGTCAAAGAGACTTATTTATATGTCTCATTGATGATGTAAAATAGTGAAATGTCAACAAGATACAACCATATTGAGGAGAGAATCACTTATGTCACATCGACAAGGTATATCTACAAGTTCTTGGTGAAACAAAAATCTTAGATATAATGAAGTAATGTCGATGAGACATTGAGATATCGGTAAGACAATTAAGATTGTCTCATCAACAATCTTCAAGTAATGATCAAAAGCATACACCGCTATACTGCCGAGAAGGTGAGAAACATATGCGGTAGAGCGGTTTACACCGCAACCCTACAACAAGAAATCTTGAGCAAGGCGGTAGTGCGGTAAATAGTAGAAAGGAAGGGAAAAACACAGCCATATCGGAATAGGTATAATAAGAGATGTCGGTAATATGGTAATCGTGGCATCATTACAATTTACAATACTAAATGCAATAAATCACATCAGTCACAATCCATTTGAATAAATCATTTAAGGTATCAAGAATACAGCCTACCAAAATATTCTAAAACTCTAATAAACATACTCTAAAAATTTCATCGAAATCTTATTTTCAGGCATAGCCCGCCAGAATGGAGTTTTTTATTTTAATAAACATACAATAAAACCTTTGTTGAAACCTTATTTTTAGGCATAGCTCACCAAAATGGAGAAGTGTTTTAGTAAAGAATGATAGAGAATGGTATGGTGGCATAGGATTCATTGTTGTTTATCTCATTCCTGCTCTGATCAACAAGGGTTACAATGTTCGCGCTCCTATTTGTAATCCAATTATTTAATTGAAATATGTTTGCATAATATCAAATTCTTTCAGATGCTTTTGAAGTATCAATGTATCCTATATAGGGTTTAGAATGACTTCTTTTAATTTAAAAAAATAAATCAGATGCTTTTGAAGTATCAATGTGTCCTATATAGGGTTTAGAATAATTTCTTTTAGTTTTTTTTAAAAATGATGTATTTTCCTATGATTAGATAATGTGGAGATCTCCTAAATCTTCCCTAGCACACCGTCCTCTTTTGCACTGTGTTCATTATTCTAGCTACTAGGGTTTTGCATTTGACATCTTTAATATCTTCATGATAGTGGCTTTTAAATAAATCTCAGTATTTGCTTTAATATTTATCATGTAACCCTTGAGTTCCATAATCCACCTTCAATCTCTTCTAAGAATGTTGTCTTAAGCTAGACTACATAATATGCATATAAAGCAAGTCCTTCATACCTGTCATTGTTCCAAACCACCACTCACCGCCTTGCTTAAAATGTCGCCTCCATAGGCACAATAGCATGTTTTAAAATTATGGTTGCCAGTGATTGACCATTAAGGTCACTAATTTCATCAAGATACAATGAGATGTTTGTCTTCAAAGTTAAGGCATTATGCAAGATAACATTGTGAATTGTTTTTTGTGTACAATTTGATTTTCTTACACATTTACTACTTTGCTAACCGCCTTTAAGACTATATATTGCACCATCAACTACAATCTCAAACAACTCACTCACTGTCACTTGAAGATTCCTTTCATGAGCATCCTTGTATAAAATCAAACTATTCCTTATAGACTGCCTACTTACTAATATAGGGGACTCATTGTTTCATGGTATTTTGAGTTTCATTTAGAAGGGGTTCATGTGTGGCATTTTTATGTGGATGAAGAATAGATTGTGATGCAATGTTTGGGTATGGA
The DNA here is from genome assembly GCA_007258455.2 of Sequoia sempervirens. Taxonomy (NCBI): domain Eukaryota; kingdom Viridiplantae; phylum Streptophyta; class Pinopsida; order Cupressales; family Cupressaceae; genus Sequoia; species Sequoia sempervirens. The sequence continues at coordinate 555,620,381 of VDFB02193867.1, forward strand.
TGGTTTAGGAAAAATTGGATTGCTATCGGTGTCATAACCAGGTTGGATTGTACCTTGAGCTGGTGTGAAACACTTCTGGGTGTTTTTTCTCTGAAGCAAAACGTGTGTGTAGGAATTTCCAAATATCTGATAAAGGAAGTTCCTGCATTCTAAAGATAAAATCATAAATCTGCATATCTAGTTTCTGATCCAACCTTACATCTTTAATATCTGATAGAGAAATTTTGTACATTCTAAAGATAAAATCATAAATATGCTTATCTAGCTTCTGATCTAATTTGAGGTCATGAATATCGAATAGAGAAAGTTCCTATATTCTAAAGATAAATCATAAATTTTATTGGTGCAATTGGAGATCCAATTTTAGGTCGTGAAGCTCCAACATAGAAAGTTCCTACATTCTAAAGATAAAATCATAAATTTGTTTGGTCCAATTTGAGTTCCAATTGTAAGGATTTTTTGTTTTAATTATACTTTCTGACATTTTTCTTGATGCAAATTGTTACTTTAGAATTATGGTATTTCGTTTCTTCTAATTTTTTCAACCCTCATTTCAAGGAAGAGCTCTGAAGATGGTTCCTTCATATGGATACTACACTTTTCTGCTATAGGTTCCATCTAGAAACATCAAAATATTAAGTACTGTCATACTCAGGTACAATAGAGTTTGAGGTTACCTTGTTCTCCTTAATACAAAATGTTTTCCTTCAATACATCTTAAGCAACATTCACTATTATGGACTTCATCATTGTACCTTTCATGCATTCGATTGTTATGTGGAAACATGTTGTCTCTGTCTTTGCAAGTGATGACTATTGTGTAAGCTTTTAATCTACATGACTGCCCCTCATGTTCAATTCTTGTGAATGTTATGATGCTCGTGGCTGCTTACTTTTAACCAGATTGTTAATAAAAACTATCTTGGAATCATTGATGATCAATTTTGTCATAATCATGGCTATGTTGATAGTTGAATATTCTTATTGATCAGGATAAATCTTTATCAATAAGGAGATTACCCCTTACCAACATACTCCACTATCCTTGCAAAGATTGATCTTTAATGCTTCATGGATGGTTTATTTGTGATTATCCTTCTCAAATGAAACAATAGGGCAGTAGGCTAGGTTCAGCCCTTGTGGGAGCCACATTTAACCCCACATGTTGTAACCAGATAAACAAAACAACCTAATTTTATCTATACCTGCACAATGAGAAAACATGTTAGATAAAACTAAGCATATGATAGATATGTTTGATAACTTTCTTGTTTTCCTAGACATCTATGGTATGCAAGTTATTTGAATGCACATGATGATCAAATTATATGTTTATAGATGTATGCACATATTTTGACTAGTGATCCTTCATTGCTCTAACAACACTCTTCTCACTCAAATGCAGGGACCTAGGAGCAGCAAGGAAGACATCAACTTGGAGGCTTAGACAAGTGGGAAGACTGAAGATAATGCAGAACAAAGCAACTGGGATTTTTCATTGAGGCAATGATAGGTCCCCTTTCTCCTTATGTGCATTTTTCTCTTTTGTATCTATAAATGTATAGTTTTTTTATTATATGCATTCAAATAGTCAGTTCCACGACTTGTGTGGAACAACATACATTTTAAAGACTATATTTTAAAAGGATTGTGCAATATTTCCTATATTATATGCATCTGCATAATTGAAATCTAGTAATGTAATCTTTGTATTTTCTTTATACACATGAATGTAATGTAGCATAAATAAAAACGTACCTTACTCTTCACTTGAAAATCACAAAATCTCTACCTGATTGAGCTATTAACTTTTTTGTCTTCACAAACATATGTTGATACAAAATGAATGGAAGAAGCATCCAATTAATTCTAATTTTTTCTGCCTACAATTCATACCAAAGATTGAAAAATTTAAAGATATTGCAATAGGTAATTTTTATTGACACAAATACTATTACTAAAGCATTTGAAAGTTTAGGCCATAAGAATCATCCTTTTTTAAACATGGATTGTGTTGTAGCCAAAATTCCATTCTAATTATTTTTCATACTTCCATTTTCACTCATCTGTTACATCCACCATATGCATAGAATTATTGTCATAATAACTTAAATTTAATAAAATCCCTCATGTGAGCTTCCAAATAAAACCCTCGATCACAACATCAAAGATTATTCCTCCTTTGAAATACTCCTATGATTGCTCATAGCATATCACCAAGACAACACCATGTTGATGAGAGTCCCTCCAAAGTCTCCTCAATATTAGCACAAAGCACAAATCAGAAATGTAGATGAGACACCCCTATGTCAAAGAGACTTATTTATGTGTCTCATTGATGATGTAAAATAGTGAAATGTCAAGAAGATATGGGCATATCGAGGAGAGATCACTTATGTCACATCAACAAGGTATATCTACAAGTGCTCGACAAAACACAACTCTTAGATATAACGAAGTAATTGTCGATGAGACAGTGGCATATTGGAAAGAGACATTAACATGCCTCATCAACACCAACAACCAACATTGAAGGAACATAAGATCTAATGTCGATGAGACATTGAGATATCAATAAGACAAATAAGACTGTCTCATCGACACTCTTCAAGTAATGATTAAAAGCATACACCGCTATACCACCAGGAAGGTGAGCAACATATGGGGTAGAGTGGTATACACCACAACCCTACAACAAGAATCCTTGAGCAAGGTGGTAGTGCAGTAAATAGCAGAAGGGAAGGGAGAAACACAACCATATCGGCATATCGAAGAAACAATAGGCATTTTAATTAAAAGTATCTTCGACAATTATGAAATGATGATTAGTCTAATTGATGTGACTAACAAAAAATATCAATGAGACTACCACTATTAATGAATAAATTGATCATAAAGGTGGTGCGGGCACCATTTATGAACTAGAACTGGATGAAGTGTCCTGAAATTTGATAAATACGGCCCCAAAGAATTTGAAATCATTGTGAATTATAATTGAAGGATTTGGAGAACCAAGTTGGATGGTGGTAGGCAACTGGAAATTTGCAGCATTTATCCAAGTAAGTGGTCTAGACTCAGCTCAAAGTATTTTCTTAGTAAGTAGATGAAATCATTGCATGAGTAGGGTTGAGATGGAAAAAACCCCAAGCAAACATAAAGAAAAAAAACTAAAAATTGAAGCTAGGAAATTGAATCAAGACTTAATCGATCAGTGTCCTGGGTTTGGGCCAAAATATAGAAGAATAGCACAACTTAACCCATCATGTGTGACATTAGTAGATAAACAAAAACATCTGGGAGAAGTATGGACTTCGTGTAGGGGTTACAACCTCTTTATTTATCATTATAGGAAGAAATTATGTCATAGCCCAGTGTCAAACTCATGAAGTTTGAATTTGGGTAAGCTTGTAGTACCCAATGTCTTTGTGAATGTAGAGTTAATCAAGGTGTTGGCAAAGAATTACAATCTGAAGACGAGTGCAATTCATTTGCTTGATGGGTCACAGTTCATGGTCATAAACCCATATTATATTTCCATGATTTTTCAACTAGACACTTCCCTGAAAACAAAATTATGAATCAATGACTTGTTGGAGGAATACCGCACCATGGACACAAGTTACAAGAGGTGGAAATTTCCTTTACATAGGGTTAAAGGTGTGGGTAACCAAACTGTGAGGTTCTCTAGTGAAGATAAGCCCCCATTCTCTGTGGCTTTGTTTCAAGAATACTTTCAATACACTTATTACTCAGCTGGTCAAGTACTAGGAATTGATGTTCCTGAAAACATGACAATTTCTCCCATGGTTTTAGCCATAGACATCCTGAGCCACAATTCCCAACCCTATAATTATGTAGACTATTTATCGGAGGCCATCAATAATGCCCTCAATATCATCAGGAATGACAATGAAGCCATTAATTTCAAGCACTATTCTCTTTTCATGCACATGATATTATACGAAGGGTAGGTGATGGGGATATGGGGTGAGGAATTAAGAATACAAGACTTACATAATGATGGAAATTCAAGGCCTGTACAAATGTGGACATCTGTGTGGGACAACAGGTGTGGGAGGTCGCACTACCTATATTTTGAGGAATATTTTGTCAAACCACTATACAAGATGCTAGGAAACAAATGTGACTACAACCTCTCCCCAAAGATCTTAATACTTCTCGAACCAAAAGATATGGGTCATGAAGTAGCGATAAATCATAATTGGGGGGACTGGTACATGTTTGGGGATTGTACTATTATCAGGGTTTATGGGTTTGAAGCTACACCTTATTTTCTACCTAAGACTATGCCAGACAGAGTTGCTTATTTAGAGATCATAAGGCAATTGTCATTTTCAGCTTTCATGCATTTAAAGAGCTATGGGAGGCAGAATTTCATGCCTTCCACTTTATGCTTTGGTGATTTCACTATTATCTCTGATTCAGGCTATGACTTGGTTAGTTGTAAACTAGATTATTATGGCTTGCCGGTTGGCAACAAAAGGGAAAAGTTTGATCCTAAACACTTCATTTGTGATGCCAATTTTTTTCAGAAATTGAAAGGGTACGAGCATAGTTTCCTTTTAGAAGATGTCATCAAAAATTGTGAAGACAAACAAAACATGATGAGAATGAATTCCTATGGTAGGGTTATGATGGTTGAGTCTTGGAAGATAAATAATAACCCATGCTATGTAGGGGCTTTCCCTGAGGTACAAGATCCCATAGAGAAAATTGAACAGTTAATCCTCCATGAAGAAGAACTGATAAGAGATGTGCCACTTGTGGAATTTGAAAGAGTAAGGGGCATTGGTCCTAGGAGGAAAGTAGAAAATATCACACCACTAGATCACTTATCACCTCAGCCTACTCCTGAAGTGAGCTTTTCAGTTGGTTCCCCATCCATGGAAGAAGATAACACTGAGGAGGAAGAAGTCTCATAGTTTAATGCTCCTGTTATACCCCAATATGAGATGTGATTGGAAAGAAGTGTGATCGCCTTTGAAGCCTCTAATGAGCTATTAGATGATGTAAGGCATTGTGCAAGTCATGAATTTGTTATAGATGATACTTTTGTGCAAACCCTTGAATTTAAGTCCTTTATATATGAGTATAAAGGAAGACTAATAAGAGAAAGGTTAAAGGAAATTGACCCTGAGAAAGAGGATTATGCCTTGAAAGAGTTGCAACATGAAGTTGATAGGGAAATGAGAAACATGACTGTTGAGAGAGGAAGAGCATTATTGCAAGAAGTTGGAGTTATGCTCCTTCTTGGGTGGGATATTAGTTCAACCATTGTGTTTGAAATATTTTTGAAGAGAAAGAATAAAACTTTGCAAATAATGGATGAAGCAGGTGATAGGGTGTATACAGGGTCAAGGTACAATCCTGATAATACCACTTTGCAAATTTGGGCTCTTTACCCCCAAGCAAGAAGCCTTATCTCATTGACCATGCTTAGATTTTTGGACATCTCATGGTGCAAGGAGTAGGGAAGATAGATCCCTTGGAGACTACTAACTTGAATGTGAATGTAGCCAAATTCACCAAAGCATAGATCCAAAAGCTAGTAAGAGATAACCACTGGCTGATAGAGGAAAATGATAAGTTGAAACAAGAATTAACCAACTACAAAGATAGGTTTTCTACTTCTCCAAGGCTTTACTCTCCTTTAGGGTATGTACAGGATCATCATGGAAAATACAGGCCCTTAAGTGGCAAAAAATTTAGAAAAATTAGAGTTAGGCAACTTGACATAGAAATTTGAATAAGCTATCTATATTATTTCAAAAATATGTAAGAATAGAATCTATAGAAAATTGAATGTAGTTTCTAAACTACTAGGTTTGTTTAAAAAATAAAAATTATTTGGTGAAAATTTGAAATTTCAATGTAGTAGTACTTAAATTTCGGGAAAAAATAAGAAGTAGGTGTCTGTCTGACCACCCTAACCACAATAAAGTGATAATATTTTTTATAAGATTTTAGATATAAGTAGAGGACTCATGTCCTTATGTGATGCATATTTTTTTGTAATTTTTTTCCAAGTAAATAATTAATTATTAATTTTTATTATAACTTTTAAAAAATATAAAAACTTGTATGTCACCACCTTAACTTGGTCAAAAATTCATGAAATTTATTTTTATTTTTTAATCGTATAGTATGCTAAGCATAGAATGTGACACATGTTTTGGATTCAAAAATGTGATACCATTTGAAAGCTATAGATGTTTTTCAATCAACCTATCAATCAGGTTTTTAGTCATAATTTGAATAGAAAATGAATAGTAATTACTTATTAAATTCAAAGTAAAGCATAATTTATATTGCTGGAAAGCTGAGAATCTCCTTTAAAAACCCTTTTTGTTTCATCAATTTTGGGTAAAAAAAAAGTCGTCAGCCACATACCCATCATATTGCCACTTTTTGGCCCATCGTGATCCTGCACATTCCCTTTAATTTAACATGAAAGAAAAGTGTTAGAGGCCATGTCTAAGACTACTCAATGGAAGCATAAATTTGAAAAGGCTCAAAAGGAACAAGAAGAAATAAAAATAAAATTGAAGGCTACTACTTTTGAAGTAGCATCAGGGATAATTTGTAGTAAAATCAAAGATATGTGCCAACATGAAGATGGTGTCTAGCATGCTCATAGTGGAATATACAAGGCCCTTGTGGAGCATGGAAGACTGCTTGATAGGATGAAGGAAATGGAATCCCATATCAAGGAAAAAGATGGAGATAATAATTCTTTTCTCCAAGAATTTTAGAGCCTCATGAATACACATGAAAAATTCCAAAATATCTTGAAACAAGAATTGAGTTACTTCAGCCAGCCACTATGTATGGCCATGCCAAATTTCTTTGAAGAAAAAAATGTGAAGGATCAGGAAACTTGGAAAAATGAGATATCAAAATATTTTCCAAGAATCCTTGATGACATCAATGATGAGAATGAGGTACTCAGGAAAACACATAAGCAGCTCAGGAGGATTGTTGGATTGGAGAATGTAATGACATACACTCTACATAATGCAAAAAGTTATGCCCATGAGAAATACATTGATCACATGTCAAAGGTTAATTTGTTCCTTGCATAAGCTGTATGAGGAGGTAGTCAGAGTTTGGTTGTTGTGGACGCATTAACATGGTGCTTGAGCCTTGAAAAAATCTTAGGTGGTCACAGATGCTTGTTGATGATTAATGGACTATGGTACATCTAACAATAAACTCTTTTTAAGTTTCTATGTTATGTTAATTATGCTTTAGTTAAGAAATGATGTAAATTTTGTGAACGGACTTGGAGCTTGTTGCTTCCTATACAAATAGGGAAACCAAGGTCTGATTTTTATTATCATATCATCATCATTTGAATCCATTAAAATAGATACTAGACCATATCATCCACTTATTCATATCAAAAGAACTCATGTTATGTATGTTTATATTTTGAGCAATATAATGGAGTAGATACATTATAACTTGTAATCCATTTTTAGTGTTCAATTGTTGTGTCGATTTTCATGCTTATTTATTGTTTTGTTGTCTCCAAAGTGGTCTTTTCAAGTTGTTTAAATCTACAATATTTATCAGGGCACATTTGTTGTTATTGTGTGGATGCTTTGATTGGTTTATGGTTAGGTGTGAATTAAAGTCCTTTCAAATAATTTACTTTAATTGGTTCGTATTAAGGATTAAAGTCCTCTTAGAGATTGTAACCCTCTTATGGTCTAAAAATCTACATTTTTGAGATCCAACAGATTGCAAATAACTCTAAAAATTTAGAAGTCTATGAAATAGTGTATATATTCTATAAAATAGTGTATATATTCTATGAAACAGTGTATATATTCTATGAAATAGTGTATATATTATTATTCTTGTAAATATTCTTATATATATTCTTGTACTTGTATATTCTATGAAACATTCCTTATTTTCTATGAAACAATGTATATATTATTGTACTTGTAAATAATCTTTTACTGTTATGTCTATTAAAGAAAATAGAGTTTGAATAAAAAATGCTTCACCCTTTTATGTAAGTGAGTATGTGAATTATTGTTTAAGGAAAAATCTTACAGTGTTTACATTTTTAGTTTACTAGTTTCAAATCTTCATTTGCTATGTATATAAAATTGTATGTGCTCTTTATCTCTAATGACATAAAACAATAATGTCATCAGAATTAGGGTTTTCAATTTCAACACCATCATTGTCTACACTTTTCATATCCCAGGTTCACTTTTAAGTACAATCATCAAAATTTTATTTTTATTTCTTGTCCCAGTTAATCTTGATTCCTTTCAGTGCAACATGGTAGGTTGCATGTTAAATTTTAAACATTTTCTTTGCATTTTTTGTATATACTATTTTCTCAGTGCATCATTATGTAACAACAATTTCACTTATGAGATATACAATAAAACTAAATGAAAGTACTTTTTTTCTTTGTCAAGGGAAATGCATGGTGAATATCCTATGTATTTCAGATAAGTGTGTAAGAGAAATAAGACATAACTAATTGAATATGATTTTCTACTGTACAATTGTTTTTAATGTTCTTTTTACTTTTTGCATGTGGATTACCCTAAAAAAGAGACTACTTTTCTTTTCTTAAATGAAGCCTTTACATTTCCTATCTACAAAAGGAATTTACTGCTTGACAAGAAGTTTGTGAACTTCATACAAATTAAGATTGGTGTAAAAGACCATCCCCACAAATGTTGTTTGGTCTAGAATTATAATGGAAAATAAAAGAACTTGCTAGGAGAATAAAATAGTTTTTCAATTGTCCAAGTACAACATAATATTACTAAAACATTTTGAATTTTAGGCCATATGAATCATCCTTTTTTAAACATGGATTGCAAATAATTCTAAAAATTTAGAAGTCTTGATCATTAACATTATTGTCTGCTACAATGTCATCCAGTGTATCATTGTCAATGTTCATATGTTCTTTCAAGTATTTAATATTATCATCATCCTCATCTTGACTTTCATTATCTTCATCATCATTGAAATTTGATTGTAGACCATCTATATTGTTACCAGATATATTTGGATCATCATTTTCTATACCATCCATATTGTTGTCTTCCATAACATCATATAACTCTGGATTGTTGTCTTCTTGTGTTTGAACATAACCATCTTCAACATAATCATGGATGTCAATTTCTTAGATGTTCTCTAATCCCTCTCTCTCATTTTGTTAGCCATCATTATTTTGTTCAGTATCCACTAATGCATTGTCAAATACATGCCTTAATCTTGGATCATAATGTATGACAAATATCCATTTCGGGTCCAAAATATCTTCATAGAAAAATACCTACACATGAATGACATACATATATTAGACGTATGTTATAACAATTTTATTGATTAATAAACACATGTATAGATTCACAATAAGCTATGAATTAATAGATTAATGATCACTACTGCTTCTTGTTTGAGTTAAAGAAATATCTACTCACAATGAATTGGTAGAACATAAGGCTCCTTATCCTCTAGTAGGAATGATGAGGAATCCATAGAAAAAAATCAACAATTATGGGTATCATGTCTTCATGTCCTCTCAGATGCTTCATACCATCTACACTTAAAAATACAACATTTAAAAGAGTGGTAATCCAACTCAATAATTTCTTGTATTTTCCCAACATATTGTAGATTCCCTTCAATTATATTCTTATCTTTTTAGCTTGATTGACTCAATTTATCAAAGTCAACCATGATGCCACAATCAAAGGATCGTCTCTTTACATCTACACTTTGTACACGATATTGTCGACCATGTGCCCACATTGTTGGATATTTCCTCACCTATGAAAGACCATTTATTTCAATGAAAAAAAATATGATGAACATTAAAATAGTTAATACTGTCAAAACTGAAAGGAAATAACATTTTGTAAAATTCCACCTATACCTTTCTTTCACATCTCTAGACATGTTGATTTCATCTTCTATTATGTTTGAATCTGTACCTACATCTTCTATTTGATTTTGAATTTTTTGAGTAACCCATTCTAGTGTGCAATCTTTGCCCCATTCCCCAAGCAGATGAGTGGGAAGTGGAGTATTCCTTGGATTCAATCTCTTAAACTATCTCCTTGATTCTAACACTTCTCTTTTTATCATACAAATCAATCCATTTGTTCATAAAGTCCATGTGGTGCAGAATGAACTTGTCGAGTACATAAATTTTTCCTACACCTATTACATGTCAACATGTTTATTTCAAACTCCAAATGTCATGCTGTTAATTTAAAAAATAAATTATTGAGTAAATTAATTATTACAAGAAAAACAACCACACTGATCGTGAATTTACTTACTAATTTGTACTTCAACACCATTAGATTGTGGTTTTTCTCCATCAATAATATATGATACTCATTCTTCATCCCATATGCATGGTCCATCTTCAAAATCCTTACCAAGGAATTCACATAGGAAGAAAAATACTTCATTCAATACATACCCTTTAGCCATGAAACCCTCTTGATGTGCGTTTTGTCGGACATATCTTTTAAGAGTTTTCATATACCTCTCAAAGAAAAAAATCCACCTCGTTGATACAACACCTGCCAATTCAATGTCATCGACTACGTGTATAAGTAACTGGACTTGTAGGTCCATGAAACTTGTAGGGAGCTCCTTCTCAAATACACATACAATTTCTGCAATTTTCTTCTTCCACTTTGGCACTTCAAATTCATGGATCTCCTTAGAGGTCACCCACCTAATATAAGAATAGTAAATTAGTATGAACCTTTAGTCATAAATTAAAATGCAATATAATATCTCCATGTATCTCACACATGAACATTTCATATAACCACATACCTTGTAAATGTTGACAATCGACTTATGGCATTTAATCAATTGTAAGATAAGAATCCCCCCTAATTACCAATGGCATGATATGATATCAAACACATTTCTGAAAAGGTCATTAGTAATTTTTTCTCACATAACAAAATATCAAAATAAATTTAGTGCTTAATAAATGTTACGAGTAAATGTTAAATGCTGATATATAATACCCTTCATTAAATTATGAAAATCCTGTGATATGTGGACATCAACTGTAAAATATTTAGCCAATGATGACCCATAGCCAATAGGTGTCCTTATTGAACGAATGACATTTTTTAGTTGGTCTAGCTACTTTTTTTTTCAAAATCGATGGAGCTTCTGTATATGTTTCATTTTCCTTGTTTGTCCACAAATGCTTTCTATCAAGTTTGGTACATGAAAGAGCAATATCTCTCCTCGAAGACAAAGTGTCCTCTTTTCCTGATATGTGTCAAAATATAGAATCTAGGAAATTTTTGAAGATGTGCATAGGATCTAATAGGTGAGATATTAATAGATCCTTCCAGTAAGGGAGCTCATAAAATATGGATTTCCTTTTCATTCCTTCTAGCATATTAACTACAACTTGTTCTAGTTCTTCAATTGAATCACCCGAATCAAAAAAATCCTCCCAAGCTTTCAATTCAACATCTTCATACTTCTTAAGCCAATCACCTGGACCCATAATCATGGGAGGGCCTCTATTATCAACTTTTTCATCAAATTTATTCTTTAGGTGATTTCTAAACCTATGATCTAGTGGTAGAAAACCCCTGTTGTTTGCATAAATAAATTTATGTAGATCTTTAGAATACCACCCTTGAAATTGTTCTACACATCTTGGACATGAAAATATCCCCTTTGTTTGAAGCCCTACAATTCAATAAGTAATGTTAATAACATAAAAAAAAATAGTATATTTAACTAAGTATGAAAGTTGGGATGAAAATAAATTATGAGTGTAAATATGTAAATATTTTATCTTACCAGAACAAACACTAGGTCCTGGGAAATCATGAATAGTCCAAAATAGCACACCATACAACATGAAGGACCTATTTGATGGAAGACATGATATGCCATACATTCTTATGCCTTTCCATAACAGTTGCATCTAATCAATAAAAGGTGCAAGATAAAAATTCATGTTTTTAACTTGATGTTTTCTTGGAACAATGAGAGTCAACATAAGGTGCTCCTTTCTAACACTCATCCATGGGGGAATATTTTATACTATCAATCTAACTCAGGGCCAAACAATATAATTCTAGCTTAGGAAAGAGAATGGGAACACTCCATCAATTGCAAGACCAAACCTGATACTACGGGGTTCATCTTTAAATTTTGTTGGCCATTTTCCCTCTATATGTTTCATTGCTTTGGAGTCAGCCGAAATTCACATGAATCCATCTCTACTCCTATTCTTTGCATGCTAGTCCATCAATTGTGCTAGTGAAATTCAACAAAACATTCATTGAAGTCTAGGTATAATTGGAATGTGACGTAAAACCTTCTTTGGAACTATAGGACCTTGTACATATATACGATATATCTTATCTTTGAATATAGGGAATTCTACCTTGTTTTGATATTCATCTCTGTATAAAGTGAAATCATTTTTACATGAATTAATTTTCTTATATTCAATCCCCAACTCAACCAACAACAGATGTGCCTCCTTGCAAGTTGATGGCAACACATTCTCTTCAAAGAATATTTTAGGTTTTAGTGTCCTATAAGATTGCTAGATATTAAATCAATTGAATGTTTGACTTATGATGAATATGTTTCATATGTCAATCTATACTAGGACTGTTTATATACAATATATGGTTTTAAAATTCCCTTAAAGAAATATAAACGAAGTTGATGAATGTTTACGAATTATGTACACCAATTGACAATGCAAAGTAAGAAATAGATTTCAACTCACTTCAGTAGGGTAGTGAATCCTTGGTCTGACCAACCAAATAGTGACTTTATTTCTAATAATATTAATGTGCATGCAAGTTTTTAGGTGCTACTTGCACCCGATTTGAACACGGGTGTCTTCGCTGCTTGCTTGATGGAGTCTTTGATGTTGTTATCATCAACATTACATTGGTTGTAATTACCCCTGCTATCATCGTTAGTTTCATATCATCATTATTGTCATCATTGTTTCCATCCAAAAGAAACCTGTAAGCATTTCATTCAATCCTTCTTCATGCACTACATTTTCACTATCATGATCATCATCATTAAGGCTAGGTGGCATGTCATCAGTGTATGTGACTCTCATCAGCTCTTCAAATTTCTCAGGTGGTAGTGTTCTCTTCAATCTTTCTCTTCTCACCTTGGTATGGTTTAGAGGATGGTTTGGATCATCTCTTCCAAATCTTAATAACCTAGTTGGATCTTGGGTATTAGTATGTGTTTCATCAAAATATTCTACCTATCAACAAACGCAAGCATTATTTAATGTTTGGAAACAATTGGATAAATCATAAATGTATCAATTTAAAAGAAATATAATCAAATATGGCTTAAAAAGTAAAAATATATATTGTATGAACATATATACATAAATTGAATAATGGAACATTATTTTATAGACTACCTTTTTTATACAATAATTTAAATAAAACATAATTTTGACAACATAGTTTATAAAACATCAGTCCACACTCATTTATTATTCTTTGGTTTTAATCAATTGTAGGAGGCATACTGATGTAGAGTGGCAGGGAAGGAAAACACTCAATCAAACTTGGTAAATCACTTTACACAATGCTTCTCTCAAATACTCTTATGAGGAGTCATAAACTCCATTATTCCTTCAAGGATGAAACCCCACACACCTAGGGTTCATAAACTCAAACCACCCAACAGACTTAGAAACACTTGGACCATTTCCAAACAAACCAAATCAAGGTTCAACAACCTTCTAGCACTTAGGTTTCATCAAGCATCCATCACTATAGTGTTTTAGGCCTCTTTTCCTCTTAAGGCTTGTAGTCCTAGCTTGGTAGGACAGTCAGTTTCAAATCCACATGGACAACTGTTATGACACTAAACCCCTAGTTTTAGACACCCAACATGGACACCTATGATGCCTCGAAACCTCTCTTATTGACTATCAATGCAAAATCCACAGTGGCCTATTATATCGCTGCTCCAAGAGCCCTAATTCAAAGAACTACACCTGGGTCTTGATTATCTAGGCTCTCCCCTGCACCCCAAAGCTAAAATTCAGACTCCTACAGGTTTTTTGCACCTGTCAACATCATCCCTAAGTGCCATATAAATAGATTTCTCCACTATAAGCAAAAACTCAACCTTTTTGCTTGTCAATTAGGCTTGCCACATAGAGATGTCAAGCCAAAACCGTGCAACACTTCCTCCAATCAACCTATCGTTCTCCAAAACATTGAGGATATATTATTACAACACCATATCTTCCATCTGACCAAGAATGAGAAACTTTACAATGTGGGAATGGAAGAGATACACATTTTACACTCAAAACCCTAGTTTTAAGTGTTTTCAGCCCGCCCAATGGAAAAATTAAGATATCTCCATTATTCCTCAATGAAAAATCACCACTCTAGTGCCAAAAGGAATAATACTCAATCCCATTTCAAACCATTATAGGCTTGGAGCATGAAAATGAACGTACAATCCATACCAAGTATGGGATCAACAAATTCTCCATAAAAACACAAAAAAAACAACAAACCTTTTATTAAAAACTTCTACCCAACTTCATCAACAGCCTTGCCTCGACCAAGAGAGGCATATATGAAGTATTAAAACTCCCTCCAATGTCTTGCAATTGAATTTTGAATTAGTTTCCCGTTGGAAACACAAAAATCCCATTTTGTCACTTAAATGCCTAATTAAGGCAATTTGGACAATTTACACCAACTCGATTGCCAAGATGCTTTCAAGATGTGTGAAAGGAATCCAATACCCCTCCAAAGAGAAATTTGACTCCCCTCATGTTTCTAGTTACATCAATTCATCCTTATTTCTTAATTTTTGAAGGTGCACTAGACTTACAAAATGAGGATGGAGACCTTGTTTGTACAAAGAAGTTGGTCACCAAGACCAAAATTCAACAAGAAACCTAGGAGACCTATTACAAATCATTTTAAATGGTCCTTAGGACCTTATTCCATCACTAAACTAAGAAAAAAAACTTATCAAAACATACTAGGTCCATTGGACCCCTAGGTGCTCCTGCACCATACTCCCAAGCAAGAAAAAGATCTCAAGTCCTCTTTGAGATCAAGTCTTCTATAGTAGCCCCATGCTATTTAATGTCAGTTTCAGACATCCAAGTGACATCCTCTTTAGGTAGACCTTCCTTCTAGTCATCTTTGTCTCCTTGGTGTCTAGAATGCATTCAAGAGTCATAGTTTGGCTTGGGGGTAGTTCTTTCACGCAATCTTCATCCTCCATTGCTGTTGTACCTGGTTCATCACTTGCATTCATAGAAGCTTTGAAAGGATACAAATCATAAATGTTAAAGGTAGGAGAGATGGCCACCCCAGGAGGTATCTCTATTTCATAAGCATTTTTTCCAAACTTGTGGACCACCTTGCAAGGTCCTATCTTCTTCATCATGAGTTTGGTATACTTTCCTTTTGGAAGTCTCTCCTTCTTCAAGTGTGCCATCACCAAGTCTCCAACCTTGAATTGGACATCTCTCTTCTTCAAATATGATTTTTCTTTATACTTCTCCCCATTCTTTTAAAGGGTTTCCTTCACTTGTTGATGAATGTCCTTGATTGCAACAAAAAAATCCTTTCCTTGAGCACTTATTCTATCAACTCCTTGCAAATATCTTAGTTCATAGACCCCTCTAGGGTGCATTCCATAGACTACTTCAAAAGGGCTCCTACCAATGCTCCTATTCATGGAGTCATTGTATGCAAATTCAGCCTGAGGTAAAATCAAATCCCAAGCTTGTCCATGCTCCTTGGTAAGGAATCTTAAGAGATTTCCCAATGATCTATTCACCACTTTATTTTGTCCATCCCTTTTTGGATGGTATGCAGAGCTAAAGGAAAAATTTGTGGCAAGTTTCTTCAACAAGGTCCTCCAAAAGTGACCAATGAACTTAGAATTCTTGTCAGAAACAATGCTTAAAGGAAATCCATGTATCCTAACAACCTCCTTAAAGAAGAGACTTGCTATATGAGATGCATCATTGGTGCACTTACAAGGAAGAAAATGTGCCATCCTACTAAATCTATCAACTGCCACAAAGACACTATCGAAACCTCTTTGGGTTCTAGGCAACCCCAATAAAAAGTCCATACTTACACACTCCCAAGGCCTATTTGGAATGGGAAGTGGTTGATAGAGTCCTGCATTTTATGAAGTTACCTTTGCCCTTTGACATATTATGCATCCTTCCACATACCTTCTCACATCCACTTGCAACTTTGGCCAATAATAAAACCTCCTAACTTGTTCTAAGGTCTTATCAAGGCCAAAATGACCTCCAAGGCCCCCACTATCTTTCTCCTTTATGATGTTCTCCCTCATTGAAAATTTAGGCACACACAATTGGCTTCCTTTGAAGAGAAAACCATTTTGCAATAAAAATTCAAATAATTCACCATGAAATTTTTTCAAATATTGCTTATAAATATTGTATGCCTCCTTGAAATTTGAATCCTCATGATACATATCCTTCAATGCTTCAACCCCCATGCTTTGGAGTTGGATCTCTTGCACTACAAGTTCCCTTCTATTGAGAGCATCTGCCACCTTATTTTCTTGGTCCTTCTTATGCTTTATAGGCTTGCAAAGACTCTTCCCACTTCATGTGCCTATGACTGAGTTTGTCCTGTGCATTCAAAAAACTCAAGGCATGATTTTCAATATAAACAATAAATTCTTTAGGTAACAAGTAGTGCCTCCACTTTTTGAGGGCTTGGACCATATCATACAGTTCCAAATCATATGAAGAATAATTTCTCTTTGCTTCATTCATCCTTTCATTGAAGAATGCAACCGACCTACCTTCTTGGCTCAAAACAACCCCTATTGCTTGATTTCTAGCATCACACTCAATGGTAAAAAATTTATCAAAATCAAGGAGCACAAGTATAGGTTGTTGTGCTACTCTCATTTTCAGATATTCAAACCCTTTATCAACCTCATTGGTCCAAGAAAACTTACCTTTGTTACCTCCTTTGATGGTGTCCAAGATTGGTACACACATTTGGCTAAAGTTCTTGATGAACTTTCTATAAAAGCTTGCAAGTCCATGAAAGCTTCTCACATCTCCCATGGATTTTGGTGTTGGCCAAGTAAGAATATCATCCACCTTTGAAGGATCCATCTTCAAACTTCCCTTGGAGATGACAAACCCAAGGTATACTAGTTCTCCCTTCATGAATTCATACTTTTCCATGTTGATCAGTAGCTTCTCCTCTTGTAACCTCCTTAGTACCATGTCAAGGTGCTTCAAATGTTCTTCTTTTGACTTGTTAAACACAAGGATGGCATCTAAATAAACCACAAAAAAATTTCCAATGAAAGGTCTCAATACCTCATTCATAAGGCACATAAAGGTACTAGGGGCATTTAATAACCCAAAGGGCATCACCAACCACTCATAGAGCCCTTCATTAGTCTTAAAAATTTTCTTCCATTCATCCCCCTCTCTAACCCTTATCTGATGGTACCCACTCTTTAGATCAATCTTGGAAAAGTAAGATGCTCCTGATAGACAATCTATGAGTTCCTCAATTCTTGGCATTGGGAACCTATATTTGATTATGATCCTATTAATGGCTCTTGAATCAGTGCAAAGCCTCCAATTCCCATCCTTCCTTGGTTCTAGGACAATAGGAACAACACATGGACTCAAACTCTTCCTCACTAGTCCTTTATCCATCAACTCTTGCACTTGTCTTGCAATCTCCTCATTTTGAGCAGGTCTCATCTTATATGCAGCCTTATTGCGCAATGTAGCCCCTGGAATCAGATCAATTTGGTGGCTTATATCCCTGATGGGAGGTAGGGAACTAGGTAGTTCGTTCACCATTATGTCCTTGTAACTTTCCAACAACTCTTGGACCTCCTTTGGTGCATCTTCCTTCTTCTTTGTGGGAAGATTTGCTTCACTCTTTGGCTTCATAATTAGGAAGAATCCTATTCCTCCTCCTTCCTTCAAGGTCTTCATGAACTCCTTCTCACCCACCATCAAAACACTAGGCCCTTCATGCTTTGTCTTGTCCTCTTCTAGTAGAGGTGAGAGGTTTTATGTCACCCCATCCTTCACAATGGAGTATGCGTTCTTCTCCCCATCATGCTTGGATTTCCTATAAAACTGCCAAGGCCTACCAAGCAGCAAGTGGCACACATCCATAGGGATGATGTCACATAGGATCTTATCCTTATATGGCCCAATTTTGAATTCTACCCATACTTGCTCATCCACCAAGACCTGTTGTCCTTTACTAAGCCATGAAACTTTGTATGGGTTAGGGTGAGAAATCCTTTTCAAATTCAATTTTTCTACCATATCAATTGAATCAAGATTATCAGTTGATCCTGAATCCACTACTATCTTATAAACTTTACCTTGTATCTTGCAATTGATTCTGAAGAGTGCTTTCCTTTGTGGGGGTTCTTCAGGGATTGGTACCTTGAGCAATTTTCTCCTAATCATCAAGTTCTCTCCAAATTCTGATGTGAGGTTCACTGCAGGTGAAGTCACATTCTCTTCATCTTCATGCACTAATTGATTCCTCCTCTCTCCACCATGAGAGCTTGATCCTTTCTTTTCAGGGCATTTGAAGGATAGATGCCCAGGCTGGTTGCAAGTGTAACATCTCCCTGAAAACTAATTAGAACCTCTTCCTCCATTGAATCTGCTTCTACCATTGGGTCTCCTACCCCTGAATCCCCCTCTATTTCTTGAATCTCCACTTGATTCATTATGGATAGATTCCTATTGATGTTTTTGGGACTGATTTTAGCCCCTACCTCTAAAATTTCTACCTCTTCCTCTATTTTGCTGCTCTTTTATCTTCTCTTCAGCCCTATATGCAACTTGTATGCAATCTTCCATGGTCTTGGGGACAACCAAATTGATCTCATCTCGAATATTAAGTCTTAGGCCATTGAAATACCTGGCCACCTTTTCCTTCTCACCTTCTTCATGACCACATCTCATTCTCAACTTGTAGAATTGCTCAGTGTAGGATGAAACATCCATTTCCTTTTGTCTCGGATTCTGCCTCTTTCTAAATTCTTTCACTTCATGATCTGTAGGGATAAATTTTTCCTTCAACCTATGCACCATCTATCCCATGAGTTTATCATAGATTTACCCATCTCAACCCTTTCTCCTTGGGTGAAATTCCACCATGTCAAGGTGGATCCCTTCAACTTTGTTTTGGAAAACTTTACTTTCTTATTCTCTAACATGTATTTGTATTCAAAATAGTTATTTAGAGCCTCCACCCACTCTAACACTTCATCCACATCCATCTTTCCACTATATATCGACAAATAAATCTTTACCTCAGAGGACTCTCCTCTGGATGCTTGCAAGGCTTTAAGGAGTCTTCTCTCATGAGGGGGTATTTTTTCCCCCTGAGGGTTCTCTTCATCTTCCTCACCCCCTGGCTCTTCTTCATAGGAACTCTCTTCCTCAACTACCACCACTGTCATTTATTCTCCTGCTTTCAAGGCCTCTATTTCTTCTCTTAGGGCCTTCAACTCCCTTGAAACCACCGGTCCAACTTTTGGAGGCATGATGTCTTCCCTTCAACAACTACCTGCAATCAAGCTCTGATGTCACTATGATGTAGAGTGGAAGGGAAGGAAAACACTCACTCAAACTTGGCAAAGAACTTTATACAATGCTTCTCTCACATGCTCTTATGAGGAGTCATAAACTCCACTATTCCTTCAAGGATGAAACCCCACACACCTAGGGTTCATAAAATAAAACCATCCAATAGACTTAGAAACACTTGGACCATGTCCATAGAGATCAAATCAAGGTTCAACAACCCTCTAGCACTTAGGTTTCATCAAACATCCATCACTATAGTGTTTTAGGTCTCTTTTCCTCTTAAGGCTTATAGTCCTAGCCCGGTAGGATAGTTAGTTTTAAATACACATGGAGGACTATTATGACACCAAACCCCTAGTTTTAGACACCCAACATGGACACCTATGATGCCTCAAAACCTGTATTCTTGATTGTCAATGCACAATCCACAGTGGCCTATTCTATTGTTGCTCCAAGAGGCCTAATTCAAAGACCTACACCTGGGTCTTCACTATCTAGGCTCTCCCCTGCACTCCAAATCCAAAACTTAGACTCCTACAAGTTGTTTTCACCTATCAACATCATCCCTAAGTGCCATCTAAATAGATTTCTCCACTACAAGCAAAAAATCAACCTTTTTGCTTGTTAGTTAGGCTTGCCACATAGAGATGTCAAGCCAAAAATGTGCACCACTTCCTCCAATCAGTCTTTCATTCTCCAAAACCTTGAGGACATAGTAGTACAACCCCATATCTTCCATCCCACCAAGAATGAGCAACTTTACAACATGGGAATGGAAGAGATACACATTTTACACTCAAAACCCTGGTTTTAAGGGTTTTCAAACCACTCGATGGAAAAATTAAGATATCTCCCTTATTCCTCAATGAAAACTCACCACTCCAGTGCCAAAAGGAATATTACGAGATCAAAAAATTCTCCAAAAAAATGCAAAAAAAAAAACAATTTTTTTATTAAAAACTTCCCAACTTCATCAATAGCCTTGCCTCAACCAAGAGAGGCATATATGAAGTCTTACAACTCCCTCCAATGTCTTGCAACTGAATTTTGAATTAGTTTCCCGTTGGAAACACAAAAACCCCATTTTGTCACTTAAATGTCTAATTAAGGTAATTTGGACAATTTACACCATCTCAACTACCAAGATGCTTTCAAGATGTCTGAAAGGAATCCAAGACCCCTCCAAAGAGAAAGGTGACTCCCCTCAGGTGTCTAGTTACATCAAGGCATCCTTATTTCTTAATTTTCCAAGGTGCACTAGACTTAAAAAATGAGGATGGAGACCTTGTTTGCATAAAGAAGTTCGTCACCAAGACCAAAATTCAACAAGAAACCTAGGAGACCTATTACAAATCATTTTAAATGGTCCTTATGACCTTATTCCATCACCAAACCAAGAAACTAAACTTATCAAAACATACTAGGTTCATTGGACCCCTAGGTGGTCCTGTACCACATACTACCAACAAAAAGCTCATCATATATGTAATGTCTTTGTACAATCGCTCATTTCAATTGTTTCTTTCCATGACATACAAAACATCCACAAACAACAATTTTCTCAAAGTATTCATCCCATGTACTATAGTCCTTACCTACCTCTTCTTCAGTACAATAATTTGTTGTGTCTACAATATCAATTGCCATATCCTCTTCCACCCACTGTCGTCTATGTGATTTAACATTTTAGGTCCACGTCCACGTACATATCTTCTTCTTTTTCTAGTTGAACGCGTAGGCTCTCCATTTGCTCCAATTTCCATCTAAAATAATCAACAACATCCATTAATTTATGTCAAGATTGGATAATACATTATAAATTTCAATAATACTGTGAAAAAAGACAGACGTATCATAAAATGCCATCAGATCATTTTTTCCTAAGTTAAGTCAAAATTTGAGTATCTGATGTCCTGCTTCATCCGTTGTGTCCTCATTTGATATTACATGATTTGTTGCCATGGCCTCGTCTCGCCTTGATAATACACAACATAGTAAATAATGTTTAGTACACCAATTATATCATTTCAACGAGTATGCTATCCAACACAAAACCTCCCTTTAGTCATATATTTGACATATTGATATCTCCTCTATGTTGTATCATTTGCGAATTCATAAACACCTTCCTCCTTTGGTTGAGGTTGATTTCTCTTCTTACCTCTATTGTATCTACAAATTATGTTGTCTCATCTATTTCCACCCACTTTCCTCTCAGTGATTTAGTATTTCTACGCCATCCATGTCCTCTCTCCATGGCCTCCTCTGTGAATAAAAATGTTTCCATAGAAGCTTTCATCACACTACTGCCGAGAAGAAAGAATCAACTTTCGAGACCGTGGTAAAAACTACTCTACCACACTGAGTTGATGAAGGAGCCATGGGACAACGGTGGTCACCACACTACCGCACATCCATGGTAGAAGACTTAAGGGAGTCATTTCAACACTGCCAGGAACAAAAGGAAGAATCGTGTAATGCCATAGAAGCTTTCACTGCACTACCGTCGAGAAGGATGAATCACCTTGCGGGACCATGGTGAAAACCGCTCTACCGCACCGAGTTGATGAAGGAGCCATAGGACAACGGTGGTCACAAAAACAAGGTAGGAGTTGGAATTATTTCCAACACTCTAGATCTTGTGATACACAACAATGAAAATAGTCACTATATAGCAATGATAGGCACTAAATTAGGTGCCCTTGGTGCCGCCTTAGGTACCCCAAATAGATCACATTAACTGCAAAAATTTGACACTAAATTTGGTGTTAACTAACACCGACTAAAGTGTCAACGTCGCATGAAGGAAGAGAGTAGGGCGCTACCAACAACTAATGAGAAATTTGGTTTAGTTTGCGACACCATAGGCAAGTTAAAATTTTTTTTTTCTTGGTTGAATTTGTTATTGTTTACTACTCTTTGTATTTCATTTGAATTCATGATTGTTTACTCGTTTGTGACCTAACCTATCAAGGCAACCTCTAAATTGTCCCATCATTATAAATTGTAAAACCTTTGAGAAACCAACAAAAATTTGTACCCTACCCATTTGAGCTTTGGCTCAAAATATTATAGCATGAAGCCAGAATGCCTTCGTATTCTTTCCCTATCTTGGGTATCAAGGAAATACTGAACTACTTAGAAAATTTGGGAATTGGGTCGGTCACTACTAAGGAACTGCTGAAAATAAACATAGAAACTGCTTGGTTTTCCCTACTCATGCCATAGTCACCGATGCCATGAAAAGTTTGTGCAACATTTCATTATGAAAGAGTTTTCATGATAAGGTTATCAACACTAAGCAAACCCAATGAACATATTTTCCCTAGGTTATTAACACTAAGAAAACCCAATAAACATATTTGCCCACAAAACAAAACTTTCATACCACAAACTAGATGAAAAATTTCATACTTGACAGTGTGTACTTCATTTGCCTCGGGTGCTGCCACAATATTGTGTCTCACTTTTGGGATGTGCTGATTTTTGCTTGAAATCACTTTTTTTTAGAAAAACTAATGATTTAAGTCTTGAGATGCCCCATCTAAAGGTTTTTAATTGAAGAGGGATAGATAATACCCCTTTAGATCAAACCCCATTGGATAAAAACCCTCTAGTATTAAATCATACCCATAATGGAGTCCTTCACAACTATCAAAATGCTGGCAAAAAACCACTTTTTCATTACCTTGTTAGGGATTAAATAACATCATTTAAAAAATATATTTTTCAAGATTGTAGCCCTCAAAATGAGCTTTCCAACAAGTATAGGCTTGATATATTTTCATTTTATCATGTATTTGATTTTCATTTTTTACTAAACATAGGTTTCTCTTTGAACATCAAGCTCTTTGTTGTGTAGAGGTCAAAATATAGTAAAATATTGTAAAAATAAATCAAAAAATACCCATTACCTAGGTATTTATGTCCTTGTTTCACCCAAAAAAGAAAAAAATGGATTTTGATAAATACAAAAAAAGTTAGGTTATATGACACACACGTATGTAAAAATTATAATTATAGTGACTTCAAAAATTAATTTAAAAAAAATATATGCAACAAAAAATTATGAAAAAATATCCTTTCCCTAGATATTGATGTTGAGAATCTATATTTCAAAAATTACAACTTAATATTTTATAGAAAAAAAGATATGTTGTACAACACAAACATTACTTTCTGAAAATGTTGTTTTCTGTCTAAAACCAGTTATTAAAGGAGATGTTGAAAGATTCATGATTTATTTCAAAAAAAATGAATGTTTTTTTTTTTAGAATCTATACACAAATTGGCACAAATCACTAGTTCACATCATCTTCAAATTCTTAATAGTTTAGCTGCTATAGGTCTCAAATGATGAAGATTCAGTTAAAAATATTGATGTAAATGTCCATCTTGGGAAAAAGTGAGACACAATATTGTGATTTCACCCTTTCCACAGACTGGACGATAATAATTTTCCCTAGGATGCCTCAAAATTTCAAGCAATAGAAGGAAGCGAGCATTGTTAGTAGACTCTAGCCACAATGAGGTAATTCATTGTCAATTTATAGATTTGTAAATGTTTCCATTGTTTCTTTGAATTTTCCTTTTTACTTTTTTATTTCTAAATTTAAAAGAAGAAATATAATTTAAATATATATAGGGACATGAGACTGAAAAAGACGAATTGTAGTTTTTAATTTTTTATTTCTAAATTTAAAAGAAAAATATAATTTAAATATATATATATATAGGGACATTTAGACTGACAAAGATAAAGAGGAATTGTCTTCCATATTGGGGGTAGAGGTAGTGAACAAATTGGTTAATGTGGACTGGACAACGCTTCCTAGATACATAGAAAAACAATCTAGTAATGCCCCTCAAAAATTGCAAACAAATCAATTATGTCAAAGGGAATCAATTGATTCCCAAACCAATCCTAGATCGAGCAAAAGATCTAGGAGGAAATCAGTGACAGTAAACTCTAAGAATGTGGAACAGGAAGTAGATACAGTTTCCAATGTCCCAACCACTCTTGGGACACAAACTTCTTCCACCACACCATGTTATCAATCTTTCATTGGTAGCTACAATAGGAAGATAGAATATGAGGTGGTTTTAGGGGAAGTCCGAATGATGTATGTTGGGAAAACATTTGTGAATAGGTTGAAGGAATCATGCCTTCAATGGTTCAAACACCATCTACATTTTCCATTCTCATAGATACCCATGTAACTGAAAAAAGTAGTTATCCATGACATGGAGACTGATTTTGGCATAGGTTGGTCTGTAAAGAAGATAAAGCTACAAATGTCTCAAAACTGCAAGAGATTTCGGTGCAACCAAACAAAGAAGATAAAAAAAATCCCTCCTGAGCTAAGGTAGAAAAGAAGGCCAATTGATGTAAGCGTGAAAGTATGGAAAGAGCTTGTAAAAGCATATGAGAAGTCTGATGCATGGAGAAATTCCGGTGAGGAGAGTACGCAGGTATTTGAATTTTCTCATAAGATTATATAAAATTTATTAAACGATATTTTATTTTATTTGTGCATAGTTAAATTGAATTAGTATAAGTTTCAAGACAAGGTCTCCAAGGCTAGGCTTGAGAAACTTCATGCCATGCATCACAGTGGCCATAAAGGTTTATAGGCCTTGATCTGTACGTTTGTAAGTATATTTAATATGTTAAATGATATATTTTTTTTATTTCCTTGGAAAAAGTAAATGATTGCATATTAATTAGTTTAACTAGTCCATGGGGGTTGGGGCCCTAGCTCGGTTGGATAAATATTTCCTGTTGTAGGAGGTTGGTCATGAGGTCTAGTCTCCCCCACCCCCATGGTACTGGAGGGCGTGTCGCACCAACACCGCCAATCACGTTAAAAATTTTACCAAGCACACTGCAGTTTATAGGCGGTCGTGCTACCCAATTCCTGCAGTCTAAAAAAAAAGTTTTAGTCCATGTGCCATGTTTTGACAGGAGGAGAAATATGGTCGTGATCCAAATAAATTTGAAAAGAATATGTTACAAAACAAAAAGTGGAATGATTTTGTAATCTGGATGGAGAAAGAGGTATTAATAGTTGAGTTTCAATAACTTAGTTGGATATTGTTGTGTTAGTATGTCAATTTGCATCTCTTGTGTTCAGTTGTTTATTGATGTGTACGATGAGTAAATAGAGCTCAAATCTTATGATTACAAGATGACAATTTATGTGCATGAATAAATAGTAGAAGGATGTAGATGAACTCAATTCATCTGACCTTATGCCTCTTGGCAGGCATTCCTCTTGAATATCTAATATCAGGTGCTTGAGACTTCCCTGTAGCTTTTACATTTTATTGTCACCTAAGTTCCTCTTCACTGTCAGACTTGTCTCCTTTTTCCTTATCTGCATTTCTAGCTTCAGCTTCTAATTCATCCCATGTTTTACCTTCCTCTTCAAAATCTTCTTCTTCTTCTTCATCCTCCTCTAACTCCACAAGAGATTCATCTTTTGAACCTTTGTCATCTGATTTTGATTCCTCTTCTACACTAGAGGGTTCATATCCTTGATCTGACTCTTTTGAATTATCATAATCAGAATCACTAGCTTCCATATTAAAAAATTCCCAACCACCATATTCAATAAATTTATCTAGATCATTAGTAATATTATTCAAAATTGGCCGCCAATTCAAGTTCATTATGCTTTCATAATACTTTATATCCATGGAGTTCAACCATTCCTTGATGCCATTAAGCGAATATTGAGGAATTGTTAGGGTTAGAAATGGCAGATATCTAACAATTAAATGCATATTTAAGTAAAAATAGAGAAACTAAAACACACAAAGAATAAATCATAACACAGAGAATTTAACGTGGTTCACCCAATCCAGGCTACATCCACCAAACCGCAACCATCCAATACTTTTATTATCCATTGTAATAACCTATTACAATCTTGCGAATAATCGCATTTTTCATCATCATGTAATACCCATTTGAACCCCTTTTTAACAAGCTTAGAAGCTTCTAGATTTTGGGTTCTACAAAATCGGATTTTTCCTTTTTCGTTGATTTTTCCCTTTTTTGGTGATGACACAAAAAAGTAGGAAGAAATTTTTTCTCCAGCAAGGATTGGGGCCGGGGTGTACATTATACCATGGGCTATACAGTATAGCATGATCAGTCACCATATACCAGCAGGAATGGCATACATGCGGAGTACATCATTCTTGAAGTCTTTGAAAACAATAACCATATCAAATGTATTTTTCCCAAGTCCTACTCTCTCAAGGTTAAAAATTCTCAATCTCACTAATAGAAATTACTAAGAAAGGTAATTCCACCAACTCTACCAAACAGTTTACCATAGGAATGATAAAAGAAGAGGCTTTGAAAGGAACTCCATGAAAACCAGGATCTCTAAATGGCATATCAAAATATAGTTCAAAATCTTTTAGATGAGGCTGCTCCCATAGCTCTCTTACTCGCTTGAAAAATCCTTGAAACTTTGACTTCTTAACATTCAAAAGATAAATGGAATGTCCTCAACACCCAATAGAGCTATCCAAAAAGGCTAACTAAAAACACAAACGTGCTCCCGCACACAATGGCCTAATCGCTGGTTGTCATAGAAGTCAAACTAATGAAGTAACAACATTGATCAAGTTAACATATATGCATCATTTTCATAAACAACTGAAATGTGTAACAAATGTTAATCAATACATTGAATTTTGAGATGCATTGAAATAATAAAAAAAAATGTTTTGGGGAAAATATCAGCAGTGTGGGGGAAGAAAGCATCAACCCTAATAAAATATTTTTTTGTTGTTCTAGATACACCATCTGTAAGTTTTCCCTGGATGACAGTACTAGATTTATATATGTTGTACCCCTTAAATTCCCTACATGTTACAAATATGGAATAAAAATACACAAATTTGTATTGAGTCCAAAGGCCAAGGCATTCTGAATAAGGGTAGCCAAACTTGATAAGGATGCAGTCACTATTACACATATTGACAATCTAGAATAGTCATGTAAAGACAACTTCTTGTGAAAACCATAATCAATCAAATTATACACATTCAAATCTAAGTTTGAAAGTTTGCATTTCATTCCATGCATCTAAGTCCTTGTTGAAGATTGAGGGTGTCAACAACAAAGCTAAAATAGCTCTCCTTAAACCATAGCTAGTTTTAAATTATAGTATTTTCAAATTCAAATCCAAATCTCAGCTAAGGAAAGGAGGTAGGATTGTCAGGTGCTACCTCAAACAGAGAAGGCCATAAAAAACATTGAAATAGAAGATCCAATAAGTGAGACGACATAGCTGTAGACCATAGATAATCAAAATTCTTGCAATGCACAAATGCTTGTGATACAAACAAAAGGTCCTTACACATTGGTTGAATATATCCTCATCAAAATGACCAGGAAGAAATTTCAAATTAAGTAAAATTTGACAGTTAAGAAAAATAGTCATAAAAATTGGGAGTAAACTTTGGCAGACATGTAGGTGAACTTAATTCATCTAACTTTATGCCTCTTGGTAGACATTAGGATCTCCCCTCCTAAAGTTTGGACCACATCCATTACCTCCACATAAAATTGGACATCCTTGGTCTTCTTGGTTCCCACACCATGATATGGTTATGCAAATGAAAATGAAGCAAAGTAATCATCTCCTTATCTGTTGGCTAGAAGAATGCATGCTTAATGTTTTAATACATGATATCAACTATCTCTTCTACTATAACGGTTGAATACCGAAATCCATTATGGCAGGCCTCTAGAGTTCTAGTCATCTTTCATCCTCTTCCACCAAATGTTGGCCTGATCCACACGTCTACCAGCCTAATTGGCTTTGTTTTTTAAAGTTGAAGTTTCTCTTGAGTCACTAGTGTAGCTCTCTCTTCCTTTTCAGTCTCTTTCATTACTACAAATCATCTCTGGGATTTAATCATTTGTACCACATGGTTGATGTGCTTTGAATCCTTACATCTAAAGAAAATATCCTTAACATAAATGCTTCTAGGGAATTTCAATGTTGCCATTGTAGTTGGCATTAAAGCCAGTACTTGCAAAATTAAAAATTATCCTTATATAATAATTCCCTCCATCTTGTTGGCTTGTAACACTCTTGATGGTGGCTACATGAAATCTGATTGTGATTCCTCTTGTACATCAGAGGGTTCATATCCTTGATTTGACTCTTCTGAATTATCAGAATTAGAATCACTAGCTTTTATATTCAAAAATTCCCAACCACCATGTTCAATAAATTTATCTAGATCATCAGTAATACTCTTCAAAACTAGCCACCAGTTCGAGTTCATTACGCTTTCATAATACTTTATATCCATGGAGTTCAACCATTCCTTGATGCCATCAAGTGAAGATTGAGGAATGGCGTCAATGCAGAGTACATCCTGCTTGAAGTCTTTGAAAACAATAGCCATATCAAATTCCTTTTTTCCCAAGTCCTACTCTCTCAAGGTTAACAATCTCAATCTCACTAATAGTGATTACTAAGAAAGGTAATTCCACGAAATCTACCAAAAAGTTTACCATAGGAACAATAAAAGAAAAGGATTTGAAAGGAACTCCATGAAAAAAAAGCTCTCTAAATGGTATATCAAACTCTAGTTCAAAATATTTTAGATGAGGTTGCTCCCATAACTCTCTTACTCGCTTGAAAAATCCTTGAAACTCTGTATTGATTTTATTTTTCCTGTCCTTCTCTTATTGTTCTTCCTCAATTTCATCATGATCATAAATTGACCTTCTTTCCCCTCCTAAAGTTTGGAACACATCCATTACCTCCACATAAAATTGAACAGCATTGGTCTTCTTGGTTCCCACACCGTGATATGGTTATGTAAATGAAAATGAAGCAAAGTAATCATCTCCTTCTCCACTGGCTGGAAGAATGCATGCTTAATGTTTTGATTCATGATATCAGCTCTCTCTTCTGCTCTCATGGTTGAATACTAAAATCCATTATGGTGGGCCTCTAGAGTTCCAGTGATCTTTCTTCCTCTTCCACTAGATGTTGGCCTGATCTACAATTCTACCAACCTAATTGGCTTCATTTTTGAAAGCTGAAGTTTGTCTTGACTCACCAGTATTAGCTGTAACTTTTTTAAAATTTTATTATGGTATGTTCACTTTGATACGATGTAATATGATTATGGTTTCGTATCATATGTTGTAATATTAGATATATAAGAGAAAAATAAATTATTGCATGAAATAAATAATAACTTTTCATTTTAAATGTTTTTTTTGCAAAACATGGGTCTTCCAGAAGATCAAGATGGTCCTCAACATGATATAGATCCACAAAATATTGGTTCTTCTGGTACAAATCACATGGTAGAGGATGATGATGATGACGTAGATATGGAAGACATGGAGGATTATGACAATGATGATGACGATGATGACGACGATGAGGATGATGATTAGGATGGTGATGATGATGATGAGACAATTGGTGATAGTAACTAGTGACATTCGTGATCATATAGACTACATCATGGATCATTCTTGATATATCATGATGATGACTCTTTTCATGGTTACTATCATATTTATCATTTTCACGGCCTACAGTACTATATTGTTGAGTTGTATCATATTGACATTTATCATTTTCACTATATCATTTGGACATGTATCATCTTGAATTGTATCAATTTGAGTTACATAATTTATCAATTTTATTTATATCATTTGTACATGTATCATTTTCACTTATGTTGACTGTTGGACATGTATCATTTTGACATGTTTTTGATGTACTAGCATATTTGACTTTCACTTGTATTAGTTATATATGATGATGATCTTATCAGTATTGACTTGTCAATTTATATATATTAAAAGTGGTTGATGATTTTTGGATGGATATTTATTAAGTATGATGCTTTTAATTTACTGCTCAGGATGGATGTTGTAAAATTCAATTAAATTATAGATATTTGACTCACTTTAAATTATAGATGATGATCATGTTACAATGATTATATTTTTATTTAATGATATGAGTTAAATAATTAAATTACTTACTCTATAATCATATGAGTTATTTAAGAGGTGCTGGTGATTTTTCTAGCAGAACCAAACAATCCTATAAGAAGTAGCCAACTCTTATAATTAAGAACTATTAGGTTAGTGGGAAACACAATGAGCATATGATTTTTTAAGTCCGTACTTCTTCACTTCAGGCTCTGTGAAACCTAGGAGGGTAATACGAATTGCATCTTCATGCAATATATTCAATCAATGACACATTTTATGCACAAATTAATTCCTTTTGGTGCAAATAAAACTAACTTCATTAAAGATTTGGAAAATTTTAAATGAAAGAGTTACCATATGCTAGGAATTGAAAATAATTCCACTACCCCTTGGAGAGATTTTCTATTTAAAAATATTATCTTCTTAGTATTCTAGAGCCAAGAAGATTGTTGGTTCATATTATACATGATTTTTTATTAAATGACTAGTGTCTAATCAATTGGGAGAACATAGTCACGTATGCAAGAGGATCAATAATACAAAAATCACTTGTTTAGGAAAGAAACTGACTATTTTTGTATTGTTTTTCATTTATGAGAACTCTATGTGCAAGAAAACAACTACTTCTTAGTAATCCTAAGCCATCCCTCATAAATTTTATAACCCTATTCAAGTATTTTAATTAATTCCTTGAATTAAAGCTTAAAATAGAGTAATACATTCAAATAAAACATTTGAAGACAAATGACAATACCATTAGTATTTCTCATTCATAACTTTGAAATGAGCATACATAGGAGAGTGTCACTTTCTTGACTGATAGTATGTTTCGATATCAGTAATTTCTATAGAACTCATTTGAGACCATTACATACAAGACTTCTTATCCAAGACAAAACTACTAGACTACTTCAGAATTCTATTCTTGTTTGACTATTTCTGAACTTAACCTTTACCTAGAACTCTATCAAGACTCTTGAATCTAACCATTATAATAAGCCTTGAAATCCCTTTTTATAGAACAAGGGAGCAACAAGCATCGGGTTTAATTACAATTACATTTCACTTTATTTGTACCAGAATTTGAGATATTCCTAGTTTGTTACATGCAGAGTTCATTGTAACCATGTTGAATCCTCATTCTTGTTGACCAAAGAAGATTCTCCAATAGCAACTCTAGCATAAAATTGTATATTGTCCAGGTACAATATACACACCGCCAAGGTTAGCTATTCTGGTACTTCTCCTACATGCTAGCCCAAAATCATTCCACCTCAACACATGAAACAAGAAATCACATGAATGTTGAATAGGACATTCCTAACAGAAGGGGCATACTATCATCAAAAAAAAAAATAGGGTACATTCATCACCCTGAGTTATCAACCTCAGAGGACATTCACCCACATTTTATTTGTGGTGGGACTGGAGCAATTGTCACCACCACTTCCTCGGGATTCCTTGATAGTACTAGGGAGAGGGAAAAATAATCTCCCTCTAGATTAGCATCTCCCTCACTGTATGAAAGATCATTAGAAACCTTACACAGAGAATTGCATTCCTCCAGGTAGGCATTGCAACACTCACTTTCTATCCATGCCCTCTTATTATATTTCACCGTCCTCTTCTCTCTATGTTTGGCTAATTCTTCTAAAACTATCTGCTCTTCTAGATGGTAATTTTCCTTGGCACTATACATCTTGAATTTCCCGGTTCCTACTATTCCTTTTGGCATATTAGGAGCTCCATGCATTCTAGCTTTATTTTCAAGACCTCCCTTAGGCTCAAAAAAACACAACTCTTTGGATTTCTGAATCATCATGATAGACCCACTTGCCTTAGAATGTTTACACACTTCTTAGGAAAATTTAGTCCTTACACACTTCATTATCAACTGTTGACCCCCATTCATTGCAGAATGAATCATGACATGAAAAATTACTCGAGTGATCTACATTAAATAGGAAATTTGAAGCATACAAGATTAATGACTTGAACTCTCCTTATGCAAGCAAGTTGGTAACTTACAACTCAACATTGAATCTAAACAATTTCTTTTAAAACAATTAAAACTTCATTCATGGGAAACAACAATGCCAGCTCAGGTGTTTCAATCTATCAATCAACATGTATCATCAACCTTATCTATGCTCTTCATTAATATTGATGAAGTACATAACACAAGTTTATTTTAGAGGAAAACTTTCCTTATACACTTCATCACTTCATCGCTGATCCTAACTCTTCTGAAAGAATTTGTGTAGTGATCTTTAGTCCATTGGATTATCTTGCTTTAAAACTTTATCAACAGTCCTCAATCCTCTTACTACTTTTCCCTTGCTTTATGCTGAATCTTCAAAATCTGTCATATGACCCGCTCCGTACAATGACCATCGCTTGTTGCTGATTGAGTTTGTCTCTACCCTACTCTATCAGTGATGCAAATATCTCGGTGATGTTCTTTAGCCTTTGGTTTAATGGCTTAATTCTCAGTCATATTTATTTCTCTGTCGAGTGTCGCTAACTTAAACCTTTCTCTTAATACTTTATCCGTGATGAGAGATGTAATGTCGGTACCTGCATAGAATAAACATCAGAAAAAAATCTCTCATATGATCATATTATTTTAGTGAGAGAAAAAACCTTTTAGAAAGCACCCATCGCTCATTGCTACTTTAGAATTCAAGTTTTTAGGTAAATCCGCGATGATCAATAAGGCCTTCGTTCATCACTAATCCTCCTCATATATTGTACAAGCAATTAACGATGAATGGTTTTACATTATTGATAGGGTTCATCACACATTGCTAATGTAAGAGCAACCTTTTACAATGTATCCATGATTATACAGTGTGACAACATATGACTTCTCACTATTACAAATGTTCTTTTAAATGGTCATCTGCGATGAGCGATTAAGAGCATAAAACTAAGAACATCGCTCATCGCTATTACAGAGTTGAAGGATAGGATGCCATCAGTGACGAGCGATATCAAAGGAAAGTATCACTCATCGCTCATCGCTATTGCATAGTGTAAACTTATAAACATACTAGCGATGAGTGATGAATGACAAAGGTCATCAGAACTTAAGTGAAGGTTTTAGGCACATGCTCACAAGTTGTTCTAATGAAGGGGACCTCCTAGGACAAAGATTGATTGGAAAGCCTCCAAGTTACTAAATATAAAAGGTCTGAACTTAGGCTAGAAGAGTCAGTTACCTAGTGATAGCGAATGACTAAAAATACCTTAAAATAACTGGCAATAGGTAACAGGGAGTCAATGGCTTAAAAGAATATTTTAAGTTGTTGTGGAAAGTAATGCCATGAGGGTTCTAACATGGAACAAAAATTAGCCAAATTTTGAGGGTTCCATCAAGAGGCACGATATATTTAACTAATTAAATTGAAATAAAAAATATTAAATTAATAAATGGAAGCAAAACAAGAAGCATTTTTAGAAGAAAAAAAGGAAGCAATAATGGAAGCCAAACTAGAAGCAAACCAGAAGCAATCTTGGAAGAAAAATTGGAAGAAAAACTAGAAGCAAACATGGAAGAAAACCTGGAAGAAAAGTTGGAAGCAAATCTGGAAGCAAAACTAGAAGCAAATATGGAAGCAAAATTGGAAGCAAACCTAGAAGCAAAACTGGAAGCAAAACTAGAAGAAAAACTGGAAGAAAACTTGGAAACAAAACCAAAAGCAAAATCAAAAGAAAAATCGAAAGAAAAACTTGAAGAAAAACCAAAAGAAAAGTTGGAAGCAAAACTAGAAGCAAAACCGTAAACAAAATTGGAAGAAAATTTGGAAGCAAACTTGGAAGAAAAACCAGAAGCAAAACTGGAAAAAAAATCGAAAGCAAAACTAGAAGGAAAACCAGAAGCAAAACCAGAAGCAAAAATGGAAGCAAAACTAGAATAAAAATTGGAAGAAAACTTGGAAGCAAAATTGGAAGCAAACCTAGAGGAAAAACTGGAAGCAAAACTAGACACAAAATTGGAAGCAAAACTAGAAGCAAAAATGGGAGTAGACATGGAAGCAAAACTGGAAGCCAAATTGGGTGCCAATTTTGGCACAATTTCTGTCATTACTTCCCGACGCTATTTTAGGTGCTAACAGAGGCACCATGATTTTTCGGTGCTAAAACCAGCACTAAATCCGACAGAAAAGTCAGCACAAATTCCGACACTAAACTAACCATGCCTATTTGTGCCGAGTTTAGCGCCAGCCAAATTGTTATATTTATGTACTCAAAATACACTAAAATCTGGCACAAAAGTTGACACTAATTTCCTGTTGTGCTATTGTGAGCATTAGGAAATACTTTGCTCAGGGATCTTAAATAAGCCTTCTTACCAAATTTGAAAAAGCATGATAAGCCCATGGTTGAAAATTTTGTAGTCAACAAAGTGGGTACTAATTCTAATTTTATATATATCATAATTCTTCTTTATCTTTAATATCTTTTATGTTTGGCAATGGTTTCACCAAACTGTGAAGGGTGAACTATTCTTTATTCAGTTATGCCTATGTGGGTTCATTTTCCTTATCTCCCGTTGCAATTTTGGGTGGATTATTGCTTTCAAAGTATTGGGAATGCTTTTCCTATTTTCTAGTTGGAAGTTTCCATTCTGGAAGGCTCATCTCTTGATATATATATTATACTCATTCTTAATCAATTATCAAGTTAATAATTAGTGTATTTATTTACAGTTAATCTTTTTTTTTCAATTTGTGCAATTTTTTAATTTGTGACTCTACTAGTATTCCTAGAAATATTGAAGTTGTTTAGCATCAATCGATAAATATTCAAGACAAACCATGAAGGACATCAATGATCAATACTAGAGCTAACCAATTAATAAGTATACACGTGAATAAGTCAAGCATACATGTGAATAAGGGAAGAAAAAGTACTCAAATACACATAAGCCTTGAAGTATACACACAAATACATAGTATACACAAATTAATACAAAGTATATGCATGAATACAAGGTATAGCATGGAAACATGTAAGTCGCAAAGTATACATTGGAATACACGTAAGTCACAAAGTATACACGTAATTTGTAAAGTATACACTTGAATACACATAACCCATATCTATTGAACCGTGGATTTATAATGCAAATATGGACACCATCGATAAAAAAGATTTGTATCAATCAAATAGCCATGTAGGCATACATCAATATATGTTGATATTAGTTTAAAATATATACAAAACAGCCATATAGGCTTACGAGAATGCCATATAGGCATACAATGTCAAATATATCCAACATAAAATATGTACAAAAATGCCATATATGCATACAACAAAGGGCTTTGGAATCAAAAGTCATTGCTCTCCATGCCTTGGAAAGTAATTATTTCCCTTTTCTTGTCGATCGGATGGCGATAAATCTATCACTTGTTTGTTCTGAGGTTGAGGAGTGCTCCTAGTGCTCCTCCTAGGGTTTAGTTCTTGGTCAAGTTGTATTTGTTACAATAACAAGTAAAGACATTAATATATAGAAATTACATTATAAAAATTGATATATTTTACAAAATAATTAGTAAACGCCACTAGACGATCACTCTCCTCAAGGGAAAGGCTTGTGTACCCATGTTGAGGCATGTTGAAGCCCTATAGAAACTATCCATAGAGAAATTAAACTACAAATCAATAATGGTTTGATTTTTCACTAACTAATAGCTATAACAATGAATATAAATTAAAATTTAGTAATCTGCCTCATACCTCTGTGAGGGCCATCGAGGAGTCTATAGCAGAGGAAACACCAAGCTCCATTTCCCTAAGAAAATTTAGAGGTGTATCCACTTCCAACATCTGAAAATAAAACAAAAAATTATTCAATCACGAAAACTACAATAGTGATGCACGTCATGGCTTATAATGTATGAAATAATGAACAAAATTTTGAGTACTTATTAAAATATATATTTTTGACTATCATGCCTACTATTTTCCCTATCCATAGCTTGTTCGAAAGCACCTATTTTTAGGATTTTATCCATAGCAGCAAAGCGATGAACCGTTTGATAAAATGCTTTGGTAGACATGTACAATAACTTTGGTAGCATAGAGAAGGCATTAAACTATTTGAAAAAATTCCTAAAAGAAATGGGTCTCATGGTGATGGAATTCCATTACAAAATAATGTGTCATGGCATTCCATCACCATGAGACCACATTTCTTCAAGGAATTTTTTCAAACTAATCACTACCTTGACTATGATATTGCTTACTATTATGCTTTGATAGATTTTTTCCAAGCATCAATAGTTTGTTGGAAAGCACCTATTTTAGGCTTTTAGCCATAGCAACAAGGAAGTGAATAGTTTGATAAAATGCTTTAGTAGACATGTATGCAAAATGTGGTAGCATAGAAAAGGAAGTGATTTGTTTGAAAAAATGCCTCCAAGAAATGTGGTCTCATGGTGATGGATTGGCATTCCATCACCATGAGTCTGCATTTTTTTGAGGCATTTTTCCAAACTACTCACTACATTGTCTATGATATTGCTTACTATTGTGCTTTGATATATTTTTTCCAAGCATCCATAGTTTGTTGGAAAGCACCTTTTTAGGCTTTTAGCCATAGCAGCAAGGAAGTTCAAGTAGTTTGATAAAATGCTTTGGTAGACATTTGTGGAAAATGTGTTGGCATAGAAAAGGTGGTGAGCTATTTCAAAAAATACCTCGAATAAATGTGGTCTCATGGTGATGGAATGGAATTCCATTAGCATGAGGCCACATTTCTTCAAGCAATTTTTTCAAACTACTCACTGCCTTGTCTATGTTATTGCTTACTATTATGCTTTGATAGATTTTTGTCTATGCTATTTCTTACTATAATTTCTTTAAGGAATTTTTTCAAACAACTCATTTCCTTGTCTATGCTATTGCTTACTATTATTCTTTCATATATTTCTTCCAAGCATCCATAGCATAGACAAGGAAGTGAACTGTTTGAAAACATGCCTCAATAAAAAGTGGTCTCATGGAATGCCATGACAAGAAAATGCAATTGGCAGCTGCTCCTAGTTATTACTTATGCTATGTGAAGTAATTGCATCACTACTTATGTTGAATTTCTAAACAACTATTTTTTAGTTGAGATTTTGTCATCTATCAACATCTAGTTATTAGTTATGGAATGTGAAGTAATTCTTTCAGTTTGAAAGATGTGCAATGCAATGTAATCAATGATATGAATATAAGCTACACAAATCTATTAAGTACAATTCATTAGTTAAAATCTCTATTCTATTACTTGTGTGAAGGTTTGTCTAAATCCACTGGCACTGGGATGTGTTCCCACAAAACCTCCAATATTAGCCTATTCAACATCTAAAATTAGATATTAGAATACCATTCATATAACAATGCTATTAACATGTAATAAATTTATAGTTGTTTACTAGAACTACATACCTCAACGGTAGATGCAATGGAGTAATAAGCAGGTGTAAGGCAGGTGTATCTAGTATCAACACTGTGACCCTAAAATTTTATTAAAATTGTTCTATAGAAAATTGGATCCTCTTGAGAAAAGAGACAATTTCATGCATAATTAGACCCAATTTTGAGACCCTTTACATCATCTGCCCTTCAAAACAACATTTATAGGCCCCGTAGATCCATTAATTCTGATATAGATGCTCGTTTCACTTGAGAAATCGCATAAAACCTGAAAAACAACATTTAATTACATCATATCTTGAAAATCCACCTTCAAACAATAGTAGTGGGACCGATTTTCCAAGGGTGGCGAATTAGTCCCCTTTGAGGGAAAATTCAAATTTTGAGTAGGAATTTAATTATTTTTATTTTTATTTTGGGTGAATCTCGGCCTCTTAAGTCTTATTAACAAGAAACTAAGGTATTATTTCTTATAAATACTCATTTCAAGTCATTTCACACAATATTTCTCATAATTTCTCAATCTCTTTATCATTCTTCAAGACCAATTCATAAAGTCAAGTCTCTCATTCAAAAAATTTGAAGTTTTAGGGTAGAAAACTAGGGTTTTTGTAGGTCTTGAAGCTCACTTCTCTTATCAAGATCCAACATTTCAAAGGATTGATGATGGATGCCTATGGTGAATCATGAAGAAATCTAGGGTGAAGACGTGCAACTAGCCACCAAATCACACCTAAGGACCTGGTTTCCTATTGTTCCATCTTCCATTTTCATTTCATCTTCAAATTAAGGTCTACATTTTGTTTATTCATCATTTACATGTCATTTATGTCCTACTTTTCATGTGTTGTAGGGTTTCTAAGGTTGAGATCTTATATCATATGAATCATCTTTGCATGTCTTATTCTAGATCAACAAAATAGGGTTTTTGTTATGATTCAGACTTTCCTAGTCTTTAATACATCTAAGGCTAGGGTTTATGCAGATTTTTCTTTATTCAAGGTTTAATTACCCAACTAGGGGTTTGAATAAGGAAAACCCCCCATTAGACAAACAATTTTAAGCTATTTTGTAGGAATTTTCTGAGATCCGAAGCCAGGTTTCTGTCAGAAATTGTTGTACAGGTGTCAAGGTGCAGAACAAAATTTTGAATGTGAAATTTTTTAAAAGTGGACTAATTCACCATGC
The DNA here is from genome assembly GCA_007258455.2 of Sequoia sempervirens. Taxonomy (NCBI): domain Eukaryota; kingdom Viridiplantae; phylum Streptophyta; class Pinopsida; order Cupressales; family Cupressaceae; genus Sequoia; species Sequoia sempervirens. Next base: position 555,659,683 of record VDFB02193867.1, read on the forward strand.
ATGGCGAATGAGTCCCTCCTAAGGTGAAAATTTGAGTCAAATAGAGCTACAGGTCCCTGACTGTCAGAAAATAGGTTCTATGCAAAAAAGTCCTGATCTGGAACTGATTCGCCCAAGGTGGTGAATGAGTCCCAGTCATCCTAAAGTCAAAACTCATCAGTTTTCCAGATCATTTCCCAGTCATCTCCATTCTTTTGGGTGCACTTACTCTGAGAAACAAAACTTTTTTTGGGTTAATTTTCATTTTTATTCATTCTTTAAAGCATTTTTGCAAATGACATTGTGTTTTCAAAAATAGCATAGATCTTAGTTTTGCATTCATATCTAGTAATTTAAATCACTTCATTGCATTTAGTTTACTTCATCTATCTTAGATAACATCACACATATCATAATTTGAATGAACTAGTTTGCATTTTTGGCCTAACTCTCTCCTTTTAGGTGAAAAACCCTAGAAGAGTTAGAGAACTTGTCTTAAGAGCCAAAAATCAATGGTTCATTTTGGTGAACCTGACTTTTGAGCATAACATCATTCTAATTTACATTTCTATTTGCATCTTAGGATTTCATTACTTAGTCAATTTTCATTGTTTTGCATCTTTAGATTTCTTAAAATATTGCATTAGTGAAAGCATTATTTAGATCTCATTATTGCATTGTATTTCATTTAATCATTTTACCACTATGCATTTTCACTCTATTTCTACATCTTATAGCTTTCAAAATCTTGAGAAAACACAAATATATATATATATATATATATATATTTAAAAAAAAAAAAATCATCTCCTAGGACTCATTCGCCACCTAGGGCGAATCAGTCCCTTTATAGTTTTACATTAGCATTTTCAGATTTTAGTTTCCTACATTGCATCTTTCTGTTTCCTATAATTACTTTTTTGTTCCAGTTTCCTTGTTTCTATTTTCATTTCACTTTCATGGCATTTATGGATAGTCTTTGACTTTTGCAAGTTCTATTTTCAGTAATATTTTGTAGTCCTTTTAGATCAGCCTACATTGAGGAGACTCTTGCAAACATCCATAACCAATCACATAACACATCAAATGTTCCAATTAAAAACATGATTCAAGCTTGAAACAACATTTCATCCAAGCCACTTAGTAGTGACGATGTTGATAAGTTAGATGAAGCCCTTAAGGGCATCCTCTCACTCCCTTCATCCTCTAATGCTTGCAATGAGATACATAAAACTCTTAATGGTAACAATTCTCTCAAAAAATTTAGTTGTGATGACTTTGATTTGTTAGATGAAGCCCTCCAAGACTTCATCTCGCATAAGCGTCCACTAAGGTTTGTGGAGACCAACTCATGATAACGAACGTTACAACCTCTAATGTTTCTCTTGAACATCGTAAACTAGTTGACAACAAATTACCCCTCAAATCTTTAGGTTGTGATGATTTGCAATTCTTAGATGACTCTCTTCAAGACTTCATCTCACCCAACTCATCCACTTTGGTTTTTCGTGAGCATTCTAATATTAAGGATTTTAATGTCATTCAACCTAAACTTATCCTTTACCCACCCTCACATCCACTTCACCCCTCTAATTGACCCCACCACACCCTCTACCCCCTAACCCCAATGTATCCTAAAAATCTAGTAGTGATATTGTTTCTCATACATATAACACTCGAAATAACCTACAACCACCACAACCAACCCCACCCTCTTTACCTTTAGCCAATCCACCTAGTGCTCCTCGTTATAGCCCGCACAAAAAGGATTATGATCTTGTTGAACAATTAAATAATACTCCTACCAAATTTTCCCTTTGGGATTTGCTTCAAAATTCACCAAATTATCACAACATTCTTCAAACCACTTTAAAACAACTCACAATTCCTCTTGGTTCCACTCCGAATGATGTGAAAACTCTCATTCACAAAAAAATATTGACATTACCTTTCATCAACATGAGCTCCCTCCTTTGGAGTTACATATACAACATGATGCCTTTATGATAATTGCTCAATTCAATCTTATAGGTATCAAACACACTCTCATCGATAATGGTTATGCCCTTAATGTGTGTAGTGTGAGTCTCCTTGATCAATTAGATATTGATAGATCACACATAATACATGATTCCATCTCTGTTCGAGGATTTGATAATATAACAAAGCAATGGCTTGGGATAATTACTTTAATTATTATGGTTGGGGTGGTTACTTTGCAAACTCCTATCCATGTCATGCCTTATGATCTTTCATATAACATTCTTTTAGGCCTACCATGGATTCATGAGATGAATGCAGTGCCTTCTACCCTTCACCATTTCATGAAATATGTCTATAACAATCACATCTATCAAATTAAAATATATCCCAAGCCTAAAAGTTGCTTGCAGCTTGAAAAACGGGTTACAAGTCCTTTGAAAAAATTAATTCCAACATCCAATAGCGACCCTCTTCAAATTGAGAAAAATGATAAGGAATCGATATCTAAATTATTTGGAGACGATTGGGGATCCTTAGAATCCACACCATTGTTTATGGGTGAATACATATTCATGCACAAGAAAGATGACAAACAAGATCAACCAACCATCATGTCCACTCAAAATTCTGAACAATCTTCTCCAACATCTATCTCCTATAATTTGGATGACAATGCAACATACACAACAAATTTTGATGAGATAGATTACTCATCCATGCCTACTCCGCAAGAAATGGAAAGACTTTATGGAAAAGGCTATATGTTTGTAAAAAAATTAGGCTATACTGGAAAAGGCTGTGGAAAACATGAGCAAGGTATTTGTGTCCCTATTGAACCTAATACACAAGAAACAAAGACCGGATTAGGATATTATTTTTCTAAAATGACCAAAGCTACCTAACAACCATCCTTGACCATTAATGCTATAGCATGTTACTCACAACACAAGCTTACAATTAAACATCTTGATTTGCTTGACCCAACCTTGCCACCTTCATTGACGTATGTCGATAGTGATGAGGCTTTGAAACACATGTTAGGTGATTACGATACCTCATCCTCGCATACTTACATGAAAAATATTACTAGTGCCATGAATGTAACCAAGGAAGAAGCAAGTGATATCACTGAAGCATTCTATGAATCTGAAAGTCCTTAATCCAACGCACTCCCTTTAGGAGATCGATTGAAGTTCCAATGGATATTAATGACAAAGATAAAATTATTAAGATTGGGAAGTGCCTTGATGATGAAGAACAAGAAGATACTACAACTTTACTTCATGATTTTCATGAAATATTTGCTTGGAAATATTCTGATATGCCAGGAATTGACTAGAAAATTGTGATGCATAACATTGTCCTCGCTGCAAATGCTAAACCCATCTGTCAAAAGATTCAAAAAATGCATCATAACATAGCCTTGCATGTTAAAGAGGAACTTGAAAAACTTCTTGATGTAGGCTTTATTAGACTGATTGATTATTCTCCTTGGATCTAAAACATTGCTGCAGTTGCAAAACCCGGTAATTGTATTAAGATGTGCATGGATTTTCAAGATTTGAATAAAGCCTCTTTAAAAGATGATTTTTCATTTCCTAATATAGACATGATCATGGATTCAATTTCTGGACATGCTTTCTTTTCATTCATGGATGGATTTTTTGGTTATAATCAAATCCTTATTAATCCTCAAGATCAATATAAAACTACTTTCAAAACTGCTTGGGGAGCATTTTGTTGGGTTGTGATGCACTTCAGTCTAAAGAATGTCAGTGCAACTTATCAACGTGTGATGACGTTAATATTTCATGATCATATTCACAAAATTTTGGAAGATTATGTCGATGATATCCTAGCCAAATCATTAACACGACAAGACAATGTAAACATCCTTTGTAAAATCTTTGAACGCATACAACAATATAACATGCGATTGAAAACCAAAAAGTGTTTCTTTGGCATAAATAGTGGTAAAATTTTAAGATTTTTCATATCTCACAGAGGCATTGAAGTGGACACAAAGAAAATTGATTCCATTATTAACATGCCACCTCCTAGGAATATTTCTCAGTTACGCATGTTACAAGGTCAAATTCAAGTTATCCATCGTTTTGTTGCATCTTTAGCCAATCGCACATTACCTTTCATGCATTTCCTTAAAAAGGGTATCCCTTTTGATTAGGATGAGGATTGTAAATAGGATTTTGAGAGTCAATGAATATCTGGCCACTCCACCTATTTTACAACTAGTTGTGCCACATAGATCGTTTATCTTGTATATCGCCGCTTCGATTCATGCTTTTGCAACATTGTTGGCTCAACACGATGATCATGGTAAAGAAAACCCTATTTATTACACTAGTCGCACCTTAATTAATTATGAGACACGATATTCAACAATTGAAAAATAATGTTTGGCTCTTGTATTCACTACTAGTAAGTTGCAACATTATTTACTAAATGCTGAAATACAAGTTGTCACGAAATTTGATCCTCTTCTATATCTTTTCAACAAAATAGACCTCTCTGGATGCTTAGCTAAGTGGATAATGTTGTTAACTGAGTTTGACCTTAAATTTATTTTGCAAAAAGTAATCAAAGCCAAGCCTTAACCGATCACTTAGCTGACGCTCCTTCTCCTTTTGCTTTACCTACTCCTGATTCCTTTCCTAATGATTATGTCTTATCCACTGACATTAAACCATGGGAATTATTTTTTGATGGATCTAAGTGTCAAATAGGTTCCAATGCTAGAGTGGTGCTAATTCCACCTGACGACAAACCTGTTCCCTTATCCTATCAATTAAATTTCCTATGTACAAATAATACAATTGAGTATGAGGCATTTATCGCAGGATTACAAGTTACTTTATCTCTAAACGCTAAACATATTAAGATCTTTGGTGATTCACAATTGGTCATCAAACAAATCAATGGTACATATCAAACTAAACATGACAAATTATCCAAATACAAGGCTCTTATACTAAAACTATTAGAACAATTTGACTCATTCACCAATGATAACATCCCACACAAAGATAATCTACATATGGATGCAATGGCGAGTGCAACTTCTTTCATCTCCCCACTCGATCCCTCTATAGACTTTACTTTCATTGTTCCTCCTATCATGCAACCTTCGATCGATACTCCATTAAATGACATTTTGGCCATAACTAACGATGATTCATGTGAATGGTATGATACAATATATGACTACTTGAATGATGGTACCATTCCAGAGCCTACCACAACAAATACTCAAAAGCGTTTACATAAAGGGTGTTTGCAAGAAGTTGAGTCCAGTTTTTGGCCAAAAACTGGAAGTTTTTTTCTTGATTTTCAAAATTTGACACATTTGACCTTAAAATTTGAAGCACTTAGAGATGGAATCTTCAAAAAAATCATTGACCATAAAATAAAGTACTCGAAGTATAGTTTCCAAATATGTAATTTATTTCAATACCCATATTTTACAAATTGAGTTTCAATATGCGTTTCTGAAAACCACTGTTAAAAGTCACTTTTTTTTTACCATACCATGCATGTGTACGACATCCATATTTTGACCTAAATTATCGTATTTTTCTAAATCCTTTTGGGAAAATATTTCTGACTCATTGAAGCTTGTTCTCGATATTTTTTGTAATTTTTATTGCATTTTTTTTTTTGTTAAATTTTTATTAGGCATATTTGTCGTTTTGAAAAATCGTCATCTACGACATGCATAAGATGACCTAAACTTATCATTTTAATTTTTTTTAAATTGAAAATAATTGTCTGAAGTTTGTTCTCATGCAATCCATTCGTCAAAATGTTAGGCTAATCAAAAGTTATTAAAATAGTAAAAAAACCTGATATTTAAAGTTTATGGACTAGTTTTATCAAAAATTAATTGAAAAATAGAAAAAATAATCCAATTGTAAAAAAAATTACATATTTGGAATCTGCGTTGTCTCATCTAAAATGGGTTTTAATTTCGTTAAAAAATTATGCAAAAAAAGTCGTTAGCCATATGTCCAAACTTGGTATTTTTCTCTGACATTGTTAGGACCTTCAACTTGCAGGTCAAACTAGGTTGAAGGGCTAGGTTTAGATTCCCAATGCTTTTCCCAAACCAAAATACAAGGCAAAAACCTAACAACAAAGCAAATCCAATTTCAATTTTTTGGAAACGGGATCACGTTTTGTAAAGAGGGATCCCATTATGGTTCTACAAAACATGATCTCGTTTTCAAAAATTCCAAAATTAAAAACGGGATCCCGTTTTCAAAATTTTCCAAGAACGAAAATTTCCAAAATGGAAAGTTTTCAAATCGGGATCCCGTTTTGAAAATTTACCATTTTTGGAAATTTCCGTTTTTGGAAAATTTTCAAAACGGGATCTCAATTTGTTTAAAATTAGGATCCCATTTTTAATTTAGGCTTGAGATCCCGAAGCTAAACGAGATCCCGTTTTTGCAATGTCAATTTCATTTTTTTGGCTAAGGCAAAAACTTCCACATTTTGTGGATTCAACTTCTTGCATTTACCCTAAACTTGCCGCTAAATATGTGATCCTTGTAAATTCATTGTATATAAGATCTTTTAATGGTCTCCTATTACGATGTCTGAAAGATTTTGAAATCCCTTTGGCACTTGAATAGGCTCATGCTTGTGCCCGTGGAGATCATTTTGGAGGTCATTCGTTAGTGCAAAATATTATTCATATGGGTATTTGATCCATGCTCTTGCTACTGAACTCCATGCCAATGTTCCCATTTGGCCATTTTCAGTATGGGGGTTAGATCTTATTGAAAAAAATTCTCCGCCTTCTTCTGTTGGACATACGTTTATTATAATTGCAACAAACTATTTCATGAAATGGGTAGAAGCTATTCCCCTTCATTCTACCATAGCTGAAGTAATTTTTCGTTTCATCTTGGACCACATAATTGTTCGCTTTGGACTCCCCTCTGCAATCATTTCAGACAATGGAACACCGTTTAAGAATATGACATTCAAACATTTCTTTCCACATTCAACATTCAACATCGCTTTTCTACACCGTATTATCCACAATCCAATGGAAAAGCTGAAAATACTAATAAGCTTCTTGAACAAATTCTCAAGAAAATTTTCACCAAGCATCATAAAGATTGGAATACGCAACTATCTTATGCGCTTTGGGCTTATTGAACTAATGTTAGATCATCCACAGGAAATACCCCTTATAACCTTGTTTATGGCACTGATGCGATTATGCCCTTGGAGTTAGAAATTCCTACTTTGCGAGTTTCTCTCCAAGATCTTTTTGACGATACCACTTATCAGGAACAACGATTACATCAACTTGAGATGCTCGATGAACAACGTATTCATGCCTCAAACATCTCCAAGCTCACACCAAACAATTACAATGCAAACACAATATTCATGTCATCCCTCAATCATTTTCTAAGGGAGATTTTGTTCTTATTGAAAATCAACAAAATTCTAGTGTTGACAATGAAGATAAGGATAATTTTAGCCCTAATTGGTTGGGACCATACATAGTCGATACCAATTATGGGTCTGGTGCTTATCTCTTGACGCAGCTTGACAGAACACCCCTTAGGGACCCCATTAATTCCACACATTTGGGTTGGTATTATCTCTAATCTCCTTTGAATAGTATGATTGGTATAGAAGTGTTGTTTAGAGTTATTTGATGTTATTCTAAATAGCTTTCACATTGTTTCATTCTATACAACTAATTTTTTGTTTGTCTTGAACACTAAGGTAATTATTTATGTTCATTTTATAATTACTTTAGACCTCATACTATTTACATTCTTGTTATGTTAAGTTAGATCCTTATTAGTGTATTTAATTTAGCATATTATTTTCTCATTATCCATGTATCTATGTTAAAACTGAAACATGTTTTACACTAGATCACATCAATCCTATTAAATCATGTCGCCATTAATTAAATACTTTTAATATAAGTCATTTGATTAATCACATAGCATTTAACATCCACATAAAGAGACATATCATCACAAAATCAAATGCGCATGTCCATACATATATCAAATTTTTATATACATCTAAAAATCATATAAAATATCATAATGATCTGTGAGAGCTAGACCCCTCCAGATCTGGCACTAATGATCTAGCCCCTGGATGTCGTGAGATGGTTGTGTGTGACCATGATCATGAACTGCCAAGTCTCAATGCATACTCCAGACCCTGTACTCAACCAATGACTAGAAGCCTCTCATCTTCCATTTGATCCCTCTCTGCTCGTGTCAGTGCTAGCTCTACATGTAGTCTCTCTACCTCCATCGAGGTTTGTGCTGACTATAATGCACTATCAGCTTGATGGAGTCATCTCCTCATGCTCTTGTATGTTGCCCATAACCTTACGAAAGGTTTGAGTGACTCTGGCTCTTCCTCCATGATCAGTGGGGGCATGTAGTCAGAATCTATCTCCTCATTAATGGATGCAAGAACTATCTGTATGGAATCCTGATGATAGAACTCTCATCAGTCTCTTGTCACTCCTGCAAGATAGATAAGGTACACAATCAATAACACATGATCAAGATATATATATATATATATATACATAAATCATAAAGCACTAAAGGCCATACGTAAAATAAGATATCATCACCTATGTCTCTAGATGCATGAGGAATATCAATCTCCTCATCTCTAGGGGGCATGGAGGATGTGCTAGCCTCTCTCTGACTTTGAGTGTTGATGCCTGTTGTAGTTACTACCCGTGATTTGGTCCTGTAAGTATGTAAGGACTCTCCATGCTCATACCAATCCTCAATAGCTACCTCATCAACCTCACTCATGGGTGGCTCCTCCTCATCCTCTCCTCCATCTTGGTCCTCATAGTTAGGATCATCCTTAGACTGGTACTCATCATCAATCACATTTGTAAAAATATATGTTGGCCTATACTGTACCTCCTCTACTCTCTCCTCTAGCTCATCACCCTCATCTGGTGCTAGTCCCACTTCACCTATAGGGAAATCCATGGGGAACATAGGTGTTGGTCATGCGTATGACCACCACTCCTCATGCTCATCTGTGCTACCAACATCATCAGCGTCGGATGTTGGTGGTTGGTCATGATCTGAATAATTAAAATTACTCTCACGAACATGATCTATCATTAGCCAAACAATATCACCTAGCCTCTGGGCACTCTGCACTAATCGTCTAATGAAGGGGCATGCGATTGGTGGTGTTTACACTTGTCCAAACTATGGCATGAATTTCCCATAATAGAATGGTCATACAACATACATCCCTCGTATCAAGTGTACCAGTCCTCCATCCAAGTGTGTCACTCATCCATATGGATTGAGAACTAGTGCTGCTATATGCACATAATTTTTCTAACCATAGGAGCTCGCGATTATATTATCATAGGAAGCTCGATCCACGCTCTAACCCTCTCATCATGTATCATACCACCTAGACAATACTACATATCTCTCTTCTGCTCCCGGAATGACCGATCCCCCCAGAATTGTACCTGCTCTCCCCGAATAGGAACTCAGAGAATGCAGTGTACGTCCTCGAGATTGATAGTCATTTCCCTGGTGGGAAGATGAAAGGTATAGGTATTTGCATTGCACCGCTCGCATAGAGCCATAAGCATGGCATCATGGTATCTCATAGGTGGCATAAGATATGCCCAATAGATTCCCACTTACTGTAAATGCTCTACCTCTTCCGCTGATAGCACTGACGCATGATCTCTCAGGAATGTGAGTTGTCTTCCCCCTAGCCGTTGCCACGACCGGGTGGGAACCTATCAAAATCATCACAAAATTCTCTAAAATTCCTCTATATTCTTCAATTTTCACATTATTCATCAAGCAAGTGTCCTCAAGTAAATCTAGTGTGCTTTTATAATGGCCCTAGATACTGTAGAACCCTATTAGGACATTTTGCAAAGATACAAGGACACTTTGTGAAGAAATGGGGCAGTTTACAAAGAAACGAGACACATTGCAAACAAAAGGGACACTCTGTGAACAAATGGGACACTTTGCGAAAAAAGGGGATACTTTGTAAACTTTTTTCCAAGAACCCTAAATTAACCTATCTAGGCATAAAAATCATTAAATAATTATAAAATTACAAGGAGAAAGTTGCAGAATCAACTCGCCTCATGATACAGCTCGTTGTGTGCCACCTCCTCCCAAAGATCATCCAGTCGAGAAGGTGTGTAATCCTGCCTACTCGACATGTTCTTCTTTCACTTATCACTCTCAAGCTACACAAAGTTAAAATGAATAGTAAGTGGAAATTTACTTTCTTCCCCTTCTTTTAATCACTTTTGAGCTCTTTTTACCTTTACATGATACAAAACAATTATCATCTTTTCAAGCACTTATAAAGTAGAAATTCTTCAAATCAACATAACAAGATCTAGGGTAATTTGTTTTTGACATCGTTAGATGTGTTGGAATCATGATTTTGCACTCAATATCATCATATGTCTATCATTATGTGGTATGGTACTTGGAAATTCCCTACGATATGATGTTTCTTATTCAATGTGGCTAGATTGCTACATTGATTCCACCTCCGTAAAGCAAGCGGAATCAAGGTGGGGCATACATCTACCCTTGAATTGGATTCCTAAGAGTTAGATAAAATAATTTTTGGGCAATTAACAAATGTATGTTGCAAGATGTTGTTCCTAATGTTGTGGTTGTGCAAATAACTACACTGGGGGCTTCATTATCCCATCTCTTAAAAGAGTATCCTTTTATTTAGTAAGGTGCATCATTTAGAGTCCTTTATCTTTCATATGCACATAGAGTCATGGGTGATCCCACAATAGTGGTTTACAATTTTTTTCCCAAATGGACACTGAAATTATTATTTTTAACTAAATCTTCACATTTGGGCACCTATAGTAGCTAAACCATGAGGAATTTGAAGATGATGCAAACTAGAGTCTCGTCACATTTTGTCTGTAGATTCTAAAAATATATTTTTCAAAATTTTTGGAATTAGATTGCACTTATTTTTCCATCTCCCATGAAAATTGGTTTTTTCATAAAACAACATTTTTAAAAAGTGACACACCGTATAACACATAGCTTTTTTTCCATAAAGGATAAAATTCTAATTCTTTCGAATTTAGATTTTTAACTCCGATATATGTAGTTCCACTTGGTTAGATAGTTTTTTATTGAATAATTTTTCTTTAATCAAGTTTCAAAGTCAAACCAATTACAATTTAGACATAGCGCAATCGTATAACACGTAACTTTTTTTGTATATATCAAAATTCAAAAAAAAAATTGTTCAATAAAGGACATCAATATTTGGTGCACTCATATTTTTAAATATTTTCTTTTATAATCTGCTATTTTTCCACATGTACAGAATAGATACTTTCATTTTTTATGAAAAAACTATGTTTAATAAAACTAAAAAAAAAATACATAATAAAACCAAAACATATTAAAATTATATTTGTTAGATAGCTTGTTCTGAGGACTACCTGATTCCAGTTGGGTTTGTGAAGATTCCTCCATTTTCATCCTCAACTCAAGCTTCGAAGCGTAAAAAATTATGTTTTTTTTGTGAACAAGGTCATAAATCAAGGAAAAGGGGGGTTCGCTAGAACTAGGGGGGTTCTAGCGAACCCCCAGGGGTTTGAGCGAACTAGGGTTCATTTGAACCCTGGTTCATTCAAACCCCCTTCAATATGCATTTTCATTTTGTTTTTTGGGTGAGAAAAGTGGGCCTAGTAATTAATTGATTCGGTCGAACCCCTTTTTGGTTCGATCGAACTTGTAGGTTCATTCAAACCCCTAAAACCATTTTTTTGTCATGGGGTCATTTTTTCTCAGTTTTCCTTCCTCCATCAAATTGTAAACCACTATTGTAGCTTCACCCTCATATGGGCGCTAAAGTGGGGGCTAAATGTGTGGTAGAAAATTGAACCCTCTTGAGAAAAGAGACAATTTCATGCATAATTAGACCCACTTTTGAGTCCCTTTACATCATTTACCCTTCAAAACAACATTTATAGTAGACCCATTAATTCTTATCTAGAGGCCTGTTTCACCTGAGAAATCACATAAAACTTGACAAGCAGCACTTAATTACATCATATCATGAAAACCCACCTTCAAACAGTACTAGTGGGACCCATTCACCACCTTGGGTGAATGAGTCCCCTCTGGTGGAACCCATTCGCCAAGGGTGGCGAATGAGTCCCCTTTGAGGGAAAATTCAAAATTTAAGCGGGAATTTAATTAAACTTTTATTTCAGGTGAATGTTGGCCTCTTAGGTCTTATTAAGGGGAAAACAAGGTATTATTTCTTATAAATACTCATTTCAAGTCATTTCACACAATATTTCTCATAATTTCTCAATCTCTTTATCATTCTTCAAGACCAATTCATAAAGTAAAGTCTCTCATTAGCAAAAGTTGAATTTTTAGGGTAGCAAACTAGGGTTTTTATAGGTCTTGAAGCTCACTTCTCTTATCAAGATCCAACATTGCAAAGGATTGATGATGGATGCCTATTGTGAATCATGAAGAAATCTAGGGTGAAGAGGTGCAACTAGCCACCAAATCACATCTAAGCACTTGGTTTCCTATTGATTCCATCTTCCATTTTCTTTTCATCTTCAGATTAAGGTCTGAATTTTGTTTATTCATCATTTGCATGCCATTTATGTCCTACTTTTCATGTGTTGTAGGGTTTCTAAGGTTGACATCTTATATCATATGAATAATCTTTGCATGTCTTATTCTAGATCAATAGAATAGGGTTTTTGTTATGATTCAGACTTTCCTAATCTTTAATACATCTAAGGCTAGGGTTTATGTAGGTTTTTCTTTATTCTAGGTTTAATTATCCAACTAAAATTTTTACTAAGGAAAAAACCCCATTAGACAAACAATTTTAAGTTCATTTGCAGGAATTTTCTGAGATCCGAAGTTGGGTTTCTGTCATAAATTATTGTACATGTGTTAAGGTGCAGAACAAAATTTTGAAAGTGTACAAATTTAAAAGTCGACTGATTCACCATGCATGGAAAATGAGTTCCTTCTAAGGTGCAAATTTGAGTCAGATACAGGTCTAGGTCCCCGATTGTCAGAAAACAGGTTCTGTGTAGAAAAGTCTTTATCTGGTACTGATTTGTCCAAGGTAGCGAATGAGCCCCAATCAACCTAAATTCAAAATCATCAGTTTTCCAGATCATTTCCCAATCATCTCCAATCTTCCAGGTGCACTGACTCTGAGAAACAACATTCTATTTCAGTTAATTTGCATTTTATTCATTCTTTAAAGCATTTTTGCAAACAACATTGTGTTTTGAAACATAGCATAGATCTTAGGTTTGCATTCATATCTAGTCATTTAAATCCCTTCATTTCATTTATTTTACTTCATCTAGCTTAGATAACATCACACATATCATAATTTGAATGAACTAGTTTGCATTTTTGGCCTAACTCTCTCCTTTTAGGTGAAAAACCCTAGAAGAGTTAGGGAAGTCCTAAGAGCCAAAAATCAATGGTTCAAAAATCATAAAACTAAATTAGTTAATATTGCATTTAAAAATTTAAATTTAATAAATTCAATTCAATGAACATGCTAACATTTACCTGAGTATCAATTCCATACGCCTCATTCAAATTGGCAGCTACCCTCACCATCTCCATAGCTATAGACATATCCTATGTAGCATCCTCCTGAGTGTCGGTGGGGTCATATGAACAAGTTTCCCCATAGCCTAACATGAATGGGATGGAAGCCTACCACTTGAATACTCCTCTGGATGGCGCTATAGTATAGGAATGGCATGCTAGATGACACTCTAGGTAAAAGAGGTGATAGCTTGCAAAGTTTCTACCTTGACACTCTCCTTCACAATGGAAGGGATAACAATGTGCTCATGATCCGGCCTAGCAAGAGGTCATCTTGCTTGTCGGCTAGGATCCTATCGTGCAATGGGTCTATCTTGAATTGACCCCCCACCTCTCCCATGGAAGTTCCTCATATCAAAATAATTCAAGATTTTGTTCAAGATGAACTCACAGTATAGTTTCCTCAGGAAATATTGTGGGACTTCGTAATTGTTGCATGGTGGGTAATCAAAAACCATGTACCATCTATCCTAGAAAATTTTCCTAAACCCTTGGTGGTGGCACTAATGAATAGGAAAACTCTTCGCATTGAGGTTAATATTTTGATTTTTGCGTGGGTCAATGAATAATGAGCACAAATCTAATTTTGTAATCTTTTCATCTTTTAATTCTTTATTGATTGCATCTATATGTTTTAACATTTCTTTAAGTGAATTTTCAAGTGTTCTTCTTTCCATGGTTGAACCTATTGGATCGTTCAACCTCGTGATTAAGTCCTCAATTTGTTTTTTATTGTTTTTAATTACCCCCATTAAATTTTGTTGAGTGCTAGGAGGATGTTGAGGGATTGGTGGAGGGTATTATTGTTGTGGTTGTTGAACTTGAGGATTATGTTCATGTTTTTGTTGCTCTAGTTGTTGAGGATTTTTAGGAGGGTTTTCAAGAGGGTTTCCAAGATCATTATCATTTCCTACAAATTCAACAAATGAATATAAAAAATAACCTAAAACTAACAAAATCACAACAAATTCACAACAAAAAACAAACAATCCTTACCTCTTCAACCTCCTTGTCGACGTGGCGGCATCCTAGTGATGAAATAGAAACAAATTGATGAAAAAATATAAGATTTTCTCCTCCCAGAATGGGAGCACTCAAGAGAAGGGTTTTTGGCCACGGGCAGCAAAAAAATAGTCAACATAAAAATGAATTCAGTTTCCTTTGTTTTTGTTTTAATAACTTATAACACACTTGCATTATAAAATGAGTGTGAAATAGGCTCGATCACACCAAGCCATAAAGTGAGCACATTATAATTTGCTCGTATTATAGCCTATGAGAAGTTTTTAAAAATTTTGGCTAAAATTTGGCCCCCATATATATATATATATATAACTGGTATTTTGTTGAATGTTTTGACACTTGAGGTATCTATGCATATGGTGGATAATAATCCCTCTATATCTCCCATGACTTCTACTAATAATAAAAATGTTGTGTTTGTGCCCCATGTTAATCCTAGAGTTAATGTATCCCACACTCCTTTGGGGTATAACATTTCTCCTCTGCCTAGATCCCCACTAGTTGGCATACATTATAACCTATCTAAAGGTGATGGAATTATATATTTTATTATGATTTTATGTTCACACTATTTTACCTATGAACACATGAGCTACAAATGAATTAATTGTCAATGTTGGGTAGGGATATAAAATATGGTATCATCAAATAGTATCATTCCATCATATTTATAATAATATGATCAGTATACATATGATCACATTCAAGGATAACATAGTGTGGTAGAACTAAGTTAGTATTATGAGCCTTGTAGTAGAATACATATGAGGTAATATGCTACCAGCTTATAGAGATTTAACTATACTATTATAAGAATGTTGGGTTGCACAATAGGATACAGGAAATTAGAAGATCAAGAATAAATTATTAGTATTGTTATTGAGTGTATATCTTTGGTTGTTGATCAAATGGATAAAGTGTTGCAAGTCATATAGAGTCAACATGTATATTGACTTTGCTTAGAGAAAATTTATGACTATTGTGTTATGTCCTTCAAATTTTTAATAATGTTTGTATGGTCTTATAGAAGCATGGCATGTGTCATAAATTAATATGATTGTGATGATTTACCATATTAGTAGAATATCATATTGTGAAAAAATATTGGGTATTGCTGCCCTTATTTCGAGGACATTTATCCTAAAGGTGACATATATTCTATTAGACTATTCTCATATATAAAGGGCTAAGGGGTTTGCCATTATCATAATATAGTGGGTGAAGATATTAAAAACCAATACACTCATAATACTTAAGACTACAAAATCACATTGTATACTCGTTATCATGTTCTCAACCTAAATAAGACCCAAAATTATAAGCTATGTGGTATTATCATTCAGGAACCAAATGTGGCCCAATATCCTTGAGTAGGTAATTGTAAGGGGTTTTGGGGATTCTTGTATTGAGTTATAAATAATAACTATGGTAAGTTTTGATTTGAGATATTTACATATGTGGATAAAAGTGTTGTGATATAGGTTCACTAAATTGGGAACCAATGCGTAGGTATCCTTACGAGACCATGTGAGGAGAACAACGTGTGACTTTGCTCTGTTTGTAAGCAGGTACATAGGCGGTCCTTAGGTGAAGGATGATTTTGTGACCTCAATTCCAAAGGGGAGGGTTTGGGGGATAACTATGGGGTTTTGGTTTGTTCATATTTGGTTTGACCTTTTCTATTTAGTAGGCTCTGATTTGAGGATGAAATGGGTACCAAATGGGTATGATCAAGTTAAGAAAAATTAATTACATATTTAATACATAATATGCCTCTATATAGTAAAAAGATTGAAGTAGGGGATTTGTCTAGTTTATAATCAGTATTTGAATATATGTATATGTTGGGTAAAGTCCATCTCATGTTGGTTCCATGTAACTTTTATGTGTTGTGAAAATAAACTCCATCTATTGAGGTCTCTATGTATAGAACCGTGTATCTATTGACCGTGATTGTGGTTCATGTTATTTGAACTCCTAATATAAATATTTGGATCTAAATGACTACTTAGAAAAACTCTTTGTTATAGATATGTGTCTATCCTTGAATACCACGCTCTTGGTGCTTGCTTAATATTATACAATTCCTTCTTTAATTTGTAAACATAATGTGCTTTAGATGATATTTAAAAACCATTAGATTGTGAAACATACACTTCCTCATCAATATATCCATTAAAAAATGAACTCTTTACATCCATTTGATAAATTGTCCAAATCTGTGAGGTCCCAAAGCCAAAACCAATTTCATAGTATCTATTCATGCTACAAGTGCAAATATTTTAGCATAATCAATATCTTCTTGTTGAGTGTGCCCTTTGGCTACTAATCTACCCTTATGATTATCAATTTGCTTCCATCAAATTTAGACTTAGTTTTGTACACACACCTTGTGCCAATAATTTCCTTATCATGAGATAGCTAAACTAAATCCCATGTGTCATTCATTTCATTTTTTAATATTTCACTATGTGGACATGAAAAATGGATGCTTCACTTCCTTATCCACAATAAAGGGGGATTAGGAAGAAGAGATCAAATTTCACAATATCCACACTCAAGGGTACCTTAGAGATCTTAACCCAATAAAGGATGTGAGAGATATGACTGTAAGATATCCTTAGAGATGGATGAGACAAGAAAAGGATTCACCACCAAGTATAAACTTGGAAAATGCAAAATGTTTGAAAACATAGTGTGAAATGCAAAGGGACCTAAATGACCTGTAAAATGCTTTGAAGATGTAATCAAAATAGAACAGGAAAATATAAAATTAAATGTTGTGCACCTGGAAATCTCAGGATAACTGAAAGTAACTTTGGAAATCTGGAATGTTTACTTTTTGACCAACTGACTCTTTCGCCAACCTGGGAAAATTAGTCCTAGATCAGGGTTTCTGCCCATAAATTTGTTTTAGGAAAAAGGGTACTGGAATCTGAAAACTGATCTAGCAAACACCCCCAATGGGACTCATTCACCACTAATGGCGAATCGGTCCTATTTTTCTTTTTCTAAAAACAAAAAAAGTATGATATGTACTCCAACACCTGCACTTTCTTTCTAGATAGAATCCCAAATCCGGATCTGTGAAAAAACTTGCAAAACATAATATAATTTAATTTTCTAATGGGGACTTTTCCTCGGTCAAACCCCTAGTTTAGTAATTAAATCTTGAAAGAGATAGTGAAATATGTAGAAAAACCCTAGCCTTAAGTGCGTCTAAAACTAGGGAATCTGAAGCAAGATGCAACCCTATTCTAATATGTAAGAACAAGATGCATAAATGAAACTTAAATGATGCAAGACTCACTCTAGGAGATCCTAAATCACCTCAAATGAATCTCAATGATATGCAAACCTTCCTTAGGCTGAAATTAGATATACAACGGATGATTGGATCACTTAGAAAACAATTCTTTAGGCTTGGTTTGATGGCTAGTTGCATCTCCCCAACCTATAATTCTTCACGATTCACCATAGGCATCCATGATCAACCCTAGACAATGCTTGATCTAGATTAAAGTGAGCTTGAAGACCTACAAAAATCCTTGAATGTTGCTCCAAAGCTTCAACTTTGCTGCGAAATTCTTTTTTGAAAGATTCTCAATACTTGACTCTTGAATTTGTTTATTAAAAATTACTTAGATGTCTTGAAAATGACCTAAAACCCTATATTTATAGGCATTAACACCTAATTGTCTGTTATTTAGACCTCAAAGGCTGACATCCACTAGAAATTTGAATTAAGTCGGTGAATTTCCCGCTCAAACTTGATAAATTCCCCAAAAGGGACTCATTCACCACCCTTCGTGAATGGGTCCCACCAGAGGGGACTCATTCACCCAAGGTGGTGAATGGGTCCCACTTAAGGTTTTTGAGGTGGGTTTTCGAGATTTGAATGTCTTAAATGCTTTTTGTCAGTATTTTATATGATTTTTGAGTGGAATAAGCCTCAAGGTCCAAAATAATGGGTCTTAGGGGCCTATAAGTGTTGATTTAAAGGATAATTAATGCAAGGGTGCCCAAGATAGGTCCAAATTAGGCCAAATATTGTACTATCTCCAAGAAGGGAGTACAATTTCAGTGTCCACATTTAGCCCCCACTTTAGCGCCCATATGACTCTACATGCATATGTGAGCTAAAGGACTCTTAACAGTCTGCTCTATCTTATAAAAGGATATTCATTCAAAGGATGATAGAATGAAGCACCCAGTGTAGTTATCTACAAAACCACAACATTAGGAACTGCATCCTGCAACATAAATTCATTAGTTGTCCAAAAATCCTCTTATCTAACTTTTTAAAATCAAATTCGAGGGTAGATGTATGCCCCCCCTTGATTTTGTTTGCTTTACAAAGGTGGAATCAAGGTAGCAATCTAGCCACGTCGAATATGGTAAGTCATATCAGAGGGAATTTCTAGGTACCATGCCACATAATGATAGATGATTGATGATGTTGGGACAGAAATCATCATTCCACATTTGCAAAAAATGGCATAAAAAATGAAGCTATCTAGCACCCATTGTGAAAAGTGGTTTTTAACCCTAATATAATAAAAACCCTAGTTTTAAACATACAGAAGAGCTAAACGTGAAGTAAATTGTAACTTTTTCATTTTACCTTCTTGTACCTTGAGAGTGATGAGAGAATAGTGAAATATGTGAAGCATATGAGACTACAATCCTGTGAGACTAAATGTGTTATGAGACCAAGTGGAAAACGACAAGTGTTAGCACTAGGTGAGTCAATTTTTCTACCTTCACTGAGTTTCTATGTAGTTATTTGATGATTTTTATGCATTTCTAGGTTAATTTAGGATCCTGGAAAAAAAGTTCACAAATTGTCCCATATTTTTGTGGAGTGTCCCGTTGTTTTGCAAAGTGCCCCTTTTGTTTGCAAAGTGTCCCAAAAAGGCTCTAAAGTGTCTAGGGCCTTTAGGAAAGCACACTAGAGGGACTTTAGCACATTTTTATGATGAATAATATAGAAATTAAAGATTTTAGATTGCTTATAGGGCATATTTTTGCTTTATTGATAGGTACCCACCTGTTCACGTCAGTGTCTAGGTGGTAGGAAGCTTAGCTTCCTAAGAGATCTAGCCCCCACACTTTTAGCAGAGGATACAAAGCATTTGCTAGCTGTAGGGATATATTGGGCATACCTCTTGCCCCCCATGAGGTACCATAATGCAATGTTGATGGCTCTATCTGAGTGTTGGGATTTAGACACCTGTACATTCCACCTTCCTACTGGTGAGATGACGATCACTCTAGAGGAATTTCACCACATTCTCTGAGCTCCCATTCGAGGAGAGTGGGTACGCTTCTAGGGAGAGTGTACATTCCATGAGAAGAAGGTCATCATGCAGTATTACCTAGATGGGCCAGTGCATGTCAAGTAGGTGAGGGCATGGATTGATCTTCTAATGCTACTATATTTACAAGCCCCAGTGGTGAAACAGATTATGATGCAGACAGTTGCACTAGTACTTGTCCCAGGTGGGCATGCAACACACCTAGAGGGAGGACTAGTACACCAGATACGCAGGATGGGAGAGCACAGGACAATATACGCCTGGGGTCATTGTATCCTAGTGCATCTATACTATGATCTTGGACGGTTCATTTTTTGGGAGGTGGACAATATGGTGCACTATGTGCTTCTAAAGGTTTGGTGCCTTGAGCAGATCACATCTACTAGACCTACCGAATTCTCATGTGTGACAACCATGAGGTATCCTCGGGCCTTTAGCTATCCTTTACGATGGTTTTGGTAGTACAAAGATTTACACTTTTGGAGAGTGAGATTTGACTGACTGGAGGAGGATGAGATCCTTTGGAGACCCTATCAGCTTATACTTTAGTGGCTAGATCCCATGAGGCAATTTAGGAGATTACAACTAGACAAATTTTTGGTTGGCCAACATGACTATGAAGTACGTACTTTTTACTACGATCGGGTCATGCGATAGTTTGGGCAGATCCAAACACCACCTAGGGCACAACCCTTTTTCAGGAGGTTAGTGCGGAGTGCTCGGAGACCTGGTGATACAGTATGGTTCATTGTAGACAATGTTGTCGACAGAAACATCAAGTACTTGGATCACAATGAGCCCCCAATCTCTGATGCTGATAACGTTGGTGCCACAGATGATTATGAGGAGTGGTGGATAGTATCATGAACAACTCTCATATTTCCAAATTATGAGCCTAAAGGAGATGAAGGACTAGTGCTAGATGAGGGAGATGAGGTAGAGGATAGGGCCGAGGAGATATGGTACATGGCTGCAGACATATTTACAGATGTCATAGATGAGGAGTATGATGGATGTAGACCTTGACTGTGATGGCCATGATAGAGGAGAGGAGGATGAGGACCAAGAGGACTAGGAGGAGGACAAGGAGGAGGAGCCACCCATGAGTGAGGGTGATGAAGCACCGACTGAGGATCAAGCATGACATGAGTGGGGATAGACCTCACCCATTCGTATGACTAGATCACGAGCAGTAGCCACAACATGAATCAATAACCATGGTCATGGATGAGCTAGCATATCTTCCATGCCCCCTACACAAGACGAGGTTGATGTTTCTCAGCCTACCGGAGATATAGGTGATGATATTTTTTTATTCATGTACTTTGTTTTAATGCTTATGCTTTATATATATATCATGATTTGTACTAATTATTTATTGTTTCTACCTTGCAGGAGCTACAAGAGATTATCGAGATTTCTATCGACAAGAAATTGCAGAGATAGTTCCTACATCAATCGACAAGGAGGTGACAGACTTAGACTATGTGCCCCAACCTATTATGGATCAGGACCTAGAGTCACTCAGGTCATTCACAAGATTGCAGGCAACATATGAGAGTTTGACGAGATGAGTTTTCCAAGCCAATGTTGCAGTAGAGGCACAATCATCCCAAACCCCAATAGAGTTCATGAGACTAGAGTCAAAGGTAGCTCGGCTACAGGTGAAGAGGGATTAGATAGCAGGGGTACATTGGGAGGCCCTTGGACAGATACGGGGCTTGGAGTTTTCTCTTAGATTTGGTGGGTCATGATCACGATCACACTCTATCATCTCCTAATGTACCACTACTAGACCAGCGCGAGTAACAAATCCTGAGGGATCTGGAAATCACAGACCTCAGTGAGATTGTATATATTGATGACATGTACAAAAAAAATTGATATATATATATATATGAGGATTTTATGTTTTATTACTTGTGTTTATGTGTTGAATATTAAATAGCAATGTGATTAATTAAATAACCTTTGTAAAATTACTTATCTAATGCCTTCATGATTTAACACATCTTATGTGATCTAATTAAAACTTATTACAATTTCTCTTAGATACAACATTGTGATTAAGTATGTTATGCTAAATTAAATGCACCAATAATCTATATAATGATCTAATGTAACATAACACACAAGATGGATTTGAATAGTATGAAACCCAAAGTAGCTGTAAAAATAAATTAAATAATCACTTTAGTGCTCAAGACACACACATAACTATTTGTCAAGAACAAAGCAATGTGAAAGCATATAGGATATAATCTGATAGCTCTAACAAGATTGCTTTATCATTCATACTATTCAAAGGGATTAGGAATAATACTAGTACAGATGCATGACATTAATAGGTTCCTTGAGGGGTGTGTCATCTAGTTTTGTTAACATGTATGCACCAGACCCAAATTTTTTATCAATTATGTACGTTTTTAACCAATTAGAACTAAATTTTCCTCTTTCATTTAGGTCAACATTGACGTTGCATTGATTTTTAGATAGGACTAAATCACCTTTGTTGAATGTGCAAGGGATGACATTGAGATTGTAATATCGTTGTTTCCTTTTGCAATAAGCCTAAAGATGTTCAAGAGTGTTAATGCGTTGTTCATCGAGCATCTCAAGCTGGTGCAATATTTTCTCTTTATAGTGTCGATCGTCAATAAGCTCTTGAAGAATTATTCTTAATGTAGGAATCTCTAACTCCAAGGGAATTATTGCCTCATCGTCATAGACAATATTGTAAGGTGTAGTCCCTGTAGAGGATCTAACACTTGTGTGATAAGGCCAAAGCGCATAGTGTAATTGTGTATGCCAATCCCTATGATGTTTGTTAACAATTTTCTTCAGTATTTTTTCAAGAACTTTATTAGTTGATTCAGCTTGACCATTAAATTGTGGGTAATAGGGTGTTGAAAAGTGGTGTTGTATATTAAATGTCTCCAAGAATTCTTCACATCATTATTCTTAAATGGTGTACCATGATCAGAGACTAACGTGGAAGTAAGTCCAAAGTGAGCAATAATGCATTCTAATATGAAATGACATATTACCTCAACTATTGTGGATCGAAGGGGAATGGCCTCTACCCATTTTGTGAAGTAATCGGTTACAGTGATGATAAATGCATGTCTAGTGGAAGAAGGGGGTGATATTTTTTCTATAATGTCTAATCCCAAAACCGCAAAGGGCCATATCAGAACTTGAGCTTGAATTTCACAAGCAAGAGCATGGGTTAAATTGCTATGTTCCTAACATTTGTGGAATTTTCTGATGTAATCAAAGAAATCTTGTTCCATGTTTCGCCAATAGTACCCAATGTGGATAATTTTTTGAACCAATGTTTTGTCATCGATCGAAGGTTTCATGATTGGATGAATAGTGAATGTGAAATATTTTGAAGGATCTTGAGGTGATATAAGAGAGGCTACACTTGCCATTGCATCCACATGCCGATTATCTTTTTGTGGGATGTTATCAATGGTAAATGAATCAAACTTCTCTAACAAGTGAATTGTAAGATCCTTGTATTTTGATAATTTTTCATTCTTTGCTTGATATGTTCCATTTATTTTTTTAATTACTAATTGTGATTCACCAAATATTTTAATGTATTTTACACCTAAGATCAAAGCCGCATGTAATCTGGTGAGCAAAGCTTCATACTCAATAGTATTATTTGTACATAGGGAGTTTAACCGATATGATAAGGGAATAGGCTTACCTACGGGTGGGATTAGTATAACCCCAGCCCTAGAGCTAGTTCTACACTTAGATCCATTGAAGTATAGATCCCATGTATTAAGGTCAATTTTTTATACATTAACATCGAGGAAAGAGTGAGTGCTAGGTAATGTTAGAGGAGAAGGAGCGTCAACCAAGTGGTTGGTTAAGGCTTGGCCTTTAATTGCTTTTTGTGAAGCAAACTTAAGGTCAAACTCAATCAACAACATTATCCACTTGGCTAGGCATCCTGATAAATCCATTTTATTGAAAAGATGTTTAAGAGGGTCAAATTTTGTTATCACTTGTATTTATGCATTCAGTAAATAATGTCATAATTTATTGGTAGAAAATAAAAGGGCCAAGCATTGTAATTCAATTGTTGTATACCACTTTTTGTAATCTATGATCAAAGTTCCGCTAATGGAATAAACAAGATGTTCTTTACCATTTTCATTTTGTTGAGCCAACAAGGTTGCAAGAGCATGAGTTGATGTAGCTAGGTAAAGTATAAATGGTTTGTTTGGCATGGCAGGTTGTAAAATCTATAGAGTTACGAGGTACTCTTTCAAACTCTCAAAAGCATGTTTACAATCTTCATTCCAATCGAAGCGCACATCCTTTTTAAGAAGGTGTGTGAATGGTAGTGTTTGATTAGCTAAAGATGCTTCAAAACACTAGATGGCTTGAATTCTTCCTTGTAATGTGCACAATTCAGAAATATTTCTAGGAGGTGGCATGTTGATTATAGCATCAATTTTCTTTGTGTCCACCTCGATGCCTCTATGAGATATGATAAACCCTAAAAAAATTCCACTATCTACTCCAAAGAAATGCTTTTTGGATTTAGTCTCATGTTTTATTTTTGCATCTGTTCAAAGATCTTCCTAAGAATAGTCACATTGTCTTATCTTGTTAATGATTTGGCTAGGATATCATCAACATGATCTTCCAAGATTTTATGTATGTAATCATAAAATATCAATTTCATTGCTCATGGATAGGTTGTGCTTGCATTCTTTAATCCAAAAGGCATCATAACCCAACAAAATGTTCCCCAAACTATTGTGAACATTGTCTTATATTGATCTTGAGGGTTGATAAAGATTTGATTATATCTAGAAAATCCATCCATGAATGACAACAAAGCATGTCTCGTAGTTGAGTCTACTATCATGTCAATATTAGGGAGGGGAAAATCATCTTTAAAGATGCTTTATTTAGATCACGAAAATATGTACACATCCTAATACGATTGTTAGGTTTTGGAAATGTGACAATGTTTGAGATCCAAGGGGAATAATCTATAGGTCGTATGAAACCACCGTCAAGGAGTTTCTCAAATTCACCTTTAACAAGCAAAGCTAGTTTAGGATTCATCTTTCTTATCTTTTATTGATCTTGAGGGTTGATAAAGGTTTGATTATATCGATAAAATCCATCCATGAATGACAACAAAGCATGTCCCATAGTTGAGTCTATTATCATGTCAATATTAGGAAGGGGAAAATCGTCTTTAAAGATGCTACATTTAGATCATGAAAATTTGTACACATCCTAATACGATTGTTAGGTTTTGGAACTGCGACAATGTTTGAGATCCAAGGGGAATAATCTATAGGTCGTATGAAACCACCATCAAGGAGTTTCTCAAGTTCACCTTTAACAAGAAAAGCTAGTTTAGGATTCACCTTTCTTATCTTTTTTCGAATGGGTTTAGCATTTTTCAGTAAGGACAATGTTATGTGTTACTATCTTTGGGTCTATTCCTGGAATGTCTGAATATTTCCAAGCAAAAAGTTCTGGAAAGTCATGAAGTAATGTGGTAGTCTCCTCTTGTTCTTCATCATCAAGGCACTACCCTATCTTAATGATTTTATCTTTATCATTTATATCCATTGGTATATCAATTGTATCTCCTAAAGGGAGTGCATTAGACTTTGGAAATTCAGGGTCATATTGCTTCGTACTTATATCCTTCTCATGACTTTCGCTTGCCACATATTTGTGTTTGGTACTAATCATAGCACATGTAACCTTTCTCTTTGGAGTTGTAGATGACCTATCATAAACTCCTAATATTTGTTTCAAATCTTCATCAATTTCAAAATACTCTAATGATGGTGGGGAAGTCATTTCAAGCAATTCAGGATGTTTCAGAGTAAGATTAGTTTGTGTCTTGCACATGATAGTGTTGATGTTTAATGATGGTCTCTTGGTTGCTTTCATTGTATTAGAAAAAGAGTACTCTAAACCAATTTGTGTCTCTTGCATGTTAGGTTCTATAGGAATGCAAATGCCTTCTTATTTCTTTCCAAATCCTTTACCATTGTATCCCAATTGTTTGAAAAGTTCATAACCTCTCGGACCATAATTTTTTTCCATTTCTTTCAAGTTTAGTGAATGTTGATAATCAATCTCATCAAAACTAGTTGTGTAACTTGTATTTTCTTCCAAAGTAGATGAGGTGGATATGTGTGAAGGTTCTTTTGAATTCTGAGTTGACAACCATTGGTTTTTCTTTTCTTTCATCCTCCTTTTTTGTGTTATATACTCTCCCATAAATGAAGGTGTGAACTCCAAGGAACCTCAATCATCACCAAATAATTTGGAAGTTGTTTCATCTTCTTGTTTGTCAACTTTTATAGGTTCTATGTGGGATGTTGGAATTAATGTACTCAAAGGACTTTTTGTTCCCTTTTCAAGTTGTAAGAAAATTTCAGGCTTAGGGTCTATTTCAACTTGGTATGCCTTGTTGTTATAGACATATTTCATGATACAATGGAGGGTTGAAGGCATGATTTGCATCTCATGAATCCATGGTCTGCCTAAAAGAAGATTGTATGAAAGGTCATTAGGCATGACATGAATAGGAGTTTGCAGAGTAGCTTTTCCTACTATAATAGGTAAGGTAATCACACTAAGCGGTTGCTTGCTAAAATTTTCGAATCCTCTAATTGATAATGAGTCAGAATCGATTTTGGATTTGTTTACACAAAATCTGTCTAAGAGTTTCACACTGCACATTAAGGGTTGAGCCATTATCAACAAGGTTCCTTTTGATACCTATTCGATTGAATTGGGCTATTATCATAAAAGCATCATTTTTCTTTCTCAATTCCAAAGGAGGGAGCTCATGTTGGTGAAAGGTAATGTCTACATTAGTTGTATTCATCCCTTGTATTAGAGTTTCCACATCATTTTCATTTGAACTAGGAGGAACCACTACTTGTTGTAAGGTTATTTGAAGCATAGTGTGATAGTTTGGTGAATTTTGAATTAGGTCCCAAAGGCATATTTTTGCAGGAGTATTCTTAAGTTTTTCCACAAGATCATATTCCTTCCCACTATTTGAAGGAAAGCGAGGAGCACTAGGAAATATGGGATTAGGAAAAAGGTGAAGTTGTTGGGGTGGGTTGTTCTGGTTGTGAATTGTTTCTAGTATTATATGTGTGAGCAACAATATCTTGAATTGGTTGCTGCAAAACATTATTCTTAGGCAGATAAAGGGTGAACTCAGGGTTGAGGTTTGTGTGAAGGTGGGTAAAGGATAAGTTGAGGTTGAATGACATTGAATTCTTTTGTTTTTAGTTTCTCTCTACAATCCTTAGTGGATGGACTTTGTGTGATGAAGCCTTAGAGAGATTCATCTATCATGTCAAAGTCATCACGACTAAAAGGCTTGAGGGGTAAGTTAAATTTGGTTGGTTTGGGTTTTTCATGAGAAAGACTCAGTGGATGATCTTAGTGAGAGGAAGACCTTAAGGCATTCATCTAACATGTCTAAATCATCACTAATAAAAGGCTTGGATGATATAATTTTTATAAATTGAAGTATTTTTTGAATTTTTTGTTTTGATGTTTTTAGTTTGTTGTTTTTTGTTTTGTAATGAATTTGATCTAAGTGAATTAGGAACTAATGTTGAAAATGAAAGTTGCAAACATTTAATACTATCCATAATTGACATGAATGTAAATAATGATATTTCTAATGATTCAAATGTAACATAAAGTGACTAAACTAAAACATAAAAGTAACAAAGATAAACAAAAGCTTAAAAACTGGAAATGTAATTCTGAAAATAGTAATGCAAAATGTGCACTGGGATTGATTCGCCCAATGTGGAAAATGAGTCCCAGGAGGGATTTTTTGTTATATTTTTATGATTTTTTTTATGTTATGTGTGTTCTATGATGCATACCTAAGATGAAAAAATAGAATTTCAATGATTTTCACTGAATGTACATGCAATAATGCAAGCTATAAGAGTTTTTCACTAATGCAAATTTTGAAACCCTAGAATGCAAATTAACTAATGCAAAACCTAATGCAATTTTAATGTAAGCTAAATATAGGATGTAAATGCACTCAAAATAATAATATGATACTCAAAAGTTGGGTTCACCAAAATGTGGACACAAAAAAATGGCTACTTCACTTCCTTATCCACAATAAAGGGGGATTAGGAGGAAGAGATCCAATTTCACAATATCCACACTCAAGGGTACCTTAGAGATCTCAAACCAATAAAGGATGTGAGATATCCAACTGTAAGATATCCTTGGTGATGGATGAGACAAGAAAGGGGTTCACCACCAAGTATAAACTTGGAAAATGCAATTTTTTTGAAAACACAGTGTGAAATGCAAAGGGATCTAAATGACTTGTAAAATGCTTTGAAGATGTAATCAAAACAAAATAGGAAAATATAAAACTAAATGATATGAACCTGGAAACCTCATGATACCTGAAAGTAACTCTGAAAATCTACAAATGTTGACTTTTTGACAAACTGGGACTCATTTGCCAACCTAGGCGAATCAGTCCCAGATCAGGGTTTCTGCCTACAAAGTTGTTTCAGGAAAAAGGGTACTAGAATATTTCAAACACCCCTAGTGGGACTCATTCTCCACTAATGGCGAATCAATCTTGTTTCACTTTTTCAAAAACTAAAAACTCTGCTATGTACTCCAACACTTGCACTTTCTTTTCAGATTAAATCTTGGATCTGGATCTACGAAAACACTGACAAAACAAAATATAATTTTATTTTCTAATGGGGGGTTCCTCATTCAAACCCCTAGTTTGGTAATTAAACCTTGAAAGAGATAGTGAAATATGTAGAAAAAACCTATCCTTAAGTGTGCCTAAAACTAGGGAATCTGAAGCAAGATGCAACCCTATTCTAATATGTAAGAACAAGATGCATAAATGAAGCTTAAATGATGCAAGACTCACTCGAGGAGATCCTAAATGACCTAAAATTAATCTCAATGATATGCAAACCTTCCTTAGGCTGAAAGTAGAGAGACAATGGAAGACATAATCACTTAGAAAACAAGTCTTTAGGCTTGGTTTGATGGCTAGTTGCATCTCCGCAACCTAAAATTCTTCATGATTCACCATAGGAATCCATGATCAACCCTAGACAGTGCTTGATCTAGAATAAAAGTGAGCTTAAAGACCTACAAAAATCCTTGAATGTTGCTAAAAAGCTTCAACTTTTCTACAAAATGCTTTTGTGCAAGATTATCAATACTTGAATCTTGAATTTTTTTATTAAAAATTTCTTAGATGTCTTGAAAATGACCTAAAAACTTATATTTATAGGAATTAAGACCTAATTTTCTATTATTTATACCTCAAAGGCCGACATCCACTAGAAATTTGAATTAAGTCAGTGAATTTCACACTCAAACTTGAAAAATTCCCCAGAGGGGACGCATTCGCCACCCTTGGTGAATGGGTCCCACTAGAGGGGACGCATTCAACCAAGATGGCGAATGGGTCCCACCTAAGGTTTTTGAGGTGGGTTTTCAAGATTTGAATGTCTTAAATGCTTTTTTTCAGTATTTTATATGACTTTTGAGTGGAATAAGCCTTGAGGTCCAAAATAATGGGTCTTAGGGGCTTATAAGTGCTGATTTAAAGGATAATTAATGCAAGGGTGCCCAAGATAGGTCCAAATTAGGCCAAATATTGTACTATCTCCAAGCAGGGAGTACGATTTCAGTGTCCAGACACTATTCATTGCTTCAATCTACTCTTCTTTTTCTTGAGATTGTTCAAATGTTTGTGGCTCATTATTTTTCATAATTTGATTCATCAATGCATAATTAAATTTTTCTTGTGACCCTCTTATCATTTTCTCAAAATTTGAATCTAACATAAGAGTTCATGGATGATTCTTTCCTATCCTTCTTTGATATATTTGATATTCGTATTCTTGCATTAGATGATTTAGGTTCATTTTCTTCTTCCGATCCCTCTTCAACTTCATTAATCACTATCTCTTTTCCCTTTGTTTCATTCTCTTTGGTATATTTTGTTGCTTCATTAAATACCACATCCCTCCTCATCACAAGATTTTTCCCAACTGGATCATATAATCTATATGCTTTATTTTTTGATCTATAACCAATAAAAATGCATTTCATACCTTTATCATCTCTAGCTTAGATCTTTCTTATTTTGGTATGTCTACATAAGCAACATAACATAATAATCTCAAGTGATCAATGCTTGGCTTCATCCTAGACCATGCTTGTTTAGGAGTCATTCCTCTAACCAATTTTATAAGAATTCTACTTAGAAGATACATTTTTGCACATAGTACTTTTTTCAAAAGAAAAAAGGGGTAAAAATTTATTGAATCAAAGAAACATTACATAATTATAGGCAATAGCCCGCAAAAACCACCAACCCAACAAACAAAAAAAGTCCCCAAGGGGACCCAACAGAGGAACCAATTACACATGAAATTCTTCCATGATTACCTTTTGTGAACACCAAACCTGCAATAGGCTAACACAAGAACATCAAACAATAGTTAATCATGTTAGCAAACCCAAATATAGCATTCCCTATGAAATTCTTAGCTAAATCAAAGAGAAAACATGAAAATGAGAGAAAAATAACTAAAGATAACATGAAATCAAATTGAAATAGCTAAACATTCATCCCTTAGGGGGAGTGGTGCTCCTTTGGTGTGGAAAGAATCCCTTTCCCAATCCCTTTTGATAAGCTTTGATGATGTTGATGATCCAAAGTGTGAGATTGACTCCAAATGGTGATAAGAACTTAGTTAAGATGATAAAAATGATGGAATGCTATGAGTTGAAATCCCTATAGTAAGAATGATTGAAGTTGTGGATCCATATTGTTAAGAGAATGCTCCTATTTATAGAACTCAAGGGTTGAAGAATGAGAGAAATTGGTGAATGTGGGATAAAA
The DNA here is from genome assembly GCA_007258455.2 of Sequoia sempervirens. Classification (NCBI taxonomy): domain Eukaryota; kingdom Viridiplantae; phylum Streptophyta; class Pinopsida; order Cupressales; family Cupressaceae; genus Sequoia; species Sequoia sempervirens. The sequence continues at coordinate 555,690,621 of VDFB02193867.1, forward strand.
TGGGAGCCAATGAGAATGTGTCACTTGTCACAATTCTATTGGATAAGAGTGGAGCACATTTTGCGAAATGTGTTGAATGAAGGAGGATGTAAGAGGAATAAATAAAAATGGTTCAGGATTTGAAAGGTTGTAAGAGGAATTGAATGAATGTGGTTAAATATTTGAAAGGATGTAAGAGAAGTTATTGAATATGTAAGAGGAATTATTCAGGAATATTCCCAAAGCATATGCTTTTGTGAGGGAAAATAGGGTAATTAGTTAATTAAACGAATTATTTTTCATGTGCAAGTGGGTTAGTTAATCAAGGGTTGGGTATGACCAAGGTTGAGTCAAAAGCTAGATAATGGGTAATTAGGATTAGGAGTTAATTAATCCATAATTAATTAAATTTAAGGAATTAGGGGATTTGAAATTTGATTTAAATAATTTGATTTATTTAATTAGATGAGAGGACTTTAGGGTTTTGATTAAATAAATGGATTTATTTAAATAAAATATGATGGACATTAGTTAATTAATACAATAAATTTCTTTATTTGATTAATAGAAGAATTGATTGTTAATTGATCAGATTTAGATGCATAATGTCAATTAGGATTATTTGCATGTCTACATTTTTCCCATCTTTGAAGTAGCGTACCAGTTGTGTTGGTTTAAAGACTGATGTTGCCAAGATCAAAATTCAAACATTTCCTAATTTTTTAGATGCCCTACTATTTCCCCAACAAAAAGAAGTATGTTGGTACACTGCCCCCTTGAGAGATCAGGAAAAAATGCCAATTTTAGGTTGAGCTCATGACAAATATGGCTTATGGATGTACGAATGGTTATGTTATGAGATGCTTAGACTAACAAATCTATATTATGATGACAATGCAAATGAGATGTTTTTAAGATGCTTAGTTCATAACAAATCTATATTATCCTAAACATCTTAACTGATGATGTAATGCATGTGAGATGGATGATGCTTCCTATTATGATGATATGTCGTGATTATTCAAGATGCAGACAGTTTGTGGATGCAAGATGGATGTGTTTCTATTTTGGTGAATGACATGATACCATGTTAGCGTGAAAGAGGATAGAAGAATGAGAGGGATCAACCCTTGATTTTGAGAAGATCCATAAATCCAATAAGTATATGAGTTGTTGAGAATTTATTAGATATGATGATGAATGATGATGATGTGTTGCTTATCAAGGGATTGGGGATGTAAAGAGCATAACTTTCCTTATGTTTGATAATACACAGATATGATGCATCAAGGTACATACAACCAGGATGGCATTGTATCTAGTGAGATGGACTTTGACTCAAAAAAAAGATAGGAGTATCCTTTTTCATACCTGACATACAAAACTTTGTTAGACCAAAACATAAAAATAAAAAACCTCTCAATGTAATAGTCAACAAGATATCCAAAACATCTTGCCTACACACCAAAAAAATTTAGCATGACCAAGGTTATATTACAAGAATATCCAACAAGCAAAATAGAAAAAAGATAATGATCAATGGCCCATTCCTTTCTCTCTAAATCATTTTGATAGACATCATCAAGAGGTCATTGGAATGAGCACAATAAGATAAATCACAAGAAAAGATCAAGTAAACAAACAAGCTAATGTTCCCCATACCTCTAACCAAGACTAAACTATAGTGATACTTGATGTTGATGTCCATCATAGGAAAGATGCATCCTAGGACATGAGGTTATTAGATGATTTTGGGATTAATTGGATGATAGGCTCTTAATACCAAGAGTTGACCAACTTTTTTACCTACTGACCTAGACTTAAGACCCTAAATTTTGAGTTTTCACTTTTAATTTTCTATACTTGTTTCTGATTGTTTTGCCAAAGGTTGGAGATGACGATCATTTATTGTGAGTGGATATTTATCATGAGTGAAAGTGAAATGGGGTGGGTAATTTTGGTTTTTCTGAATGTTTATGGTATTTTTGAAATGTTTTGAGGTTGTTTTGGGATTTTTGAGATGCTTTACAAATGTTTTAATTTTCAAATTTTCCAATGTTTTGGTGTTTTCCAAAAATTTGACGAAGAACCTAACCTAAGGACCTATCTTAGGGGCCTCGGGGTCTAAACAAAGATTAGCCTTGCCTACGTTATACACCCAGAGACCACGTAGTTTGACTAATACAAACTCATTTATTGATGAAGTATGAACATGTGTGGATTGCCAATTTATTGTTACGGACTCCTAAGGGACTAACCTAATGTCTTGGGGGTTGATCAATGATTGTCCTTGCCTACATTCAAGCTCAAAGATGATGTAGTTCAGTATAACGAATATGTTTTTTGGATTTTTTGATGTTTTGGATGTTTTGGATTTTTTGATTTTATGAATGTTTCGGGATTTTCTGATTTTAAGGAATATTTCAAGAATATACACAAATCTGATCCGTTGCAAGTATAAGAACATGCCCCCAATGTGATGTGATAGAACACTCTGATATAGGCAAGAAAAATTGACCTTAGGAATGTGCCAAGTAGTTCTAGGATGGAACATGATACCAACACAAGATCAAGCAATCATGCGGATGCGGATGGGTGACGAAAGAAATGATGGGATTTGATGGGAAGTGATGTAGAACAAGACAAATGGTTTCAATGGTGGATGGAAAGTGCTTATTTACACAAGGAACTTGCCCAATGCACCGCTGAAGTGGTTTTTAGTAAAGGACGATTTTTTTCTCTTTACTATTTTCAATCGTTTATTTGATTTTTTTGTATTTTTTATATTTATACCTTGCATAGCTAAGGCATAAGACTTTTTGAGATGGGAGCTAGTGATGGGCTCTTACAGAGAGTCCCCTTATGGTGTGGATAGCTAATATGCTCCTGATCTGTAACTTGTAGTCACAATAAAGGGTCCCAACCAATTGGGTTCAAATTTTCCCTTGTTGTCTAGATTTGGTACATTTTTCTGATTTTCTTTCAACACAAGCTCTTTGACTTGAAATGAATGGCTCTTGATTTTCTTATTATAGCTTCTTTTGATCCAGTTCTGATAGACTTTCACGTGGTTCAAAGCATCCATGCACCACTCATCCAATAGTTCTAGTTTGTTCAACAGTGACACCTGATATTCTTCATTAGTAATGAGATTTTGTAATGATATTCTTAAGGATGGGAGCTTGATCTCAATGGGAATGATGGATTCTAATCCGTAGACTGGGGAGAAGGGTGTTTCTCCTATAGGCAAGTAGATACTCATTCGGTAGGCCCATAAGGTGGGATTTAGCTGTAGGTGCCAGTCGCGACCAACTTCATTGACTATTTTCTTGAGGATTTTAGGATGGTTTTATCAGAAGCCTCAACATGGCCATTACCCTGGGGGTAGTATGGGGTAGAGAAGTGATGTTGGATATTGAATTTTTGGAATAGATCGTGAATATCCTAGTTCTTGAAAGGTGTCACATTATCTGAGATAAGGGCTTGTGGGACATCGTAATGACAAATGAGATAGTTTAGGATGAACTTGCAGATCTACTTCCCTGTGATATATGTCATGGGGATGGCTTCTACCCACTTTTTAAAGTACTATGTGGCAGTGATAATGAACTTATGTCCATTAGATGAGGTGGGTGTGATTTTTCCGATGAGATCGAGCACCCATTGTGAAAAGGGCTAAGATGTTATAATCGGTTGGAGCTCCTAAGTTGGTGCATGGATGAGGTATCCATATTTTTGGAATTGCAAATATTTTTGGACATAGTCATGAGCTTCCTTCTCCATTGTAGGCTAGTAGTACCTTGTTCTTAATAGTTTCTTGGCCAAGGTTATACCACTAGACTACAAACCAAAAATACCGATGTTTACCTCATTTAAAGAAGTCAAAGCTTCCTCAGGGTTAAGGCATCGCAAAAGGGTTCCTTTGATACTCCTACAGTAGAAAGTATCACCTAAGATGAAAAAATAGGATGAATTTTTTATAAAGGTTCTCTTGAGGTTTTGGGTGATGTTGGTGGGGAGGACTCCTATTTTCAGGTAGGTGAATGTGTCATGGTACCAAGGATCACTGAGACCAATGATTTTGCACACAAACTCAGAATATGGTACCTCAAAAGCTGGTACAAGAAGCTGCTCTACCAAGAATTCATGTTTATGAAAGTTGCATGGGATATCCAACAATGATCTGATTCTAGCCATAGTGCCAGCTGCTCTGTTATTTACCCTCAGTATTTTCTCAAATGTTATGTCGATGAAAAAATCCTTGAGATCCTCCACCAGTTTCTTATATAGGGTAAGTTTTTCATCCTTTGTTTGATATTCATCATTGAGCTAGTTGATAATTAGCTGTGAATCCCCATAAACCTTAAGTGCCATGATTTTCCATTGTATTGAAATTCAGAGTCCAATTACAAGAGCCTCATACTCTGTGATGTTATTAGTGCATGGAAAAGATAACCTGTATGATTTTGGAATGTAATCCCCTTGTGCCATGATGAAGAGGACTCCTGCTCTTGATCCATGTTGTGTATATGATTCATCAAAGTATATCATCCAATTGTTTCTTGCACTTAGGTTGAAGATTGACTCATCTGGAAATTCTGATACCACTGGATATAGGTGCCTCGACCAATTGATCTACAATTACCCATCCCTTGATGGCCTTCCATTTCACATATTCAATGTCATATTCTATCAAGATAATGATCCACTTGTCCATCTTCCTTGTGAGCATTGCTTTGTAAAGTAGATACTTTAGGGGGTCTATCTTGGTGATGAGTTTTATTTGATGAGCCAACATGTAGTGCCTAAATTTTTGTGAGGCAAACACTACTGCAAGACAAGATTTCTTAATGAATGTGTAGTTTAGCTCATGTCCCACCAAGGTTCTATTGATATAGTAAATGGCTCTCTCTTTCCTTGTTTCATCATGTTGAGGTAGGAGAGCTCCAAGTGTTGCCATCATAGCTGATATGTAGAGAATCAATGGTTTGTTTTAGATTGGTGGCATGAGGACTAGAAATCTCAACAACTTGTATTCTTTGATTTGATTGAATGCCTGATCGCACTTCACATCCCATTTGTATGATACCCCCTTGTGGAGCAGATGATAATATGGGATAGTTTTATCAGCTAACTATGCTATGAGTCTTCAGATTGCTTGAAGCCTTCCCTGTAGACCCCTCAACTATTTCAATGTATGTGGTTCTTCCATGTCGAGGATTGCTTTGACTTTCACAAGGTCTATCTCAATTCCCCTCATTGATACAATATATCTTAGGAGCTTTCCTGATTGTACACGAAAGAAATATTTATTACAATTGAGTCATACTTTATATTCTTCCAATCTATCAAAGATTGGGACCAATGTTGATATGTGTTCTTGGCACTTTCTTGATTTAGCTAGTATGTCGTCCACATAGTCCTCTATAGATCTATGGATCATGTCATGGAAAATTAGAGTCATAGCCCTTTGGTATGTAGCTCCAATGTTCTTTAACCCAAATGGAATCATGTTCCAATAGTAAGTGCCTCATGGAGAGGTGAAGGTTATCTTATGTTGATTATCATTTGCTATCATAATCTGATTGTACCCTGGAAACCCGTCCATTAATGATAACATTTGTGCCCTGCTATTAGATCTACAATCATGTCTATGTTAGGAAGAAAAAAATCATCCTTAGGGAATGTTTTGTTCATATCCCTGAAGTCAATGCAGATCTAGATGCCCCCAATGGGCTTAGAAACAAATACAAGGTTGGAAACCCATTCAGTATAATCAATGGGTCGTATGAAGCCAACATCAAGGAGTTTCTACAATTCAAGTTTGACCAATAATGTGATATGTAGATGCGTCTTTATTAATTTATATCTTACTGGTTTCATCTCTGGATAGACGACTAGATGATGGATGACTACCTCTGGATCAAGACCTAGAATGTCAGCATAGGTCCATGCAAAATTTTATTTCCTTTCTTTCAGAAATGTAACTAGGTTTTCTTGTTCCTCGGTCAAAAGTGACTCGGCATAGAAAGTGATGTGTGGTGTCTCTTCAATAACTAGATTGACTGGGTTTCATTTATCTTCCAGTACTGCTGATTTTTCTTGATGGATGGCACTAAGGGGAAGATTGAATCCCTCATCCTTTGGCTCCTCAAAGAGGTTTTCACCATTAGATACGTCCTTTCTTTTTACTATTTTTGGGGTAGAAAGTGTCACATTGTGTTTTTCACTTAGAGACCTAGATGTTACTCTTAGATTTTCTATTTTGTGACTAAGAGATTCACTTGTTTCCCTATGGTACACATGTGTGTCCAACTCAATGTCGAACCCTACTTTATGATCTCTATATGGTAGAGTATCCCTTAGTCCCATGAATTCTAAGAGAGCCTCATCATTTTCGAACGTGTCTAAGATTGGTGGTCCTCATTGGTCACAATCGACGAGTTGGGGGTAAAAAATCTTTAGTTAAGTGGTTTGGTTAATTGACTTAAAAGACATGGTAGTGATCATAAAAAGGGAGGAGTCCTCAAATAAAATGGGTAAGTTGGAGAGGGGATCCTTAAAAGGAAAACTAATTGATACGGGTACTTGACTATTTTGACCGTAGCACCCTGGCCAAGTATGGTTAACTTTGTAGGGGTACAACCAAGGCTAAGATTCTTAAGCCGATTCTTAGCAACGATAGGCTCTAATAGGCCATTATCATTTTTCCCCAAGTTTTTCATTTTTGTTGTACCCCATGCCAAACATTAACTGCAACCCTTTGTTGTCCTCGTCCATTGGAAGAGGAGACACTGGTCTTTCATCTTGATATAATAGGCTTGATATATCCTTCTCGTTGATGTCACTCTCAAATTTTGTAAATTTGAAGTTCCCATTTCAAAATTTTGCCTCTACACTCTCATAAATGCACTTCAAAAATCTGCCCAAGTGACTTACTTTGGAAGGTCATATTTTGGAGCCTGTTGATTTTAAAGAAAAACCACTTTGCATACTCACTCATGTGTCCTATGTGAGAGTACATGTAAATTTTTAGTTTCCTACGATGAGTTTTTTCAAGGTTTTGAAAAGCGAAGGTGGAGGGTTTTGGCACTTTTATGTTGTTTGCAAATTGTCAGTTTTGCAAAGTAGCTTCCCATTTGAGCTTGCATTTTGCAACCAGACGACTGTTGCTTTCCATTCTCCGTGTGTTCATGAACTTCCATGTCAGTTTGCACATGGACTTTTAGAAACCTTTCAGGGAGGTCAACTTTGACCGTCAATATCTTTTGATGGGAGATAATTCAAGAAAATTACTCTTGCACATGTTCTCGTTGTACCAAAATGATCCATTGTGTCTAGTGGCAGCTCGCCAGGAGTTGATTTGATATTTTTTCAATGAGGTGATTTTGTGCATTTTAATTGGTTCTGAACAGGCAGTTGTTGCAGAAAGTTCAATTGAGCAAATTTTATGATTAATAACTCTCACCTCGTGACTCGTTTTGTCAATCTTTCTTTTGCACTCCATTCTTGGATCAGATTTTTGCATGCCTACAAGTTTTCGTGACTTCAAGAGGTCGTTTTCCTAGTTTTCAAAGGCGATTCTAGAGCCAACTTGGCCCGTTTTCACCATTTTCAAAAATGTCAAGAAAATAGATTTTGGTGAAAACGCATTTCATCTTTTCATCTTTGAAGCATTCAGATGGCAGTGTTGAATTTGTAGACACCTAAATTTGGAAACTTAATTTATCCAAATTTATCCCTTTTCATCTAAACATCCCCTTATCCGCATTAATTAAGTAATATCACTATTATTTAATTAATACCTCTAAAGTTCTAATCCCTAAGGTATCTAGTTAAATAATTAAATGTCTTACCTCTTTATTACCCTTTCATCAAATGAATTAAATAAATATGACATTTATTGAATTCCTCACATGTCACATCCCTTCCTTAATTTTAATCAACCTCCTAATTCCATCATTAGGAATGTGCACATTCATAATCCTTCATTAGGATGTGTCACACCCTCCAACTTTTGCAAGTTGGCCCCTAATCTCTTTTAGCCACCTAACCCTCCTCTAATCCTTCATTAACTAGCCTAATCAACCTCCCAATGAATTTTTAATTATTTTTATCCTTCCAAGCAATATTAAATTCCTTTTTCTCTTCCCCATGCGATCTTTCACTTGTCACATCAAGTAACATGTGGAATCTTTCCCGTGTAATCTTTGAATTGTCACATCAAGTCACATGTGGACTCTTCTCCATGGAATCTTTGACTTGTCACATCGAGTCATAGGTATGTGCAAGATCATGATGGGCCAAAAAGTGGCAATAGGATGGGTATGTGGCTGACGACTTTCTTTTTACCCAAAATTGATGAAATAAAAAGAGTTTTTAAAGGATATATTCAACTTCCTGCCAATATAAATTATGCTTTACTTTAAATTTAATAAGTAATTATTTTTCATTTTCTATTCAAATTACAACTAAAGTGCTGATTGATAGGCTAATTTAAAAACATCTATAACTTTCAAATGGTATCACATTTATTTAATACAAAACATGCGTCACATTCTATGCTTCACATACGATAGGATTAAAAATAAAAATTCAATTTCATGAAGTTTTGACCAAGTTAAGGTGGTCAGACATACGAGTTTTTATATTTTCTAAAATTTGTAATAAAAAAATCATAATTAATTATTTACATGGAAAAAAATTACAAAAAATTATGCATCACATCGAGACATGAGTCATCTACTTATATCTAAAATCTTATAAAAAAATATTATCATTTTATTGTGGTTAGGATGGTCAACAAACACCTACTTCTTTTTTCCTAAAATTTAAGTACTACTGCATTGAAATTTCAAATTTTCACCAAATAGATTTTTTTTCTTTCTAAACAAACCTAGTAGTTTAGAAACTAAATTTAATTTTCTATAGATTCTATTCTTACATACTTTTGAATAATATAGATAACTTATTCAAATTTTTACATCAAGTTGCCTAACTCTGATTTTTCTAATTTTTTTGCCACTTAAGGGCCTGTTTTATTCCATGATGATCCTACACATACCCTCACATGTGGAAAATTTCTTATGTTTTTGGAACCTTGTCTTGTCCATGAGATTCTTCCAAGCATGTGAATTTTTAATTTACATTTATTTTCCCAACTACTTTCCTCTTCGCCATGGAGATTTTTGAGGAATACTAAAATTCCTCTAATGTCACTTTCCAACCATTTGGGAACAAGAAGTTCCTTTTTGATGAAATCTTCTCATCCCCCAAGGTACTTGCAAAGTACTTGTCCTTCCTCCACATCATGTACCCTCTTTCCACCTCATTTACACATCACCATTTCTAAGCCACTTCACATTTCACATGTCAAGATGTGAGGGCTTATGAGTCCTCAACTCACCATAGCCCTTCATCTTGGCCTTGGTGGCTCAATCTCAACCATTGAATTCTCTAGAGAATTCAACTTTGTCTATAAATACCCCCTCTTTTCTCTCATTTAAGAACATTTTGCTTTCCATAGCCAAACTCTTGCAATTTTTTGGTTTGAAGCTTCACTTAGCCATATTTTCACATTTTTCATTCACCATAGCATTCTCATCCACTTATCATCCATTTTTCCTCATATTTGTGCATCTTTTTCCATCAAGATGAGCATACAAAACTTCAAAAATCAAGGGCCAACCAAAGAGAAACTTAGCAAGGTATAATCACTCTATCTACATTTGTTAAGTTCAATGTTTTTACCCAATAGGTATTTTCATTGTTTCTTGCATTTCTTTTGTTGCTGCTCATTTCTAGAACAATAGTTTCACCTAAACACAAAATCATTTGACAATAAAATTTGTTTGAAAATGAAATTTTTTTTAGTCAATTTCACATGGGGACCTAACATGCTCTTGTTGGAGAATGTTTTAGTTATGAAAAGGCATGAACTGCAGAGCACTATTTCATTAGTGAATTGTCATTTTTCGTCATCACAAGTCTTTTCCATATATATGTTGAGGATAATGTTCATTTGAGTTGCTATGGGATAAGGTCACAACACTGGTGTAATCTTGCCATCAAATTTGAATTTGTTGCATGATGATAGCGAAAGCAAATTTGTTATAAGGAAAATATTGTTTGTGTTTTCATGATTATGTGGAATGATATGTAAATATGCAAGATTTTTTGAGTGATTTCTTCAAAGAGAAATCATTCTAGGGAATTTTTTAATCATGGGATATGCATAAAATGTGTATGCTAAGGTTGTAGAGACTTTCAAACATATGCATGGAGCAAAAAGAAATGAAAACCAGATTTGAAGGATTCTTCTGATGATATTCCATGTGGGAATTAAACTCTTGTTTGTCACTTCACCTAATATGAGGAATCCAAAAGAATGAAGCAACCAACGCATTTGTAAGGTCAATGGAAATTTTAGAGCATACAAACATAGAGGTTTTGCTACAAACATAGGGGCAACTTTGGCGCCAGATGAAGGAGGCCAATATGATGCACATTGAAGGCTACCACCGCACCATATGCGGACCCAGTTGCTACTGCCTGTGCACATAATAGTCTGTAGAAAAGCCTTCAAAGACTTTCAAATCAAATGAAAGTAGAAGGAAGCTCGAACCAACAGACAGGGGCCAAGTTTTTCTTTTGCAAAAAGAAATCAAAGGGAGATGCTTTATACTACAAGTGCGTAGCTATTGGTGCCTTCATGGAAGTGACTTTGTTGTGGTGTAACCAGTGTACTACTGAGAGAAGCTCCTTTATTTAGCTGCCTATATTTTAGTTCAAAGACTTCTGAGCAGTGGCAGGTTCACTAAATGTCTTCAAAGCCTTTCAAGCAGATGAAAGATGAAGAGGGGTGCATTTTATAACAGGGTATTGAAATCCATCAAAACACAAAAGACAGAGGAGTGTTCTTGCACTGGGGTAGGGAGGAGTCTGCACTCATGGTGGAAAGAATGATGGCAACCACTGCGCATTAAAAGGAGACTGGCTTACTGCAAAACAAAGACACCATCGCGTCAAGCTAAGGGGTCGATTTGTGTGGCAAGATATCACATAGGGTAGTAGATCTTGCCACATATGATCAATGAGGAAAAGGAAAAGGTGTATATTGAAGTTGTGCCTAGATAGTACAAAATGGATTTGTTGAAAATAATAAAAACCTTTGAACAAATTTAGTTGGCTTGTGTCAAGTCGTGCTCTTGAAATCCTAGGAAGAAAATGTTGATAGAGAAAAATGAGAAGAAGGGTGCTGCCATGACTAGAAGGTATTGGAGTTGCAAAGCAATGACAAAGAGAAGTAGGGAAAACAAAGGAAGGGAAAGAAGATCAACGGTGGAGAAATAAGGAGAAAATGTTGCACGATCATCACCATTCCCTGCCAGCTCGCTGCCTAAAGGTGCACACTCTTTAAAACCCATGGAATTGGTGAGATGCTGACATGTGGCAGTGGGCTTAGGTGGAGTCGGTAAAATAAATGCAAGGTTTTCATTTCAAATAAATTAAAAGCTATAGTTTTTCCCGATGAAATTTTAAAGGGGAAAAAGCATTTAAAAGGATTTTTTTTTTAGACTGCAGGAATCGGGTAGCACCACCCCCTATAAACCGCAGTACCGTAAACTTTTTAACGTGACCGGCGGCTGGCGCGACACGCCCTCCGGTACCACGGGACGGGGGAGACTAGAACTCGTGACCAGCAGAGCCGCAACGGAATTACTTAGCCAACCGAGCTAGGGCCCCCGCCCCATTTAAAAGGATTTAAATTGCCAATGAAAATTTATTTCTTTCCCCATGAGCTTGTGGATGCAAAGGGAAAGCCCTTTAATTCTCATGTGGTGAGAGAAAGAAAACCAAGTGAATTGTGGGCCGAGAAGAGTTAAAAGGTAAACATTTAAGTATCAAAGCTTTTTCATATTTAAAATGTAAAGTGAAATAAAGGACACATGTAAAGAGTTGTAAATTTTTCACATTTACAAGTCTAACATCTTAAATATGAGGAAAGATGAAAGAACAGGCAAGGGGCCTTTTATTTCAAGTGAAATATTTAGAGGATCCCAATTAAATGTGAAGTAAAGTGCACAGGAGAATTCCATGAAGTGAATAAAATATTCATGGGAAAATTTTTGAGATGATGTAAAGCAAATATTTTACTTTTTTGGGTTAAATAATCAAAAAGGTATATATGTAAAATGAATTTAATATTCACTTTATGTTTAAGTACCTTATGTCCTAGGAGATGAATATTGAGATATGCAGCTCTAGAAAATAAAGAGTAGAAGTGAATGTTTTCACGAGCAGAGATATTTTCCAGCTGGGTAAAATGGTGAATTTCTCACATGGGAAAGTTTTCTATTGCTCAACAACTCACAGCAAGGCAGAAATTGGACGAAAAGTTTTTTGTTGAAGAGAGATGAGAGAAGCTTTGCAAATTATTGATGAACGAGAAAGAGGCTACCAGATATCATCAATGGATCAGTTTTAGGGTTGCTTCTATTTTAAATGTTAAGTTCTGAGTCATTAGTTGAGTCTGTAAGTTGTAAATTCTAATTTCATGAGCAAATATCAGCTAGTTTGTGCAGATAAATCATGAATGTCTTCAAAGTGTTTCCACATTCATGAATATCATCAAATTGTCTCCAAATTTGTACAGTTTTAGTTATATGAATTCAATAATACAAAGTATTTTTGAGTTTTTCATCTCAAATTTTATGAGATTGTTTTATCTATTTATGGTTTTGTTTCAATTAAATAGTTAAAATACTTTGAGCAGATAATTGTGATTGATGTGTGTAGGTTGGATCTGATAAGCAAAATTTGATTGATAATAAGAGAGGATCTATTGGTGTAATACATTAACAGTTGTAAATCCACTAGTTGAAGGTTGTTTGCTGATGAATTCTCTTTATGCATTTGACTCCATGACCCAAAATTAGGCACTAATATGTTTTTCAGCCTAATGCATCTCAAAAAAAAATTTAAATTCAAAATCATTTTAAATCCCTATTGTTTGGTTGAAGTTTAGTGTTCTTCCTCCCAATCGTCAAGAGTTAGTGTTGATTATACCAAGAGTTTAGCCAGATTTGAGGTTTTCAATGCTTTCCTTAGTTATTTTCATTGGGAGTTATCTGCTATAAAAAGCAATGTTTGTATATGAGTGAATTATGTGTTTTAGGCATTGTATAGGTTGACCCACCTTGCTTCTGCAGAGCCAAAAGTGCAGAAGATCTCGGTCTTTGACTGAATCTTGTTAGTTGGCCAAATCAACCTTTGAGTCTAAGTATAAGACATTGGCTAAGTCTTTAGGATTCAATTGATATGTTGATATTTGGAACACCAATAGAATGGTGACTCTCCTGGGGACAATTCTCATTCTCCAGTTGTAGGTTGTTTACAAGCAGAGTCATATTATTATTTTCTATTCTGAATTTAGTTCAAATACTGAAGGATTTCAATCTTGGAGAAGGAATTTGTTGCAATGAACCTGAAGATTTCATGATTTGTGGTGCTCTACTGGTGGAAGGAACTCAAAAATAAATTTATCTGTGAAAGAACTTCATGTTGTTTGAAGTTCAGTCCTCTAAGAAGAGAGGTGGCGACTTTTTCAGAAGAACCTGTTGAAGATTTGAAGAAAAGTTTCAGATCTACACTATTTCCTATCAGGAAGAAAATTTGCAGTAGCTGTAACATTTCCAGGTATTCTTTACTCTTGGTTTTCAAGAAAATTGTACATGTATGAAAATAATATTTGAATGTTTTAGGAAAAACTTGGGTTCCTTGTTGAGTGATTATCACTAAGAAAGGGAAAGGATAGTAATATTTAGTTTGAATACTTCTAAATTGTAATTTGTAGCTTATGTATTATGCTGAAAGTATGCTTGTTCTTGAAATTTTCCCACTAAACAGATCTTAGGCATAGATGCATCTGGATTATGCATTGTAATATTCTGAGATCATGATGAAAGATAAAAATAGGGCAATGAATTATCAACTCTAGAGCTCATTTTTAAAATTTGAAAGAGGCATGCTAAAATGCTTCAATATATGCATCCTAGCATGGTTCCGGATGCAACCATGGTTTGTGATCAATCCCATCCAGATTGTCAAAGAATTTTTAGCACTAGAAGGTACAGAGCCATCAATTTTAGTGACATTAGGGGTTACCCAAATGACATTCTAGCTGAAGTCAGAAAGAAGTTACCAAGATTCACTGGTGATAGGTTTGAATCAACAAATAAACATCTCCAAGAGTTTAGTAATGTGAACATCTCCAAGAGTTTAGTAATGTGATGGATGATTATGAGGTTGATTACAAGGATGTGATCATGAGACTATTTGTTCAATCTTTAAGAGGAGATGGAAGGGATTGGTTCTCCTATCTACTAGCTTCCTCCATTAATTCATTGGAAGAGTTTAAGGTAGTCTTCATGGAGCAATTTGGAGAAAGGATTGACCCTATTTTGATAAGGAAAAAGTTCATGAACATGGAGAAAGTAAAAGATGAGTTAGTTCCATCTTTTAATCTCAGATTAAATCAAAGATCATAAGAGAGATTCTTGAAGACATAAGACCAAATGATGTTGAATGTTTGGTCGTTTACTTAGGAGCATTTGACAAGAAGATGAGTTTCTTATTAAGAGACAAGGAGCCCACAACCCTACACCAAGCATATCAAATGGCCATAGACATTGAGAACAATTTGAGATACGCAATGATGAAAGGACATAGGGTTGTGAGTGTTGGCCATCCTAGTATAGCTCATGCAGATAGAATTCATGGATTAGATAATAGAAGTGCTTTTCAAGATGCTAATTCCATGCTCTGATTTCTCCATCATTAGAATTTACATATCATAATGAGCTCCATGTTAAATGTCGTCAAAATTTGAGTAATGTTGATCAAACATCTTTTGTTCAAGGATTGTCTAAAATGAAAAGACTCAAAGGAGATTCAACACATGATTTGTTCTCAAAGTTTTTGGATGCCTTTAAGAAAGTCCCCACAAATTTCAGACCTAAGGATTCAATGTGCATTGATCTATTTTGTGAAATCTATGATTCTGGGATGAGTACTTTTCCAAAGAGGTTGAAGCCTCACACTTTGGATCAAGTACTTGATTGGATAAAGGTTATTGAGGGAGCCTAACCTACCTATGCACAAAATGTGGTGACTCAAAATAAAGATAGTAGTTGTCTCAATGAAGAAAATCAAAACTTAATACACAAGAATGAAAAGAGTGTATCAGAGAATGAAGATATGTGTTATATGATTGAGAATGTTGATTGTAATCAGCTCACAATCAGCACATGTGCAGATCCTTGCAGCAGTGATCAAGATGAAGATACATGGTACGGTGAGAAAATAGATATGCATGAAAATTTTTCTTGCAATATCTTGTGTGATGAAGAAATAAAAGAGTTGCAAGATTTCATTCCATGCCATGTTTTGGTTGGTGAAGATAATGCAATTGTTGTTGACATCTCCTCACAAATCAGTGATCAAGACATTGAAGATAGAATTTCAAGCACTCATCCTGAAGAATCTAAGCATAATCTATGTAGTGATGAGACTTCTTGTGATGAGCATTATGATGACAGCCAACCTAATTATTCTTCTTGTGATTATGAATGCTCTTATAAGGATGATATGGAGGTACTTTCTTCACATGAAGATTGCAATGATATGAATGCTCATGAAATCACTTATCCACAAGTGAATGATCCAATTGCATTTGATGCAAACTCATAATGTAGTTCAGATTTGACATCAATGGAGTATGTTGATTTTGTTAATGATGAATAATTTGAGGACAAGCATATGTGTGTTCAATTTGTTGATCATGAGCATGGTAGTGTTGGAAGTGATGCAGATGTTGATGAACCTGCTTATGTCTTTGTTGTTCATGATTGTTTATATGAAGTGGAGATGGGAATGTCAGTTATGTATGAAAAGGATGATGAGGTGCACATTGATGAAGGAAGGAATTCATTTTTTAATGATCAAGTTATGCATTGTAACAGTCACATGGATCTAAGATCAGCATTATCACCCATAGATAATGTGAAACAATTTGATGGACTTTTAGATTATGTTGACATTGCAAAACCTTTCGATCAATGTGTGGAGAAACCATATGATGCAAATGATAGTGGGTGTGGCGTAATTCAATATGAGATTGAATATGGGTCTTTATTTGATGATCTCTCTCATATTCATAGTATGCAAATGGACATGTTTCCTTTGAATGAGGAATGCATCGGTGTGAAAGAGAGTGAAATTTTTAGCTCTATTGTTGATGAACAATTTCCAGAAAATAGTGAGTCTTTGACACATAGGACAATATTCCTATCAACTGATAATGTGTGCATGAAGTTGATAATGCACTTCAAAGTCTTTTTGATGACCTTGTTAATTCTAAAGATGATAGCATCCAAAATGATTCAGACATTGAACATGTTATGAAAAATCAATGTGATACTTTTGGCTCAAGGTTAAATTCTGAGTTATATGAATCTTTGTTTGAGATATTCCATATTGACTTGTATAGTGATTTCAAGAATGAAATTGGCATCATGTGTGAGCCTGAGATAGAGAACATTGCTTGTGCATTGGAGGCTGACATTTTTGCTCAATGACATGATTTGAGTAAAGATGAAAGTACTTTTAGTGTTGACAAATCTGATTTTCAGAATCTTGAAACACATGACAATGTGATTGGGATGTGGTGTTTGGATGATGACAAACCAACTTGTGATGTAATTCAGTTGGAGGAGACACAGATGTATGATCAATCTTTTCTCAACACACAAGAAGATTGCATGTTGTTTTTTCAGTTATGATATCCCCTCTCAACATGATTATTATGAGGGTATTAATGAATATGATAAGATTGTGTATTCATGTGGTCTTGATCATTATCCTCAAACATTGCCACTTGATATAAAATCAGACAATGAAGATGTTGGAATATGGCTTTGGGAGATTGTTTTTGGTTTCTAGTGTTGTCATTAATGGCAATAAGAGTCAATAGTGTGGTCCAGAGTTTGAAAGTAGTTCCTACCAGAAAGGAAAGTAGAAGACAATATTCTACTAACAAAATGCATGAAGAATAGAGTATCTAGTTGGTAAGTTGATTTGAATACTTCACTAGATCATTATTTTGTTGTGTGGATCCCCAGGGAAGCTTTTCAAGCATGTATGTTACCTTACTGATAATTTTTATGATAATACATTGATCCATGTACTTGTTTGGAGATTCGGTAGAATGATTTATTTCTTATTTTCTCATTATGGCTGACCTATTGTGTATAGCGTGTTCTGGATGTATGAGGAATAGTTGTTTAACCTTTTTTTATGTTGGGAATTTTGATTTGGGTCTAGTCGACTTGTGTGGGTACGCATTAATTCTAATTGTTGATTTGAGCCAACTTGTGGAAGAATATTATATTTTGTATCAAGCTAACATATAGAAATAAAAATATTGTTAGTAGATGTATAAATGAGATCGGTAATTCATTTTGCATGTGATGTATGAAGTGGTGAGAAGGTGTGTGTGCGAAAAAGTGTAGAACAACTATATGAGGTAATATTAGAGGATTTGTCGAGCGAATTTTGTTTGTACAGTAGAAGGGTTTTTGTAGGAGAGCAGAGCAGAAGTGCGAATTGGATAGAATGTCCAGAATCCATTTCATATTCTTCATTGGAACTGAATCTAGGCATTCAAAGATGTTATTTTCTCAGTTCATGTTTTTAATAGTTTTAATCAAAACTCCTTTTGGACAGTGAGTCCTCTTTTGTATTTTGAGCAATGAGCTCTAGGAAGTGTGCCTGAATGCAAGTGCATTCCCTTTTGATCATACTTTTGACAAAGTATACTTTGTGGATTAATCTCCACTGTGGTTTTTCCCCTAATAGCATTTCCACTAAAAAATTTTGGTGTTATGGTGTTCACATTGTCTCTTTAATAAGTTTGCATGTTTCCTTTTGTTTATATATTGTGAATGCTATTAAAGGTTAAATATTGTTGTTGATAGTTTAAGATCTAATTTGAAATTCAAATATTGTGGAACACTGATTCACCCCCCCTCTTAGTGTTCCTAGTGTCCAACAGTTGGTATCAGAGTAGGTTCCTCTTTTGAAGTTCAACATCTTGTGGTGTATCTTGGATTACAATGGACGCAGGTGGTCTTCAATAGCAGCTTATGGTGGCACTTGATGATCTTGATCAATCTAAAGCAGAGTTCATGGAACTAATAGCAAATCTTTTGGCTGCTGAAAAAATCATTCAATCATTGAAGGATAAAATAAATGAGTCAAGGTAAAAGAGGAAAGAACTATGTGGTCAGTTGAAACAAAAAGAAAGCAGAGGCCCAAAACATGTTCATCTGAATCAAACCCTAAAAGAAATAACAGAAGAATGTGAAAAACTTGCTAAGGACAATACTACTCTAAAGCTTGAAATGGAATATGTGGCGATGAAGCTAACTAAAGAGATTGAAGAAAGAAAGAAGAATGAGGAGAATATGGCCCAGTCCTTGAAAGAAAAATCTAAAGAATGCAGTAGAGTTAATAGTGGATTCATTCAGCTGGAGACTAAACTGCAACAATCCAGAAATAATTTACAAGAGCTTGAGAGACAGGTAGTTATTCTCATAGATGAGCTTGCTACTATAAATGAGTTTAAAGAGAAGTTCAGGATCAGTTCTGCTAGGCTTGATGATATAACTAAAGGTCAAAATGATGCAAATGATAAGCAAGGTCTCAACTATGTGAAGGGTGAGAGCTCCGGATTTGAATAGAAGGACCACAAAGGAAGAAGATATGCAGTAAGGCAACCCAATGCTCAGAAATTTAATGGATATTGCTTTGTTTGTAATAAATTTGGGCACATGGCTTCTCAGTGTAGGAGTAAGATAAGTTATGGAAGTCCATCATTTTCTGGTCAATGTTTTAATTACAAAAATTTTGGTCATAAGTCATTAGAATGTTGAAGTATGTATGTCAGTAAAAGGAAAGTTAAATACCACACCTGTGGAAGATTTGGACATATTTCTAATCAGTGTAGATCATGAGGAAATTAATGGAATGGATGGTATAGATAGAAGAATCTAGTATGCTACAATTGTAACAGATTGGTCACATTGCAAGATTCTATAGGAATAGAAACATGGATAAGAGAGGTCTTGTTTATCAAGGAAGAATTTCACATAAAGGTGATAAGGGAAAAGGAAAAACATATGTGGAAGAGATAAGAGATCAGATGAAGAAAACATGGGTAAAGAAGAATGGATCTGATGAATGTAATAAGGCTGTACCGAAAGCTCCCTCCGGTAGTTCATCCGGCAATTGATTTCAAGCCATTGGCCTAGGGGGATTTTTCATGAAAATATTTTGTTCCCCTATGTGTAGTTGGTATGGGATCATAGGAAGTTGTCAATTGGTGTGTTACTCATCCTCAAATGTATTAGTGATTGCTTCTTGAAGGTCCATAGATGGATCTCTCTATTGTTGTTTGAAAATAGAATAACCAAAACTTCTAGGGCAAAGAATTTAATATGACAAAGAAGTTAGGTGTACAAAGTTATAAAAGGGCATTTGGAACCCTCATTTTTCACCGTGCACTAAAGAAGAACAGTTGGAGAGATTTTTCAACAAAAATTCGAAGGAGCGAAAGTCAATTTAGCGGCGAATTCTCTAGGTATTTCTATTGATTATCAATTTTATACTTGTTATGTGATCGGTAAAACCCTGTTCGGTACATAAAATGAAGCAAATCAAAGGAATAGTAATTTTGGATGAATATAGTAGTCAAAAGGTCAGGGATGTAAAAAATTTGTTGTCTGTCATCAAATTGAAGAAGCTTGGAGGAGCGAAACACAAGAATCTAGATATCTGGAATGAATTTCCTCATTCCGTCAATGCAGAGGTAGTCTAGTTTATCTTGAATAGATTGGATGGTGATATCCTTACTCTAGATAAACCCTTTCAAAATTCTAAGGATGTAATAAGAAATCTAATAGGTTTGTGCAATGTTGGTGATGTCTTGAAAAAAAATTGATTCGGAATGTTGAGGTCAAAGCCCTAACCGATGTAAAAGGAGATAAAAGGGCTCTAATGATTACAATGATCAAAGATCCATTAACAAGGTACATTGCATATGGAATCTCATACAAGATTTTCTTCAAAAATAGGGAAAGTGCAACCTCTGCAAGCACAATCTATATTGTGCACAAGATGATAATAGAAGATGAAGACTTTGATCTAAGTGGATTGTTGAAGGATCAATTAATGGAGAATGTGCAATTGACGAAGGATCTAGATTACTCTTTTAGGATTGGTACATTGGCTATATGCATTATGATGTATTTCCTAAATTACTTGCCTCAGAATGACAATTTGGTATGGAAGGAAAATATGCTGGTTTGCAAGAAAATTTTTGAGCATTTCAACTCTTTTGAAAATGGTGAACAAGTTTATGAGAACTTCTTTGGAAAGATGTTAGAAAATTTTGGAGTATGTGTTATTCCTCTCCTAGTAAAAGCAATTGAAATTGGATCATCCTTTGGTAAGACAAAGAAAAAGCATAAGAGAAATAGAGAGGTGGGTGGTGACACTCCTCCAGTGCCTAAGTCAACAAAAGTTGAAGGAAAAGGTAAAAAGCAAATAGTTGTGGATGTAGTCGATGAAGACTCTGAGGAATATACACCAAGATTTGAACCAAAACTAGTTGAACCAGTTGTGGTAATTGCAGAAGAAAGTGATGAAGAAGGTACTTTATTCAAAGCAAAGATACTGTAGATTATTCAAGAAGAAGATGGAATGCAAAAGATAACTGACATATGGATGAGTGGACCATCATATGAATAGGACTGCATTGAGGACACTCTAGGAAGATACTTTATTGACAACAACATTGAATTGAAGAGTTTACAAAATGTACTTCCAGAAGAATTTATTGAATGTATCAAGGAGGCTATGGACTCTATGTCTTAGGATAGAAAAGAGGAAGAAATAATCTCACATCTGAAGATGCAGTTTAGGCTATATCTCACCAAACTGAATAAGAAAATTAATGTACTAAGACAATGCATTGACTCAACGAATAAGATCTACAATTATTGTCTCAAGTGGCCTCATGTGGTTGGAAAATACAAGGACAAGTTGGAACAAATTGAGAATGAGCTTGTTAGAATCATACAGCACTACAATATCATTTAGGACAAGGATGGATCAGTTAAGAAGAAAATTCATGAGCTATAGATTGAGCTTGCAAATGTTCATTTTGTAAGAAACACTCTTATGGACACCTTCTGGAAAGTGAAGGATCTGACTAAATGCATATTAGAGCAAATGGTTGAAGTTCTAAAGAAAGGAGAAATGTTGGAAGAAGCCATTACCATTCCTGAATCCCTTGTCCAATTCATCAACAGAACATTAGAAACTAACAGTCTAATAATTGCTACTGGGATTGTAGTGGACTCTTGGAAGAAATTTCTCCTGGAAATGAAAGATAAGTATAAAATAATATTTTGAATTTTGCAGCAATCACATTTTTTTTTGGGAGAGAATGAGTGAGGAAGAGTGCAGTAAATAAGCTAAGGGGAAAAGAAAAGTAGCAGAAGTTTTTGTCATTGATGTCAAAGGGGGAGAGAATGTAGTGAAAAATTCCTTGACATCCAAAGGGGATGTAGTGTTTTGCAGTGTTATGTTGTGCTATAAAGCTTTGAATTTTGGTTTCGACACTTAGTCATTTTTCACTAAGTGTTGCCATCAATGCCAAAGGGGGAGATTGTCCGCATATGGCTTTGGGAGATTTTTTTTGGTTGCTATTCTTTTCATTGATGGAAACTAGAGTCAATAGTGTGGTCCATAGTTTGGAAGTAGTTCCTACTGGCAAGGAAAGTAGAAGACAGTATTCTACCAACATAATGCATGAAGAACAAAGCATATGGTTGGTAAGTTGATTTGAATACTTCACCGGATCATTATTTTGTTGTGTGGATCCCCAAGGAATCTTTTCAAGCATGTATGTTACCTTATTGATAAGTTTTACGTTAATACATTGATCCATGTACGAGTTTGGAGATTTGGTAGAATGGTTTATTGCTTATTTTCTCATTATGGCTGACCTATTGTGTAAAGCGTGTTCCGGATGTATGAGGAATAATTGTTTAACTATTTCTTATGTTGGAAATTTTGATTTGGGTCTAGCCAACTTGTGTGGGTATGCATTAATTATAATTGGTGATTTGAGCCAACTTGTGGAAGAACATTATATTTTGTTGCAAGCTGACATATAGAAATACAAATCTTGTTAGCAGATATATAAATGAGATTGGTAATTCATTTTGCATGTGATGTATGAAGTGGTGGAAAGGTGTGTGTGCAAAAAAGTGCAAAAACAACTATATGAGGTAATATCAGAGGATCTATCGAGCGAATTTTGTTTTTACAGTAGAAGGGTTTTTGTAGGAGAGTAGAGTAGAGCATAGTAGAAGTGTGAATTGGATAGAAGGTCCAGAATTTGTTTCACGTGCTTCATTGGAGCTGAATCTAGAAATTCAGAGATGTTATTTTCTTAGTTCATATTTTGAATAGTTTTAATCCAAACTCCTTTTAGACAATGAGTCCTCTTTTGTATTTTGAGCAATGAGCTCTAGGCAGTGTGTGTGAATAAAAGTGCATTCCCTTTTGATCATACTTTTAACAAAGTATACACTTTGTGGATTAATCTCCACCATGGTTTTTCCCCTAATAGGGTTTCCACGTAAAAATTTTGGTGCTATGGTGTTCACATTGTCTCTTTAATTAATAAGTTCGCATGTTTCCTTTTGTTTATATGTTGTGAATGCTATTAAAGGTAAAATATTATTGTTGATAGTTTAAGATCTGATTTGAAATTCAAATATTGTGGAACACTGATTCACCCTACCCCCCTCTCAGTGTTCCTAGTGTCCAACAGAAGAGAGTGGCAGTGAAGCAGTCTATATGATTTCGCTACCATGTGATAACGAAGCCAAACAAAGAGCAACTTTCCACTTGCACAAAGGAAACTTGATGCTTGTGTTTGCAAAGGTGTAGTTGTTCGTATTGTTATGGTTTCACAAGTGCAAGCATGTGTTAAGGGAGATCAACTTTTTTTAAAGAATTATGTTTGACAGAGGTAAATTTTGATTCCCATTTTTCATTTGGTGTCTTGGGGTCACCAGATGAAGCAGAAAAAGAAGAATGAATAAAGGTGCAATTTGAGAACACCCAATGGACTCAGTATTTGGTCTACTCCCCAAAGATTTGAAATCTTGTTATGCCCACAGGAGGCATACATCCCCAGTCTGAGCCACTGATGGCACTCTCAAATTTTGTAAATTTGAAGTGCCCATTTCAAAAAAATTCCTCTGCATTCTCATAAATGCACTTCAAAAATCTTCCCAAGTGACCTACTTTGGAGGGTCATATTTTGGAGCATGTTGATTTTCAAGCAAAACCCCTTTGGAAACTCACTCATGTGTCCTATGTGAGCATGCATGTAAAATTTTAGCTTCCTACGATGAGTTTTCTTAGGGTTTTGAAAAATGAAGTTGGAGGGTTTTGGCACTTTTTTGCTGTTTGCGAACTGTCAGTTTTGCAAAGTAACCTCCTGTTTGAGCTTGCATTTTGCAACCGGATGATTGTTAATTCAAAATGACTATTTCTCTCCATTCTCCATGTCTTCATGAACTCCCATGTCAGTTTTTTAAGACTTATGATGAGATTTTCTATTTTTACCAAATCAAAACCAAATGCAATTTCTCCTGTTTTGCACCCACACTTTTAGAAACCTTTCTAGGAGGTCAAATTTGACCATCAATATCTTTTGATGGGTGATAATTCAAGAAAATTCCTCTTGCACATGTTCTCACTACACCAAAATGATCCATTTTGTCTAGTGGCAGCTCACCAGGAGTTGATTTGATATTTTTTCAACAAGGTGATTTCGTGTGTTTTAATTGCTTCTGAACAGGCTGTTTTTTGCAAAAAGTTCAACTAAGCAAATTTTTCGGTTAATAACTTTCACATCATGACAATATTTTCCAAGCCATCTGTTGCACCCCATTCTCAGGTCATATGTCTGCACGCCTACAAGTTTTTGTGACTTCAAGAGGTCGTTTGCCTAGTTTTCAAAGGCGATTCCAGAGCCAACTTGGCCCATTTTCACCATTTTCAAAAATGTTAGAAAATAGATTTTGGTGAAAACCCATTTCATCTTTTCATCTTTGAAGCATTCAGAAGGTAGTGTTGAGTCATTTGAACATAAAATTTGTTTGAAAATGAAAAAAAATTAGTCAGGTCCACATGGGGACCCGACATGCTCTTGTTGGAGGATGTTTTGGTTATGAAAAGGCATGAACTACAGAGCACTGTTTCATCAGTGAATTGTCATTTTTCATCATCACAAGAATTTTCCATATATTTTTTTAGGATAGTGTTCATTTGACTTGCTATGGGATAAGGTCACAACACTGGTGTAATCTTGCCATCAGATTTGAATTTGTTACATGATGATAGGGAAAGAAAATTTGAGGCAAATATTGTTTGTGTTTTCCTTATTATTTGGAAGCATATGCAAATATGCAAGATTTTTGAGTGATTTCTTCAAAGAGAAATCATCCTGGGGAATGTTTTAATCATGGGATATGCATAAAATGTGTATGCTAAGGTTGTAGAGACTTTTAAACATATGCATGGAGCAAAAATTAGTGAAAACCAAATTTGAAGGATTCTTCTGATGATATTCCATGATGTGGGAATTAAAATCTTGTTTGTCACTTGTGCCTAATATGAGGAATCCAAAAGAATGAAGCAGCCAACACATTTGTAGGGTCAATGGAATATTTAGAGCATACAACCATAGAGGTTTTGCTACAAACATAGGGGCAACTTTGGCACCAGATGAAGGAGGCCAATATGATGCACATTGAAAGCTACCACCGCACCATATGGGGACCCAGTTACTATTGCCAATGCACATAATAGTTTGAAGAAAATTCTTCAAATACTTTCAAAGCAAATGAAAGAAGGAGGCTCGCACTAGCAGACAAGGGCCAAGTTTTTCTTTTGAAAAAAGTAATCAAAGGGAGATGCTTTATGGTGCAAGTGCGTAGCTATTGGCGCCTTCATGTAAGTGACTTTGCTACTGTGGTGTAACTAGTGTACTACTGAGAGAAGCTCCTTTATTTAGCTGGTTGTATATTCAGTTTGAAGACTTCTAAGCAGTGGCGGGTTCACTAAATGTCTTCAAAGCCTTTCAAGCAGACGAAAGATGAAGAGGGTTGTGGTTTATAATAGGGTATTGAAATCCATCAAAACATAAAATACAGAGGAGTGTTCTCGCACTGGGAGAGGGAGGAGTTTCCACTCGTGGTGGAAAGAATGATGGCAGCCATTGTGCATTAAAAGGAAACTAGCTTACTGCAAAACAAAGAAACCATCGTGCCAGGCTAAGGGGCCGGTTTGACTTGGAAAAATATCACATAGGGTAGTAGATCTTGTTGTATACGATCGGTGAGGAAAAGGAAAAGGTGTCTATTGAAGCTGTATCTAGATAGTACAAAATGGATTTATTGAAAATAATAAAAACCTTTAAACAAATGCAGTTGGCTTATGTCAAGTCATGCTCTTGAAAGCTCAGGAAGAAAATGTTGATAAAGAAAAATGAGAAGGGGGCCACCATGACCAGATGCTACTGGAGTTGTAGCAACGACAAAGAGAATTAGGGAAAACAAAGGAAGGGAAAGAAGATCAACTATGGAGAAATAAGGAGGAAATGCAACACAATCATCACTATTCCCCGCCAGCTCATGGCCTAAAGGATCTCATTCTTTAAAACCCATGGGATTGGTGAGATGCTAACACGTGGCAGTGGGCCTAGGTGGAGTCGGTAAAAGAAATGCAAGGTTTTCATTTCAAATAAAATAAAAGCTATAGTTTCTCTCGATAAAATTTTAAAGTGGCAAAATCATTTAAAAAGATTTAAATTGCCGGTGAGAATTTAATTCTTTCCCCGCGACCTGGCAGATACAAAGGGCAAGCCCTTTAATTCTCACAGGGTGAGTGAAAGAAAACCAAGTGAATGGTGGGCCCGAGAAGAGTTAAAAGGTAAACATTAAAGTATCAAAGTTTTTTCATATTTAAAATTGGAAACTTATTTAAAATGTAAAGTGAAATAAAGGACACATGAAAAGAGTTGTAAATTTGTCACATTTACAAGTCTAACATTTTAAATATGAGGAAAGATGAAAGCACAGGCAAGGGGCCTTTTATTTCAAGTGAAATATTTAGAGGAGCCCAATGACATGTGAAGTAAAGTGCACAGGAGAATTCCATGAAGTGAATAAAATATTGACGGGGAACTTTTTGAAATGATGTAAAACAAATATTTTACTTTGTTGGGTTAAATAATGCAAAGGGGATATATGTAAAGTGAATACTAAATTCACTTTATGTTTGATTACCTTATGTGTTGGGAGATGAATATTGAAATATGCAGCTCCAGCAAATAAAGAGCAAAAGTGAATGTTTTCACGAGTAGATATATTTTCTAGCTGGGTAAAATGGTGAATTTCTCACATAGGCAAGTTTTCTATTGCTCAACAACTCACAACAAGGCAGAAATTGGAGGCAAAGTTTGTTGTTGAAGAGAGATGAGAGAAGCTTTGCAAATTGTCGATGAACATGAAAGAAGCTATCAGATGTCATCAACGGATCAGTTTTAGGGCTACTTCTATTTTCTATTTCTTCTCTTCTTCTCTCATGGTTCTGAGGTTCTAAATTCTTGTATGGGGTTGGGTACATAAAAAATGTTAAGTTTCGAGTCATTAGCTAAGTCTGTAAGCTATAAATTCTGATTTCATGAGCAAATATCAACTAGTTTGTGCAGATAAATCAAAAATGTCTTCAAAGTTTTTCCACATTCATGAATATAATCAAATTGTCTCCAAATTTGTACAGTTTTAGTCATATGAATTCAATAATACAGAGTATTTTTGAGTTTGTCATCTCAAATTTCATGAGATTGTTTTATCTTTTTATGGTTTTGTTTTAATGAAATAATTAAAATACTTTGAGTAGATAATTGTGATTGAAGTGTGCAGGTTGGATTTGATAAGCATAATTTGATTGATAATAAGAGAGGATCTATTGGTGTAATACATTAACAGTTGTAAATCCACTAGTTGAAGGTTATTTTCTAATGAATTCTCTTTATGCATTTGACTCCATGACCCAAAATTAGGCATTGATATGTTTTTCAGCCTAGTGCATCTCAAAAAAAAAATTAAATTCAAAATCATTTTAAATCCCTATTGTTTGGTTGAAGTTTAGTGTTCTGCCTCCCAATTTTTGAGTTAGTGTTGATTATACCAAGAGTTTAGCCATATTTGAGGTTTTCAATGCTTTCCTTAGTTATTTTCATTGGGAGTTATCTGCTATAAAAAGCAATGTCTGTGTATGAGTGAATTAAGTGTTTTAGGCATTGTATAGGTTGATGCACCTTGGTTCTACGGAGCCAGAAGTGCAGAAAATCTCAGTCTTAGACTGAATCTTATTAGTTGGCCAATTCAACCTTTGAGTCTGAGCATAAGACATTGGCTAAGTCTTTAGGATTCAATTGATCTGTTGATATTTGGAACACCAACACTCGTCTACCACCTCTTTGCTTAAATCCCCCCACTTTTTAAAGGTGGTGGCTTCTACTTTTAATGTCTAAGATGTTGTGTCAATTGGTTGTGGTTTTCATGGGATCTAGGAGATTGAGGTAATTCTCCTATCACAAAGGCACTCTTTTTCATTTTATAGTCCCCACACCCATTAGATCTTGGATTACATCTTTGACATTTGGGATGTTCTAAATGGTAGGTGTCTTTGTCTCAAAAGTGGAGGCTAGAGTGGATGGTTCAATATACAGAGATGTGGGTTCCTCATCAGTTTTTGGGACTTGGAGAATCTTATAATACTTGGCCTCCAAATTTTTGCAATAATAGAACACTTTCGGATCGCCATGGATAGTGACTTCTTTATTCTGGTTTTGGTTGACAAATTTGTTTGAATGCAAAAAATGACTCAAATTTCCTAAATAGAAGAAAAAACTTCACCAATAGTTGAGTCACTTGCAATGGTATTTGCAAATACCCTCTACTTATTTTATAAGGTGTAGCTACCTTCAAATGATATACAATGAATAAGAAATATTAGGTATGCTTTCAACCAGAAAGCAGAAAAGGTCTACAAACATTTACCCATATCCATGAAAGTAAATGCGATAAATTAAATTAGAATGAGACTAATACAAACAAATGATACAAAGCTCTTTTTTTAAAATCCACAATAAGAAATAAGAAAAGAGAGGCAAGAAAATTTCTTTTAACAAATGAATTATCCCAAACTCAAATTCCCAAAAATAATCATATACTCAACTCGATATGACAGACTAACATCAAAGAAATTACAATGAAGCACAATTCAGTTGCAATTAAAGAAAATAATGATAAACGCAAAGATTCAAAATATTTCCTTATTTCTTTAATGTTTGTAAGTAAGCTCAAAGTCCCCCTTTTTGTACAATAAACTATGTTAAAACCCAAAATTGCTATCTTTTTCCTTCCCCTTTAATTTGGAGGTCTATATATAGGCACACCAAAACTGTTACATTACAAAAGTAACAATCTTGAAAAAGACCGAAAGGTAAAAGGACTTCAAAAAAGGTTTCAAAAAAGTTATCATTACGTGTCGTGAAAATCCATACATGCTGCTAAACCATTGGAGGGATCGGAACCTTGAACAATTCTGATTGGATCTCCATGACCAAATTGTGAAATTAAGCATGTTCTTCTTCCTCTTCTAAAATAGAGATTACCTTATTATACTCAACATTGCTAGTCTTCTCCTTGTAGGCTAACGAACGTAATTCATAAATGATGTCAAACTACTCTTCCTTTGGCCAATTCAAATCAAGTTGCAAGATAGGGACAAGTTCATCTTCCCATTCTATAACCTCACCAGGAAGTACCATCTTGAGAAAATTCTAGAATCGAAAAATGTTGTTACTTTTCCTTGCATGTAGGCTTGTTTAATTTTGGTGCTGAGAAGTAACCATTTATTAGCTAAGAGGAACATGCCAACCTACTACAAAATCCGTTTCACCAACTTCCTTATTTAAGAGTTTTCTTTTCAGAGGATTTTAAAGATCACGTTACATTTCAAATTCATGCCCCAAAGCATTTGAGAAGACATTCCTTTAAGGCATCGTGCAAATGATTTAATGAACTGACACCTTGAAAGTTGTGTATCCCGATGAAATCATCCAATTATTGAGAAATAGAACTTAATAACCATCAGTTGGGAGTTTTTAATTTTTGCAAACTCCCAATATCCCGACTACATAGCATATCATCCTGAATGTTATGGTCGGGTGATTTTAGAATTTTTGAACCTCACGACCTAGTTAAGGAACTCAGGAGGGTCGCGATTAGTTACAGTTTTTTTAGGAACCGCAATGGGATTTAACGGAGGCACAAATCAAAATATTTTTATATGGGCCGTAGGATTTAAAATTTCATAAGTAACGTTGGCTCCGACTGGGGACTGTATTTTTGTAGAAAATGCAAAGAACTCCAGAAGCTTTGGGGAAAACTAGTCCAATTCTATTGAGTGTGGAGTCAAAATAAAAATAGAAGGACGGGGAACTGCTTGCAGACAGGAAGAGGGGAATCGGGTACAAGCCAAAAATGAACAAGACAGAGCAAAAAACAAAAACTAACATAACCAAAACTTTAACTATGTACATGGTCCAAAGACCCTACCTCTAGATAACCCATTAATTAAGCAAAGCCATTCACAAGTTGAGAGAAATAATAGCCTGTACGAAATACGATTGAAAAGATGAGGAGCACACATATAGCTAATTGTTGACTGATGACTAACTTGATTAAACTAAAAAGAGAGAGCTCGTGGAAAAATATTCTATTAATAATTTGGTCTTCAAGAAGCCAATCTTCATTGTGCACCTGTTTTATTTGACAACTCATACCAACATCGCCCAACATAAGATCTTTGGTGTTTTCCTTGATAACCTCAGGCATAACCTGATGACATACTTGTTTTGACCGATTTGGATAAAGCAGACCTCGAATCGGACAACCCACACACAAACCATCAACTGAAACCATCCTCTTAGTACCATAAGTGATTACATTATTCTGAAAGCCTGAATTCTAACCTACAACACACATTCCATTGTGCTTGGGAATATGTTTTTTTTTTTTGTCCACAAATATAAAATCATGTGAATCAAAAAACTAGTCATCAAATTCCTGTGAAACTGAAAATGTACTAAACTAGGAACTTTCATCCTTTCCAATGAAACCAATCCCAACTGAAATGTTTCCTTCTTTCTTCCTCAAAACTAATTTGACAACTTTATGATTTACCTCACCACTTACAGTCATGTCTTGTGATACAGTCGCAACAACTTCTTCTTTACACAAAAATTCATTCTCGTACTCATAAAGACATTGATTAGGGTGATGAATAATATGGAATCTAGCACATTCATTTCTTTGATCATTTTCAATACCATATCTAGAAAAATCTTCGGTATCAAAATCTTTAAAATGGAAAGATTCAAGAAAAATACCATTTATGACTTCTTCTCGCAAGTCCACCTTAGTATCAGCTTGCTCTAAAACATCTAAAAGTTTCATACTTAGCCTACATATGATCAGAAGATAAGATGTTGATAATTTTATTTTCATATTGAATGTTTCCAAATGATTCTTCATCTAGTGTAAAAGTGAATGAATGCATCTCTATTGCAAACAAGGAAGTTGAAACAATTTCACCTGTACCACCAATTTCAAGATTATCAATTTGGATGGATTGTTCATTTTCTTTGTTATTTGATTGACCCATAGATTCATCATGTTCATACTGGAAATAATAGGATTCATTTCTTCTATTACCATAAGAATTAATTTCTTCTTTGATTGCTCTTTTCTTATTAAAATGTTCAAGGTAAAAAACAGAGAGATTGCAATATTGACCAGTAGAAGGTTTTATGTGTTGGAGCTCCATAGGCTGAGGAATTTTTTCTGGTAAGATAATATTTCTTATACCTTCATCACTCGACCCAACCAGATTTGACATCCATAGACCACTTTGAATCATATCATCTTTAATCTTGATAGCCTCTTCTTGCACAATTTCAATATCATTTATTTTACACCTTTTCAAACAAAACTGAACATTTGGGTGTAAGGAAGAAATGAAAGTGTAAACTTGTAATTGTTTATTTGGTCAAATGGGATAGGCATATTTCTAAGCAACCTATTGAACCTATCTATAAAATATTTGATTTTTTCATCTTTTTGCTTACGAATATTAAAAAAATGACCTAATAAGGTTGTTTCATCCACACAACCCCTATATCTTCCCCAAAACTTATCCTTTAATGAATTCCAATTAGTTATGCAATCATCTTTGAAATAACAAAACCAATCAGCAATAGGTCCAATAAGAGATTCAATAAATAGCCTGACAAAAACATCTTCTTGACTTACCCCCAAAACATTGCGGGCAACTGTGAAGGCCAAAATGTGTTTTTCAGCATCCTGAGAACCTCTTCCATCAAATTTTGGAAAATACTTCCTTGATCCTTCAAGAAATGGTGAGTATACAAGTAAAGAGAGAGGATTGAAATGACTTCCCTATGTCTGAGAGGAAGTTAATGCCATAATACAAATTTGGAAAAGAAATCAACACGGGTTCTAGAATAGAATATTTCTAAGTGAATCACTTTTTGTAGAGTCACCAACCTTCGTCCTCAGGGAGGTACTTTAAAATTTCTAAAAAAGGACACCAATTATTTATTGCATCTGATGTTTTCCCTGTAGAGTCGCCAAAAATCTGTTGGTTGACAAATTTTTCCTAACACAAAAAATGACTCAAATTTCCCAAATAGAAGAACAAACTTCACCAACAACTGAGTCACTCGCAATGGTATTTGCAAATTCTCTTTACTTATTTTACAAGGTGTAGCTACCTTCGAATGATATACAATGAATAAGAAAAAATGGGTATTCTTTTAAACAGAAAGCAGAAAAGGTCTACAAACATTTACCCATATCCATGAAAGTAAATGCAATAAATTAAATCAGAATGAGACTAATACAAACAAATGATACAAAGCTCATTTGCTTTAAATCCACAATAAGAAATAAGAAACGAGAGGCAAACAAATTTATTTTAACAGATGAATTATGCTAGACTCAAATTCCCAGAAATAATCATATACTCAGCTCAATATGACAGATTAACATCAAAGAAATTACAACGAAGCACAATTTAGTTGCAATTAAAGAAAATACTGATAAACACAAAGATTCAAAATATTTCCTTATTTCTTTAATGTTTTTAAGTAAGCTCAAATTCTCCCTTTCTGTACAATAAACTGTGTTAAAACCTGAAATTGCTATCTTTTTCCTCCCCCTTTAATTTGGAGGTCTATATATAGGCACACCAAAATTGTCACATTACAAAAGTAACAGTCTTGAAAATGACTAAAAGGTAAAAAGACTTCAAAAAAAGGTTTCAAAAAATTCATTATCATTATGTGTCATGAAAATCCATGCATGTTGCTAAATTGATAGAGGGGTTGGAACCCTAAACAATTCCAACTGCATCTCCATGACCAAATTGTGAAATTCAGCACATTCTTCTTCTTTGTCTAAAACAAAGATTACCCAATTATACTCGGCATAGCTGTCTTCTCTTTCCAGGATAACAAACGTAGTTCAAAAATGATGTCGAACTCTTCTTCCTCTGGCCAATTCAAATCAGGTTGCAAGACAAGGATAAGTTCATCTTCACATTCTAAAACCTCACCAGGAAGTACCATCTTGAGAAAATTCTAGAACTAAAAAATGTTGTTACTTTTCCTTGCATGCAGGCTTGTTTAATTTTGGTGGCAAGAAGTGGCTATTTATTGGCTAAGAGGAACCTGCCAACTTGCTACGAAATCTATTTCACCAACTTCCTTATTTAAGAGTTCTCCTTTCAGAGGATTTTAAAGATCACGTAACATTTCAAATTGACATCCCAAAGCATTTGAGAAGACATTCCTTAAAGGCGCCATGCAACTTATTTAATGAATTGACACCTTGAAAGTTGTGTATCCTGATGAAATCATCCAGTCGCTGAGAAAAGAACTTAATAACCATCAGGCGGGAGTTTTGAAGTTTTGCAAACTCCTGATATCTCGACTACATAGCATATCATCTCGAAGGTTATGGTTAGGTGATTTTATAATTTTAGAACCTCATGACCTAGTTAAGGAACTCGGTAGGGCCGTGATTAGTTACAAAATTTGTTGGAACCACGATGGGATTTAATGGAGGCACAAATCAAAATATTTTTATATGGGCTTTAGGATTTAAAATTTCATAAGTAACATCTGGTAAGGTGAATTTAACACATTGGTGGAAAGTGGATGTGACAACTCTTGCATCCCATGGATCCATGGGCGCCCTAGGAGGATATTGTATGGGAGTTCAAGGTCAAGGACTTGGAAAGTAGTCTCCATTATTTTTGGCCCTACTTGGATAGAGAGTTGAATGGTCCCTTGAGACACCCTTTCTTGATCATCATAACCTTGATAGTGATACATTTACCTGTTTCAATGACATCTTCTCAGAATCCCAGATTCTTTATTAGCTATAGAGTACAAATATTCAAACCTTCACCCCCATCCACCAAGACCCTTTAGAAAATTTGTTCTTGTGGACTAGGACTTCAAGATGGAGTGCATGGTTATGAGATGGTTGAGTTGTAAGATCATTCTCAGAGAATGTGAGGAGATGTGGTGTAGTGATATTTCCGACCATAACTTGAAATTGGTCAGTGTCAAGGTTGGTGGGAATGGAAGATGCAGTCAATGCCTTCTCTAGGATGTCCCTATGTGCGGGCGATATTTTAAGCAACTTTGTGATGGATATCTGGGTAGGGGTCTTTTTTAGTTGCTCTAGGACATTGTAACCATTAGGGATTTATTTTGGATTGGCGACGAGTGCCTTGGGTGGTGGTGAAGGTCCTGGGATGGAAATTTTTCCACTACATGTGGTGACTCCACACTCAACTCTAGGTCCTTTGATATTGACAACTATCACCCATTCATCCAAGGATGCAACAACATGGTCATAAATATGGTTCACATTATGGTAGCTTTCTCCTTTACCATTTTTGTTTCCTTTATTGTGATCCAGCATCGGATTCGTGTACATTTTGAGGTCTTGATTCCCTACTAGTTACTCAATGTTTATAATGTCATCAACAATGAGATCTTGGATCAGAATGTTGAGTCTCATACAACTAGCTATCGTGTGCCCCTTTATTTTGTGAAAATGACAAAGGTGCTTCTCGTTATACCATGGAGGTTTAACTTGAGGCTCTTGGTAATTTTTGTAAACAAGGATTTTGATGAGATTCTCATGTACTAGTTGTTGCATGACAAATTTGATTGGTTCCCCAAATGGTGTGTATTTTTGTTTAGGGGGATATTCGTTCTTTGGGGGTGGTCCCCATTAAGCATTGATGTTTTTGATAGTTTGATTGTTCAGTTGTTGTGATGATGGGTTGATTTTTGGGTTGTTTTGGGTATTGATTTGTAGTTTTTGGTACATTTTTTGTTGTGTATTATGCCTTGGGGCACTGATAACAACTTTTGCGTCAACGACACCATCATTAGTAACATTCTTTTTCTTGGCCCGTGACATGCGAGGTTTGTCATTGTAACTTGTTCATGGTCGATTATCTTGGTATGTGGGTGTGCCCCCTTGTGTTATAAGGGCTCTTTTGATGTTGAGTGCTTTGGGGATCAATTGATCGTATGTTGTAATACATTGTATTTTGAGATGGAAATACAAGCTCCCTTCAAGGATGGAGATAATGGTCCCAATTTTTTGTTCTTCGAGCATGCACCATTTACTCTTGCTATCTCTAGATCTCCATCATTGTAGGAAGGTTGTGAATGTCTCTCCTTTGGCTTGTTTGAGGCTATATAGTTCTTCTAGACTTACCTCCATGTCTAGGTTGAAATAGTAGTTTTCAATGAATAGGTCCATGATTTCTTGGAACTTTTTTATTTTGGGACGTACATAAGAGAACCAATCCATGGCGGGACCAACCAAGCTTCAAGGGAAAAACCCCATAAGATAAGAATCATCATATGCCACTTCCATACAATGTACGTAGAACTCTCTAATATAGTCCTCTGGATTTCTCTTCTCATTATATTTGTCAAATTTTGATATCTCGAATCCTTGTGGGAATGGAACTATAGCAATGTTTCTATGAAATGGATAGGGGCACAAGTTTCCCTACGTGTGTGATCTTTTCACCTTCCCAAATTGGATATCTTGTGCCTATTGTGAGAGAAATTTGACCTGCGTGGGGAGGTCGTTTTGCGGATCTAATTGTGGGATGTGCATGTTTTGAGATGTTATGCTTGGTTGGATGAAAGATGGGGTTTCTTGTGTGTTCATGTTCAAGGCATTTGGCTGCATGTTTGTGAAAGGATGTTGTAAGCTTTGTTGTGCGAGCAATGATTTTTGGTATGCCTAGAGTAGTTGTTGTGCCAACCACGCTTGTTGTTGGTTGTGATGTTGTTGTTGTTGTTGTTGTTGAGCCAATAGTGCTTGTTGTTGTGCATGTTGTTGCAAGGCTTGTTGATAGGCTTGTTGTTGCAACAAGGCTTGTGCATGGGATTTTTGTGCTTGGTATTGAGCTTGTGCTTGGGCTTGAGCTTGGGCTTGAACTTGAGCTTGTTTTGTGGCTTTTTCAACTTGTGTTGCTTTTTGTTATTGTATCAAAGCTTGCGCTTGTGCTTGGGTAGCTTGTTGTGCTTGAGATTTTTGTGCTTGGAATTGTTGAAGTGCCTTTTGGTACGCTTGTTGGGATAATTGCAATGTGATGTTTTATTGATTTGACATGTTTGGATTTGGTGGTGGAGGTGGGGGATTTTGTGGGATGGTGTGATATGTTGTGATGAGAGATTTTTGGGGTGCTTGTTGAGTGATGACAAGGGGTTGCATGGTAAACGGTATGATTGATGTGCTTGGTCCGTGGGAGACCACATTTTGGAGAGTTTGAGGTGTTTTAGATGATGTGATGATTGGTTCAGATGTTTTGATTGGTGCCACTTGGTGTTGTGATATCAATGGTGTGCTCAGATGATTTGGTATGATCAATGTACTTATATGATTTGTGATTAGGGGATTGATTTGATTTGATTCCAGTTTTGGATTGGTATGTTGGATAAAGGGGGTTTCCCTAAACCTGGGATTGGTGTGGATGTTGATGTTAAAATAGGGAATGATGGGAAGATTGGTGGTGTGTTCCCTTGCAAAAATGATGATGGTGCATTAAAAGTTCCCACTTGCCCAAATAAATCCACTTGTCCTTATGGTATCATGGGAAGTGAGCCTTATGTGTTAAGAGGGTATGTCATTGTTCTAGAAAAGGTTGAGGGATTGTTGGTGTCATTGAAAATGAGTGGCACATATGGATGCTTTGGGTCTTGTGGGACGGTATTAGGCATACCCAAGATTGTGTTAGTCTCCAAATTTTGATTGTTAACAAGTGGGTGTCATTGAAGGGGTTGGAGTAATGAGCTTCCCTTCCCTTGGTGATCATTGGTTGACTTGAAGCATAACATGATGTTGGTTGTATGATGGGTTGGATGATGCTTGGGAATGAAGGTGTGAATGATATTGGTGGCATGTTCCCAAAAGGTTGTTCCAAAATAGTGCTTACATCAAAATTAGAAGGGATTTTGGCCCCTTATTTTGCTAATGCTAACATGTTTTATGTGGGATTGAGCCTCATGACCATGTTAACAATCTTGTGTGTTTCAGGATTTTGGACTAGTTCAATTATTTCATCTTGGATCATCCCTTGGAACTTGTTGGTGACATCCTCCACTTGGAAATCTCCCTCTTGAAGATCTTGTGGTAGTTGAGGGGAGTTGAGTGGAGGGTTGATAGATTCTCTAGGGTTAAATTATGATGCAATTTGACTTAAATCACTTGAGATAGATGTTTCTTTGTTTTACTCCATGATATTCTTGTGTTGTGATCTTGTTTGGACCATAAAATTGGGATCAACTTTTAGGAATATGGGAGGTAAAATTATAACTCCTTAGGTTGACCTACACTTTAGGTACAAAAATAAAATCTAGGATGTTTAAGGATCAAACGATGATGATGTGATAAATGAAGGGTGAATGATATGGATGTTTGAACTTTTGATAACTTTGGAGGAATACTATACTTTAGGATTTTAGGATTTTTAATTGTATTTGGTTTGATTTGGATAATGGACTTGTAGATCCCAAGATGTTAGATGTTATCTTGGGGTTAACTTGTCGAAAAGTGGTGATAATTTAACTAAATGTGTGAGGAAGGATTCATCCACACACACTTAGCCAATCAAAGTAATTTTGATTTTGATTAAAGGATTTACCAAAATTCTAGTATGAATGATTTTTCCAAGGTTTTAAAAGTTGTTTGTGAGATGGGATTTGGTGGATGATGTGACAAATGAAGGTGTTGGTTTGATCCTAGATGAACCTAGAAAGACTTTGTTTACAAGATCAAGGTATTGAAGAACATGTTGTACCTCTAAAAATTTCAACCCTAGGTATAAGAGAAATTCAAAACGTTGGAAAAGACTAGGATTCTGACAATAATAGAAGGAATACAAGTTTGGATTATTTCTTGAAGCACGTTTCTAAAATTTGTAAACCAATTTATCTTTGGTTTCATGAAGTGTCAAAAGATGTTTCTTGAGAGCCTTTGGACTAAGATGCTTATGACAATTAGTGAACCTTAGTTTTGGGATTTTGACTTTTCGGGAAATAATTAGGACAAACACATATGTGGGGTCCAATTGTCTTTTATCTTGATTAAATGGATTAGTTTTACCATATCAACACCTCTTGCTTAACTTTCAAACTAAATGTCTATGTCTCAACTCCTTTTCATCCCACAAGGTCCATTATATGTGAAAATCAAAGAATCAAGTCCATAGTTTTCCTAGGTTGAATTTGGAGAGAACAAATCAAGATATGGGCCCAAATATTTAGAAGCCTCTAAGGATAAAATCCCTAGGTCCGAACAAGCAGTAATATTTGGACTCTTCAAGGATATTTGCTTAGATTTCCAAAGAGTTTGAAATTTTGATGACTTGTTGAATGCTTGTTTCAAAGTTTTGAGAGGAAATGTATTTGAATAACTCACAAATTGCACAACCCTATGTTAGAAATGGCTATGCTTATTGAGTCCCCACTCAGATTTCTCCAAACACTAAGACAAAGCAAACAATTAGAGACTTGGCGACACTGGCTCCCCTCCATGGCACACACTTCTTAGGACCACCAAATCTCAAAATCCTAAAGATCTGGAGACCTTAAGGATTTTTTCTATTTCTACTAAATGAATAATACAAATGTGGGGCAACTTTAGAATAATCATTCTTGCACCAACAAGTATTAAGGATTTGTCTTTTAAACAAAGGGTTGTAATAAGGACATCTAGCTCAGGGGATACTATGATAAACTCCCTCAAGAGGTCTCCCAACCCTTAGAACAAGGGCTTTACGTATCATAAAGATATTGGGGGAGAGCTATCACTTACTACTTCCCATTGATTGCAAACTTTTCTCGCAATCAAAAATTTATATAGCGGTTTGGAAGAGCTTGGCTTTACTTGTTATTTCTTGGGTCGTTCCCTCCTTTCAAAGTAGGGATGCAGGCCCTCTAAAGATAAAGAAGAGAAAATGTGCATTTTTAGTTCGACTGCCTAGATTGCATAAAGCACTAGGAGGGAACACACACAATGCCTTTCCTTCACACTTGCATGATTGTTCAATTTGAGATCCAAATAGAAATGTGTGGGTGATTTTAGACAACCAATGTCAATGGAATGTTTTTATTCTCAAGATCATCGAGTGGCACGAGAGAACTGCATACACATTCAAATGACACAAATTGCAAAAAATTACAAAACAATGAAGGTACAAGTTCTTTTTAAACCTAAAGTAAAGATGAATTTGTTTTAAAGCACCAAGCTAAATGTGAGTTTGTTTTGTTCAATTTTATCCCAAAATCAAAGGCAATTAAGAACTCATAATGTTCAATTTTAATCCAACTTTGACAAAGCTTGTTTGTTAATTTTAAGCCCAAAGTAAGTATAGTTGGTCCTAAAATAGAAAATGAAAAGAAAAAATGGAACTTAGCCTAAGCTATTACAATAAGCATTAAAAAATTCTTTTAGGTCTCCAAGTCAATTTTCCTCCCTTTCCTACAAAGGAAACACTTGGAAACAAAGGTGATTTTCTGCAATTAACAAATGTGATGCTAAAAATGAAGGCAACACTCTGTTGAAATGAAAAGGTGGCGCTCTACATAAAAAAAAGAGTACATATGCGGCAAAATATTAGAGGCGATGCTTTGCTGGAAGTAGAATTTAGATGAAAGATAGAGTAGGCAAAGGCGACACTATAGCAAAGGCAATGCGACGTGGAAAAAGTGATGTTGGAGAAAAAGGTAATGCTTTGTGTGTAAGAAAA
The DNA here is from genome assembly GCA_007258455.2 of Sequoia sempervirens. NCBI lineage: Eukaryota > Viridiplantae > Streptophyta > Pinopsida > Cupressales > Cupressaceae > Sequoia > Sequoia sempervirens. Next base: position 555,730,254 of record VDFB02193867.1, read on the forward strand.
TGTGACATTGAATGAAAAGGCAACGTTGTATTAGTCAAACGCAGTGTCTCTCCCTTGTAGATGCAAAAAATAATGTTTTCAAGCAAAATTCACCAAAAATTAAAAGGCTAGACCTCCTTCTAGCACCAAAATATAAACACCAAACCTGTAATAAGCTAACACAAGAACATCAAACAATAGTTAATCATGTTAGCAAGCCCAAATCTAGAATTCCCTATGAAGTTCTTAGCTAAATCAAAGAGAACATGAAAATGAGAGCAAAATAACTAAAGATAACATTAAATCAAATTGAAATAGCTAAACCTTCATCCCATAGGGGGAGTGGTGATCCTTTGATGTGGAAAGAATACCTTTACCAATCCCTTTTGATAATATTTGATGATGTTGATGATCCAAAGTGTGAGATTAACTCCAAATGGTGATAAGAACTTAGCTAAGATGATAAAAATGATGGAATGCTATGAGTTAAAATGTCTATAGTAAGAATGCTTGAAGTTGTGGATCCATATTGTGAAGAGAATGCTTCTATTTATAGAACTTAAGGGTTGAGGAATGAGAGAAATTGGTGAATGTGGGATAGAATGGGAGCCAATGAGAATGTGACACTTGTCACAATTCTATTGGATAAGAGTGGAGCACATTTTGGGAAATGTGTTGAGTGAAGAAGGATGTAAGAGGAATAAATAAAAATGGTTGAGGATTTGAAAGGCTATAAGAGGAATTGAATGAATGTGGTTGAATATTTGAAAGGATGTAAGAAAAGTTATTGAAGATGCAGGAGGAGTTATTGAGGAATATTCCCAAAGCATATACTTTTGTGAGGGAAAATAGGGTAATTAGTTAATTAAAAGAATTATTTTTCATGTGCAAGTGGGTTAGTTAATCAGGGGTTGGGTTTGACCAAGGTTGAGTCAAAACTAGAGAATGGGTGATTAGGATAAGGAGTTAACTAATCCAAAATTATTTAACTTGAAGGAATTAGGGGATTTGACATTTGATTATAATAATTTGATTTATTAAATCAGATGAGAGGACTTTAGGGTTTTGATTAAATAAATTGATTTATTTAAATCAAATTTGATGGACATTAGTGAATTAATATAATAAATTGCTTTATTTGATTAATAGAAGAATTGATTGTTAATTTATCAGATTTAGATGCATAATGTCGATTAGGATTATTTGCATGTCTACACCTTTTTGAGGGATAGAGAGAAATCTGAGGATAAAAGACCCCACTCATCTAGAATCCACCTCTCCACATGCTCAGAGGCCCACTTCGCCAAAAGATCAGCAACCCTATTCCATTCTCTAGGAATATGACGAAAATAAACAAATTCCAAAGAACTGCCCAACTTCACAATCTATTTGATCACAGTAGCCAGTTGCCAATTAACACCATCAAATCTCCTCTCATTCAGCATATCAACTACAATATGAGAATTAGATTCACAAATAATCCTCCTCCATCCCATGGAACACCCTCTTTCAATAGCATGAAAAATAGCAAGAGCCTCCATCATATTATTAGAATGGCAACCCTTATAAATAGAAAAGAAAAACACCACCCTTCCATTACTGTCTCTGCCAATACCACCAATCACAACTTGCCTAGGATTCCCCCTAGAAGATTCATTTGTATTTATCTCCAACACACCTTGAGGGGGAGGGCACCACTGACCCTCCCGATGAATCTTCTTCTTATCCTGACGAGGGTTGGATTACTAGCAGAGAAACTAGGCCCTCTACCCTCCAAGTACAGATTCCTCACAAAAGGAAAATCACTTGGATCCACAAAAACTAAAAAGTCACATTTAGCTAAAATAGTCTCTTAGATCTTGCTAGAGATCTTCCTCCATAAAAGATCCCCTTTCTGCTTAACATTTTGGGAAATCCTTCTATTTCTCTCAATCCAAAGGTGCCAAATAATAAAGGTAGGGCCAATAATCCAAGCAAACTGAAGAAAAGCCATCTTAGTAGGAGGCCTCCCCAAACTTTCCCAGAACTCTATCAAAGAAGAGGCATGAACACAGGGATGACCCCAAACCCCCCACCAAAGATTCCAAATCCTTCTAGAATAAGAACATTGAAAGAAAAGGTGTGAAGCACACTCCTCACTATTATTGCATGAAACACAAATATAGGGCCCTTGGAAACCTCTTTTCCACAGATTTTCCCAAGTAAGACATCCATTTTGAACAACCAACCATAAAAAGAAATTACACTTTTGCCAAGAAAATTTATTCTGAACCTGCTTCAACTAAGGGACCCAAACCTTTCCATACAACTATCTATCAAGCTCCATATATCCATAGGCAACAAAGAATCTACCCTTCGAATCAGGACCCCAAGCAAGAATATCCTTGTCTTGAAGAGAACTACACATTCTACCAGCCAAGATTTTTGAAAGCTCTTGCCTCTCCTCCTCAGAACCTCCTGGAGGCCACTTCTGGGGATCCTTCTAATGCCACACCTCCACCTGTCCCAAGACCTAAATAGTTTTAAAGTATTCCACCTTACACCAACCAACTTCTGTCAAGCTATCACAAAGAGGTTGTAAATGAGGAAAATTAGAAATAATAGAGGGATAACCCTCCCAAGAATCATACTAAAAGAGGGCTTCTAAGCCCTTATTATAGATCTAAGACAAACCCTCCTTTATCAGCTTTGCCCCTCTTTTTAGAGTATCCCAGATCATCAACCCTTTCCCTCAGAGACAATAACAAGGGACATCATAGGGACTCATCCCACTGAGATTCTTATGATTAAGAATTCTAGCCACTCCTGATCCTATCAAGTGCACCAATTCTAGTACAACTTAGTAGCTAAAGCCTGACCCATCAAACTAGTAGACTTGAGACCAAGACCACCCTCTTGTTTAGGCCTGCAAACAGATTCCCACTTCACCAAACTCCACTTTGAATTGAGAAGATTACCCACCCAAAGGAATTGACGAGCAGGGCATCAAACTCCCTAACAAATCTATAGGAGCAACTTGCACAAAACATCTATAGATAGGAAGAGATTGAACCATAGATTTGAGTAGAACCACATGACCCGCTGAAAAGAGCCACCTGTGAGTCCAATGACAAACCCGCCTATGGAATTTATCCAAGATATCCTTCCAAAAATCTTTTGGTTGAGGACCCACAGTAAGGGGAATCCCCAAATAGACCAAAGGAAGAGTGCCAATTTGAAATTGAAGAATTTGAGCAATCCTAAACTAGATAAGTTGAGGAGTATTGAAAAAGTAAATAAAGAGCGTGTTATCATTAATCTTTTGCCCAGATGTTTCCAAATAAGTATCCAAATCCTTCCTTAAATTCACAGCTTCATTTATTTTGGCCATAACCATTAATGTCGTATCATCAACAAATTGGAGATGAGACAGAGGTGCAAAACTGTTACCCCAACGCCACCCCTGAATTAACCCATTACTAACATAGGACTTGATAAACCTCCCCAGCCTCTCAGCCATAATAATAAACAAATAAGGGGACAAAGGATCTCCTTTCCAAAGCCCCCTAGAGGCTCCAAATAAATCTGAAGGCTCCCCATTGATAAGCACCAAAAAGGAATTAGATGTCACACAACTCATGATCCAATCGACCCATTCTCTATCAAATCCAAAAGCTAAGAGAACCTTCTATAAGAAGGCTCATTTGACTCTGTCATAAGCTTTTTCCATATCAAGCTTGATAAACATAACCTTGTTCTTAGAGGCTGACATAGAATGAATAACCTCTATAGCAATAACAACCCCATCCAAAATTTGCTTTCCAACCACAAATCCCCCCTGCTCATTGGAAATCAAAGAATTAAGCAAAAGCTTGAGCCTTTCCGCAATCAATTTGGTAATGATTTTAACACCACATTGTAGAGGGAAATGGGTCGAAACTGATCCAAGGAACAAGCACCTTTGTTCTTCGGAATAAGTGCAAGAAAGGTGGAGTTCATGGCCTTCAACATTTCCTTATTCCTCTAAGATTCCTTAACTACCTCTAAGAGATCCACCTTGATAATCTCCCAAAACACTTGAAAAAATTCAGCAAGAAAACCATCAGGGATAGGGCCTTTACCTTTCTTCATTTGGAACACAATAGTCTCCAATTCCTATGGAGAGATGGGTCTTAAAAGAGCCTCACTCATCTCATGTGAAACCAAAGAAGGAATAGTAGACAAAATAGAGTTTTCCTCACAAATCGCAAGGGGAGAATCCTCAATAAAAAGGGTTGAAAAGATCTGAGAAGCCTCCTAGGAAAAAATTTCCTGAGAATAAAGATAGACTCACTCAAAAGAAACAATAGAGCTAATAAGGTTACCATTTCTCCTTGTAGCAATAGAGTGATGGAAGAAAGCAATATTTCTATCTCCCTCTTGCAGCCAATCAATTTGAGACTTTTGCTTCCAAAAAATATCCTCCCTCAACTCCCATTCCTCAAGAGCCTTAGTATCCATAGCCTCTTCCCTGCACAACTCAACTATGAGACCAAGATCATGAATCTAGTGGGTGATAGAATCCAGATGAGCCTGAGTTGTTAGCTTATTATGACGAAGATTCCTAAAGTATTGAAAATTCCACTTCTTGAGTCTATATTACACAAACTGCAATCTCTTGACAAAGGTAAACATAGACATACCATAGGTAGGTCTCCCCTTATGCCACCAATCAGTCATCAACTCATGGAGAGAAAGATCATGTAACCACATGAGTTGGAACTTGAAAGAAGGGTTCTTATAGGTGTTGAAAAGAACAATTGAAAGTTTAATTGACCATTGGTCTGAACCCCTCCAATCCAAGATCTCAAAGCTAGTAGTCCAATTATTTCCAACCCATAAACAAGAGACAAGAAACATGTCTAGCCTCTCAGAAATAGCAGCATCACCACACCTTCGATTATTCCAAGTGAAAATACCATTATTGCATTTCACATCAATAAGATTCAAACTATATATGTTGTCTATAAGAAGTAAAGCAATAGGGTCAAGCTTGGAAGTACCCCCTCTCCTCTCCTCTAAATAAGAAACAGCATTAAAATATCTAGCCATAATCCAAGGATTCCAAGGAACAAGGGAGCGGACATAACTAAGATGATTACAGAGCTGAGACTTACCCATTAGATCAGTGGAAGCATAGACATTAGTGAAAATACAACATTCACTAGATTCTAAACTTGAATAAATCATAGAGATAGAAGAGCGAATCAAGATACAGTACAATGGAACTACCTTTCTTGGATCCCACAAACAAGCCACACCTCTAGAGCTACCAAAAGCACCAACACATTGACAACACCCATCAGGAAAAAAACTAGAGGCTTTATTCAACATACCATCCATAGATAACTTAGTTTCCTGAATGAAGACAACATCAAGAGAATGAAAACCAATCATCTCATGAATAGGCTTTTGTCTACGAGGGCTATTTAAACCCCTCACATTCCATGAAATAAAAATCATCTATGGGGATGAGAAAAATGAGAGTCCAGGTTTTCACCAACCCAGATTCCACTAGTGTCTCGCCCATCAACTTAACCTTCTTAAGGTATTTCTTGTGACCCACCTTAGAAGCTTTCTCCAGAGGATTTTGTTGCAAACCCAAAGCCTGCAAAACCCTGCCATTTTTCTTTGAATCCAAAGACTTATCCACCTATGAAGAATAAACCACCACAACTCTATCAACCTTTGAGGCCAAAGACCCATCAATTTTGGAGGCATCCTATAGCTGGAGAGGAGCATCCATTTCCAACTGACCAACCTCCACTTTCCCAATTTGCAAGGTCACCCCAACCATGTTTTGATTCCTAGTTTCTTCATCCTCTTGCAAGACCACTTCCATCGAGCTAGAAGTAGGCGAAATCCCAACTAGAATCCCCTCTTCTTGAACCAAGTAAATCCAAAGCATCAAACCAGTTAAAGATCCCATCACTTTGTCTATCCTTGAGATTTCTCTTCTAACCCCTCCCCTTATTACGAGGTTTAATGTTGAAGGAACAAAAACCTCCACATCTGTGCCCCCTCCACAATAGGAGCCTTTCCATCATCATTCTTAGGAGAGGACTTAGAAGAAGCATTAGTTGTAGCAATTTCCTGGTTAAACTGAGGGTACCTCCTTTGCAAATTCCCATATTCATGACAAACACAACAACGAAAAGGGAGAGTTTCATAATCAATTTGTTGAATCCAAGAAGAGGATCCAACACAAACTTCTAAAGAATCAAGAAAAGGATTGTTCAAATCAACTTCAACATAAATTCGAGCATAAGAGATTACTTTCTTTTCCAAAGTTTGTTGGGAAGGCCCCACTAGTTTTCCAAGCAGTTTGGCTATCATATGCAAAATATCGCTTCTCCAAAATTCCAATGGAAGTCAAGGCAGATGAATCCAAACTGGAACCCTCGTAGGAAGTTCTTTAGCAGAGTTGAAACCCTCATGCCAAGGTTTGATGAAGAGCCCAATTTGATTGTAGAAATATGGACCACCTTCAAAAGCCTTATTCCTATCAGCCATGCATGAAAAGACAAACAAAAAAAATTATTGGCAGCCATCATTATCTCCATATCTCCTTCAGGATTCCAAATCCGACGGGTCCAAGATTCCAACGTTGGCAAAGAAAGACGAAGACCCATGAAATTACATATTAGACCATGATTGCTCAAGAAAGTAACATCTTCTACAATGGAATTTTTCTGAATCACCAAAATGGGACGATCCAAGCTTCGCTCCAAACAGCCATTCACCTTTTTAATTCTGGGAAAACCCCCCATTGAGGAAGGCCCGTCACCATTCAAAATTATTTTGAGAGGCTCCATAACCAAAGAGACCAAGGCTCAGACAAATCCCACTCCGCAGCTACACCACCCAATAGAAAGGAACAACAAGCCCAAAGAAAGGGCCCCGAACCACCGCACCAAAGGAAGAAAGCAGAGAGAAAATAAGGAACAAAAATGATTAGCAAACACTAGCCCCAAAGCACAACATAATAACCCTTCGATAGAATGCAACACTAGCCCCAGAAAAGAAAATCTGCAAGAAAAAATAGAACACCCCCTAAAAGCAACACAAACCCCACCCTCAATAGAGAACACTCAACCACACCCGATCTAATTAGAAGAAGACACATGCAAGTCAAGAAATGACCATGCACCATGGCCTCACAGGTCGCAAGAGGCCTCACCCACACACCTCAGAATGAGCACCATACCATATTTTTCTTCAATAACCTTTCATATTAAAGATGAGGGCATGATTGAAAATATTTTGAGGGTTCTTGCGCATACTAATTTTTCCCAATAAATTTTATCTAAATTTTTCTCTTTCATTATACTCTTTGTAGATTTTGGATCTCTTATGATGAATGATGGATTTTTCTTGAACTGGCTTTGAAACCAGATGAAGGAAAATAAAAAAACAATGGTGATCAACTAATCATAAAACTAATCAATATGCAAAATCCCCAAATTGCTTTGATGAAAAGAGAGGAAAGACATATAGTAAATAGATATTCAAAAGAGAGGTGACATTATGGCACACAACCATATTCACCAATAACTCAACTAAAATATTTATCAAACAACAACATTATTTATAACAAACAATAAGTTCAATAAAGATTGTTTCAATGAGCATTATTGTTGTCAAATAAATCCTCAAGATCACAACACATTACATAGTAGGTACCCACATATGACAAATGATGCCACAATAAAATCCCATGCCCCATTTCCAATTAAGACTAATTTAAATAATATAAAATATAAAATAATGTAATTAATTATGAAAAGAGACAAATAATAAAGAACTTGTCAAGGTTGAGACATCTTAATCCTCAACACAAGAAGTAAGTGTAAATTGAGATAAATACATAAAGATGGGTATCAAAAAGATCATAAAAAACTATTATTTATTGAATTCAAAAAAATCTTAACTTCAACATATCATTGAAAATACCTATATCCATAATTTTAAAATATTTCAAGAACAAGAAATATCATTTTAACATAAAAGAGGGGTAAAAATTTATTAAAACAAAAAGAAGTACAAAGAAAGGGCATTATACAACCCTATCCAACTCCATCAAGTGGTCCAATTGTTGAGACAGATCTGGGGGTAACTGACCCCAATCCATCAAATTCCAATTGAATGAATATGATCAGAAACCCATTTAGCCAAACAATCAACAACGCCATTCTATTCTCAAGGAATATGAATGAAAGTAACATACTCCAAAGAAGTGCAAAGGTTGAGAATCTATTCAACAATCAAGGCCAAATGCCAACTAACATCATCTAAATGTTTCCTATTCAATAAGTTCACCACTACCTGGGAATCAGACTCACATATGATCCTTTGCCACCCCAATTGACTTCCATGCTCCACAACCCACAAAATGGTCTGAGCCTCCATTAAATTATTAGTATGAAGACCCTTATAAAAAAATAAGATAAATTGAACATCTCCAAAGCTATCCTGACCAACACCACCAATTCTAGAATGATGAGGGTTTCCTCGAGAAGAGCCATCTTTGTTGATTTACTTTCGGAGTAGGATGTCTACATCTGTTGTGCATGAGTTGTCATTTTCTAGGAGGAAGATGAAGATGATTACAACAACCAACATCACAAGGATCCATTGATTCCGATAGATCACACTTAGCCACAACAGTTTCTCCCAAAGAATGCATAATTTTCCACCACAAGCAAGGGGCAACCAACATCATATCCTGAAAAATACAATGATTCCTCTCCAACCAAAGGTTCTAGATAATAAAGGATGGGCCAAGAGCCCAAGAAGCTTGAAGAAAGGAAGTAGAAATAGGGGCCCTCCCCCATTGTTCCACAAACTCATCCAATGAGGAAACATGCCAACAGGGCATGTTCCACACCCTACAACAAAAATTTCAAATCTCCCAAACATAGGAACATTGGAAGAAGAGATGAGAGACACTCTCCTCACAGTTACGACTCAAAACACAAATTTAAGGGCCTTGGAAACCATGCCTACACAAATTTTCCCAAGACACTGGTTTTGAGCCACTAACCACATGAAAAAATTTCACTTGGGCCACCACAACTTATGCCAAACTTGCTTCCACCAAGGGAGCTCAATATCCCTAAACAACTGCCTACCAAGCTACTTATAACCAATAGACATGGAGTACTTCCTAGACAAATCCATACAATCCCAAGCCAAGACATCAGGCCCCCTCAAAGAATTACAATCACGAGAAGCCAAAAGTTGAACTAGCTCACACCTATCCCCCTCAAATCCCCTAGGTAGCCACTCAGAAGGATGCTTCCAATGAAATCTTACAGTTGATCCACAATGTTGTGCAACCTTATAATGCTCAACAGTATCCCAACCAACCGTGGTAAAAATATCACAAAGGGACTAGAGGTGAGGAAAAGTAGAGAGAATAGGTGGGTGACCATCCCAAGGATCTAACCAAAATAGAGCCTATGACCCCGAATGACAGATCCAAAAAAGTGTTTTCTTAATCAAATGAGCCCCCACTTTCAAAGTATGTTAAATCATAGAACCACTCCCCTCCAGAGGATAGTGAGGAACCTCAAAGGATGCAACACCCCCAAGATACTTATGGTTGAGAATACGAGCCCATAACAGATGTTGATTGGTACACCAATGCTAGTACAACTTAGTAGCAAGAACTTTCTCGTTTAGAATAGAAAAGAGTAACCCAAGACCACAGTTCTGCTTTGGTCTACATACAGATTCTCACTTAACAAGGCTCCACTTAGTAGACATCAAGTTACCACTTTGAAGAAGTTGACATGAGAGAGTATCAAATTCCTTAAGGAAATACATAGGGGTCACTTGAACAAAGCATCTATAGATAGGAATGGTCTAGATAACAGACTTGAGAAGAGTCATACGATTAGTAGTAGACAACCATCGATGAGTCCAATGAGTGACCTTTCGTCATAGCTTAACAAGCAAAATCTGCCAAGAGGACCTGGGCTGACAACCAACAGCAAGAGGAATACCCAAATAGACAAAGGGAAGAGACCCTATCTAAAACCGCAAAATAGCCGCAATCCACCATTGGATAGCTAGAGTATTAAAGAAGAAAATAGAAGACTTCAACTAATTTACTTTCTAATCCGAAGTAGCAAGGTAGTACGTATGGTACAACTATGTATTCTTTTGTTAAGAAGCTGCAATATGTCAAGTATCACCTTAAGTGATGGAATCGATCATGTTTTGGCAATCTTCGGGCTAAGAAAAGGGAAGCACAGGATTATCTTGTTGTTATTACTTGCCAAATTCAGGATTTGGCATTTTCAGAGGCTCTTGGACATGTTGAGTCCCAAGCCTTGAAATTGGTGGAGGAGTGGTAGCTTCGTGAGGAGATTTTTTGGAAACAAAAGGCTCAAATTGATTGGCTTCTTGAGGGTAACAAGAATATTGCTTTCTTCCATCATTTTGTGCAAGCTCGCCGGAATAAGTGTTATATCTCTTCTCTTGTTAATTTTGAGGGTCTTTCGATTTCCTCGCAACAGGCTTTGTCTAAAGAGGCTTGCTAGTTTTACTCTACTCTGTTTACTGAGGATTCACCTCCAGCTGCTCGGTTGATGAGAATATGGTCCTTGCTTGCATTCCTTCTTTGATCTCTAATGCTTTGAATGATTATCTTACTCATCTGATTGCTCTATCTAAAGTGGAGGAGGTTGTGTTTGGGATGAATAAGGGGAAAGCTCCAAGCCCTGATGGTTTCCTAGTTGAATTTTTCTAGGACTTTTGGGATATTGTGAATCTGGATTTGTTGGAGGTTCTTTGGGAGTCTCTTCATAGTAAACAAATGCTTCGAGCCCTGAATGTTACTTTTCTGGTTCTCATTCTTAAAAAGGAACGTGTTGATAGGCTTGAATTCTTTAGACCTATTGCACTATGTAAAGTGGTGTATAAAATTATTACAAAATTGATTGCTAAGAGGCTTAAACCTTGTCTTCTTGTTGTCATTTTTGAGGAGCAAGGAGGCTTTGTGGTGGGTCGTCAAATTTTGGATGGGGTGGTGGTTTCCTCATAGGTCATTCATTCTATGGTGACCTCTAAGGAAAGGTCTATGTTCATCAAGTTGGATATGGCCAAAGCTTATGACAGAGTTAAGTGGAGTTTTCCCCAGAAGATTATGTTGGCCTTTCATTTTTCTTTGGATTGGGTGAGTTGGACTATGAGTTGTGTGACTTCTTCCTCATTTTCGGTTATTGTGAATGGTGAACCTTCAAAGCTTTTTGGTGCTACTAGGGGCCTTCATCAGGGGGGTCTGCTTTCTCCTTATCTGTTTATTATAATGGCGGAGGGGTTGGGCCGATTTCTTAAATTTTGGGTTTCTCAAGGCTTGATTCATGGTTGGCAGTGGGGTTTGGGTCTACCAATGATTTTTCATCTCCAGTTTGTGGATGACACCTCTCTTATGGGGTTGGCTCGTATTCGGGAAGCTGAATCCGTCAGGCAAGCTTTGGCATTTTGAATCTAATTTTCAAACTACCATTATTTTTAATAAAAAAATTGAACACTTAAATAACACAAACACACCGAAATAATTTTATTTATATTAATAAATCTAACATAATTTGAACTTACTAATTCACTTTTTTTATTCTATTAAATATATATTCTTAATTTTTTTTTTTTAAATAATAAAATTAGCAGATCCTAAAACATTAAACTAAACAAATGTGCTATTCTAATTTCAAAATGCAGAACCAAAACTTAGATAACGTTGGTAATCGAATCCTTCACCATCGATGAACACACACAATAATAGTATGGAATTTTCTTCTATTTTCATTCTTTTTTAAAACCAAAGATAGCAATACATTCGAAGAGACTCCACTGACATGGGTCGAATCAGGCTCTCACTTTTCCGAATGCAACAGATTTAAAAGAAGACAACTTACCAAACACAGGCTTGTGCAGATTGAAAAGGAATACAACTTTTCAAGCAGGGAAAAAGGCCATGGAAATAAACAACTTCTAACAAACTAAAAAACTTAATCAGAAACCTGTCTTCTAAACTTCCAAGTTCTCCTTTTCCATGGATTTGAGCAAAGGGGAGCTTGATTTCCACTCTTCTGAGCATTGCATTTGAAACTCTCTGTATTTTTTCCACCATATCATGAAGCTGCTCTGTTCAAGGAAAACCTCCTTGGAAATACTTTTCTCCTCGATCATGTTCGACACATAAGCTTCAAAATCTTCCTGGCTTTTCTTGAGATGGGCATTGATAGTTTGATGTCGCTCTTGCTCTTGCTGGAGATTTTTCAAGTCTTTAGCAGCTTCTTCTACGTGAGCCCAAAAGCAAGAGTCCTCAGTTAAGGATGCATACACTGTGCGATCCTTTTCTTCCCATTTACCTCTATCAATGCGAGTTTGGTTTTTATCATCCAGCCATTTTTGCAGAATCCTATGACGGAGCGGCCTGTTCTGCATTGAGAGATAGCTTCCACTGTTGCTCTGCCCTCCATAGTAGTATGCAATGTCAAGAGGCTCTACAAGTCTTCTGTATGTAGTGCCAGCATTGATCCATTTGTTTTGTAATTGGAAGTTACTGGGCAATTGATGATTCTTCGCCAAATTAATAATTTTATCCCAGAAATCTGTTAGAATCTCCCTAATCCAATTGGCTGTAAAATCTCTAGGTTCGCCCAGGTGTTTGAAAACATCGTAGGAGCCACGGCTGTGACCTTCACGGACTGTTTTAATGTACCATTCTAGCTCTGCCATTTTACTTTGGTTCGCGCTCAACTCCGAATTTAGGTTCTTCAAATCTGCAGCTTTGCTCAGGGCATCAAATGCAGATTTCGTCTGTTTAACAGTAAAAGCAGTCAGTCTCGATTTCTAAATACAGTAAATATCATTGAGAGGAAATAATTAGTTGAACAGAACTTCCTAACAAGCTACTGTATCTAGAAATCTTATCTTTTAACAAAATCATTTTCTTTTGAACTTTCAAAATTTCAACAATTGTTTTGAGAGTAAGAATGTAAATTTATCTTATAGCTCAAAACTTTTTTATTTCACACTTATTATAGATCATCTTAAAAAAATTAAAATTCTAAATCAATTTTTTTAGCATTAATTGATCATATAAAATTAATATACAGAGATTCGTAATATTTTTTAATATCATCATTTCAGATCATTATTCTATTTTCTAACTCTTACTCATTCTGATGATAGATCATAGAATACAATTTAAAATATTGATAATAAAATTATTACACAACTAAAATCCAAAATCATAAACAATAAAAAAATCATATTTTTAATTAATACAAAATCAATCTTGTCTACCGTCTCCTCCCCTGGCATACCTGACTTAAAGAGGCTCCAATAACTTCCCTATGGTAAACTTGTAAAAGATTGAGACTGTGCAAGAACATACCTAGACTAGGCTAAATGCAAGCAAACTCGAAAAATAATTACTTTAGTAAATATAAAGTAAAATTCAACTTCATACTAAGAGTTATGTGAGTGATTAATTAAAAAATAATAATGAGATTACCAGAGTCCGAAAACCCATGGCTTCTAATTGCAGTGCTATTCCCATCTCAAGGGAGGATTCTAATTGCAGTGCCATTCCTGTCTCAATAGAAGATTCTGAGAAGATTCTTGAAGTTCTTATTGAGTATCCGCTTTCAATAACATGTTTCAACTTATCACCATAACTTGTGTGCTCTGAAATCAATGCACCGGCAATATCATTTTGTTCTGATATACCATTTTCTTCTGTGCTTTGCAAAGTTAAAATTAGCATCTCCAAGACAGCTTGACAATCCTCAACACAAGCTGCTCCGTAGGTTGAACAGAACATGTAAGTGCCAAAGGGTTTTAAATTGTCAAGAAGTTTCTTGCAGGCTTGTAGAGGATCAGAATCATTGCCCATCATCCTCTTTCCCTGAGAGAAAATTGAATTTAACTGGAGTGCTATTGATTCAAATGGTGCAAGGGGCATGCGAGGAACAAAATCATGTTTTGAAACCACATGACAAAACCTTCCAAACCAATCATGGCAGCCAATTGATTCTCTAAGAGCAGCATTTCCCACCAGAGGAGAGCCAAATGTAATGCATAAAGGATAGATATTTTTCAGCCTCTTATCCAGAAAGTAGATCGTAGCCAGGGTTGCTATAGCACCTCCTATAGAATGACCCACAAATATAACGGGTTGTTCCACCTTTTGTTCCGTTTCCTGTTCCGAGAATTGCTCCATCTGATAGAACAAACAATTAAACAGCTTTAAATTTAAATCTTAGAACTTTGGATCTAATCGAATGAAATAAAATTGATTCTCAGGTAGTGGGAAATTTAAATCAATACATTGCTAGATGACCTGTAATGTTTTAAAGACATACAATTGTAAAGTTAGGTGGTTAGTTTAAAGGATCACGAAAATTAAAGGGCATAGGTAATTGCATAGATTAAGATAGATAGACATTAAGCTACACAGAAAATTGTGTAATTGAGTGCACGCTCTTCTAAAAACTGTACTTTCTTTTAAAAATGTGTCAATTTTGAATTAAAAATAGATTGGTTGCAAGGGTAGTGGTAGTTCAGTAATATAGCATTTCATGTAGTAAATGGGAGGTCTTATGTTTGATTTTTAGGTGATCCATGAAAAGTTCAACATTATATCAGAACTCAGGTCAGTAGAGTCAGACCAAGATAGGAGCCCTGAACACTTAAATTATAATATAAATGTTGAGATTTCTGGCTTAAAACTGTGTGTTATTTTGTAACATTTCAGATCAAACTCCATGATCCATCATCAGGATAATGTAAGAAGAGAAAAAGAGTGAGAAGGATTGTAGCAGACTTGGTTAGATAAATAGGAGAGAGGTTAGGAGAGACCAAGAAAATATGAAGTAATATCAAATAACAAAAAACAAATAAAAAGGGTAAAAAATTGAGAAAATAGAAAAGAAAGAAACACTCCCAAGAAGCAACTAGAAATAAACAAGAAGTATAAAACAAAGAACAAAGGAAAACAAATAACAAAAAAAAAAAAAAAATTAATATTAATCCCTGAACACCTAAATTATAATATAAATGTTGAGATTTCTGGCTTAAAACTGTGTGTTATTTTGTAACATTTCAGATCAAACTCCATGATCCATCATCAGGATAATGCAAAAAGAGAAAAAGAGTGAGAAGAATTGTAGCAGACTTGGTTAGATAAATAGGAGAGAGGTTAGGAAAGACAAGAAAATATGAAGTAATATCAAATAACAAAAACAAATAAAAAGGGTAAAAATTTGAGAAAATAGAAAAGAAAGAAACACTCCCAAGAAACAACTAGAAATAAACAAGAAGTATAAAGCAAAGAACAAAGGAAAACAAATAACCAAAAAAAACAAGAATTTAATATTAATATAAATACCTATTTAATATTAAATTCTTGTTTTTATTTTGTTCTTTGTTTTCCTTTGTTCTTAGTTTTATACTTCTTGTTTATTTTTAGTTGCTTCTTGGGTGTGTTTCTTTCTTTTCTATTTTCTCAAATTTTTACCTTTTTTATTTGTTTTTTGTTATTTGATATTACTTCATATTTTCTTGTCTCTCCTAACCTGTCACCTATTTATCTAACCAAGTCTGCTACAATCCTTCTCACTCTTTTTCTCTTCTTGCATTATCCTGATGATGGATCATGGAGTTTGATCCAAAACGTCGATACTAAAAATAACAGACAGTTTTAAACTAGAAATCTCAACATTAATATTATCATGGACTATGAAAACTACATTCGATTAACTTAAATTATAATTCAATGGAAGTGTTGGAAAATGAGCCACCCATAGATGAAAGATGAATTGATCACAAAGAGGGTTGACAGTTCAATGATAGAACACTCCGACAAATAAAATATTCTAAATTCAACTCTAACTGATCTATAAAAAAAATTGACTTTTTAAAGATCATAACATAAAATCTTAACTTTTCAGGTATGTTTCACGGCTTGATCATATGTCCTACAGAGGGATCTGAGGCATAAGAACGACTTAGAGACTGAGCGGTTGAATCCAAAAAAAACTCAAAGGTCAAGGTCAATAATTCTAGCAAATTCTCTACTTATGGATTAGTTCGAAAGTACTTTCAAGGTTAATCAAAAAGATAATTTAGCCAGATCTTGAGCTTCATTTGACATGAACTAGAAATCGTAAATAAGAGGGTACAAAACATAAGATCATAGTGAAGTGGGCATGATATAAATAAGCATAACTTTTTTAAAATATGGAGCTCGAGACTGAAGATTAAAAGTTCACATTAACCAGAGACATTAGCACAGATAAAATTGCATTGGGTAGAAAAAACTGCGGGTTCTTATCAGATCTAGGTTTTGGATTATAATAGCACGCATCCTACATCAAAGAACAACTATAAAAGATAAGCGTAAAAGGCTTTTCATACCTGGTTTTCCAGGTCTGAAGTTTTCAGAGTATCAAGGAATTTATTGAGAGCTCCTTTGTGAACAAGAGCCGGTTGATCGTCATCACCCTTGAGACGGTCAGAGAAGACGTCTTTCTCATTCCGGATATTGCATTGTTCATATGGGTTATCACTGGCAGTGAAATCTCCTATGTTAAAGGAAGGGAATGTGATAAATACTACGCCTTCGTACTCATTCCGACGAAAATAAGTATTGTCATTGTTATTTGAAATACTGCTTGTCTCGTTCAAAGCTCGTTTCAGGATTTCACAACAGGAAAGAAAAATTGCCTGCTCTTGACCAGCAGCGAACCTATAACAAAAATTCTATCAATGAGCACCAACTGGGCACTGAAAAAATAACTTTCTTCCGATGAATTTCAAGAGGAAAGTTAACATTCTATTAGAATCAATACTTTTCCGGTTAAAACCACTTAAATTTTTCAAAAGTTTCAGATTTGTTTAGTTCTTTTGAACACCCCACCAAAACTGGCATCATAATCGTGTTTAACATGCATTAGAAACTAAGTCATATGTGGTCTACCGGTCACTTGTTAACCAACAGAAGCAAATTATGTTTACCAAACAACTATGTTAAAATTGTAACCCAAAAGGATAATCGATAATCTCATACTTACAGTGATCCAGTAAGCTGCAAATCTTCATCCATGTCTTCTGAGCTTATATTCGCTGCTTGCTTTGATCATTTCAACTCTCAAGAGATGTAGCCTTTATAGTGTAATGGTAGTTGTATTGAGGAGGGGAAACGAGCAAAGAAAAGTCTGAGAACCTGAGATTGCGTACAGAGGAAATTACCAGGAAACAGCATCTAAAAAAATTGTGGAGCAAAGAAAAGTCTGAGAAACTGAGATTGCGTAAAGAGGAAGTGGAAGTTACCAGGAAGCAGCATCTAATAAAAAACGGGGAGCAAAGAAAAGTATTTCCTTGTACTGACATTCTCGTAACTTTCACCCATTCTTATACCCATTCTTATACACATTCTTTTCACTCATTTAACTCCCACATTTTATGAGTAGATTCATACTTGAATATTTATCTATTTTAAATTTTTTTCTCATTTATTTATACATCTATTTTAATATAGATGTTATCCACCAGAATTTATTGTTTTTTCACCTAGGATTGTTTTTATAATCATTAGATTTGTAATGTTTGTGAGTGTTAACTCTGGTATTGTCGATGTCTTGAAGGATTACTTGGGTCAAAGAATGCTTTGAACTTGTGGACAAGTGTTTGAAAGATTTTATATGTCCAATGTTAAGTATTCTCATGTGATTATATGCTTATTGTTGGTTTATGTTTCTATTTCATGATTGAATTTATGTAGTTTATTTAGTTTCACTACTTTTATAAGCTAGTTTTGAAGTTGCTTTTCAATTTTATAAGAAGATTTATTGATAGCATGTGAATTGGTTAAACATGGAAATTTTTAATAGCTTAGGTCATTTATTTTATAAATGATTTTCAATAAGATATGGTTATTTTAATAAATGTGATTTGATTAGTATCATATTTCAATATTAAGGTGTAATTGTAAGAGTGGAGTATTTTTTGTTTGATTATATGTTCTAATTTAGGTATTATATTTGGCATTTCAATTATCAAATGTATTATACAAATACATTTGGCGGTGAATTTTCCCCCAATGAATTGTTGATGGTGAATTTTCCATCGGTGAATTGCTGACGGTGAATTTTCCTAGAGTCGTTCTAGAAAGATGATTAATTTGGAGACAGTCAATTTAGATAAATATCTTTATGCTTGTTTTCCTCATCTCCCTCAATTGTGAGTTGTGAGATGTACCTTGTTATACTCTAGGAACCTTGACCTATGTCAATGTTGATTTTGTATTATTATGCTATGTGAAATCTTTTAAAGTATGTGTGAGTACTTTATAGATGTTTTCATAGTTTTTACATGTTGCATTTACTTTTTTTTCAATACGTACCTATAGTAATTTTGAAGTAACCAATATATCTTATGTGTTGAAAAGAAGATTTTAATTATTAAATATTTTACTAAGAAATTGTTACATAATTCAATAAATTGTATTATTGATAAGGAAATTGGAAAGGGGTGAATTGTTTATTGAAATGTGAAGAAACTTGCAATCACAAAGATATAAATCAAGCACAATGAACACACCAACAACTGTATGCAATCAAACTAATATATTAGATAAACAGGGACCATCTACATATAAAGGAAAATATCCAAGCATGAGGTGTTGAAATGCATCAACACCTCTCCAGTCTATAAACTAGTTGGGCAGCTCATGAGGAAAATATCCAAGAATGCCAATGAGTCATATTGTCTACACAATGAATGCCTAAGTAGGCTTAGGTCAACCTATGTGTATGCAAGCATTAATGTATACACTGACAACCCCCCTTAAGCATAGCTTAGGTGGGCATGGATAAAATCGGTCCCATCTACTAGCCTGGTGAGGTACCCATGTACAAAACAATCTCTCTAAAAAAAAGAGTAAGATAGAAAACCTAGTGGGAAAAAACTATCCTTCAAAAAGAAAGAAGATGTGGAGAAGACTAGAAAGCGCCCCCCCCAAGAATGATGATGATGTTGATATAGACTGCATGCCAAGAAGAGCTCGTAGATGAATGAACTTGCTCTCAGTGAAAGGTTTGGTGAAGATGTTAGCAACCTGCTCTGAAGACTAGAAAAATACTAAGTTGATGATCTAACCATGAATCAACTCTCAAATGTAATGCATATGAATCTCTATGTGTTTGGTTCGTTGATGTTGAACTAGATTCTTGCATATTTGAACAGTACTTTGGTTGTCACAATAGATGACTATAGCCTGCCTGAAAAGGAGTACCAAACTCAAAAAGAATGTCTTGAAGCCATCTAGCCTCAATAGCTGAGTTAACAGCCCCCCTGAACTCTACCTTTATGGATGATATAGCAATATCATTCTACTTCTTGCTAGACCAACTGATAGGACCTAAACCAAGTGAAACATTGTAACTTGAAGTTGACTTATGATGCTTAATGTCACCAACCCAATTTCAATCTGTGTAACCAACCAAGTCAAGTGATGAACCAACTTTGTAGTGAATCCCAAACCCAAGAGTACCATGAAGATAGTGAAGGATCCTTTTAGTTGCTTTCTAATGCAACTCATGAGGTTTTTTCATGAATCTTGAAACCATGGCTACTACATAGGCAATGTCAGGCCTAGTATGAGTCAAGTATATAAGGCTACCAACAAGTTGTCGATACAATGTAGCATCAACCAATAGTGGAGTATAGGAAGTATCAAGCTTGACTCTAAAAAGAAAGGGAGTCAAAGATGGTTTGCAAGTCTAGTCATATGAAACTGTGCCAGTAGATCAAGAGTATACTTGGGTTGTACAAAAGAGTAACCCCTGAAGCTAACTGTGAAATCTTGATTCCAAGGAAGTAGTGCAATAAACCCAAGTCTATCATGTCAAATCTATGCTGAATTGATGTCTTCACTGCTACAATGAAAAATGAAATACTCCTAGTAATCAAAAGATCATCAACATATAGAACTTGTATCAAAAGTGAATCATCTTGTCGATGTAGATACATATTAGGATCAGAATGACATCTAGTAAAACATAAAGATAGGAGGTAGGAGTCCATCTTGGCATACCAAGCTCTAGGAGCTTGTTTGAGGCCATAAAGAGATTTCCTAAGTTTACAAACTAAGGATGAATCTTGAACAAACCCTAGTGGTTGTTCCATGTAGATTTTGTCCTGAAGGTCTTCATGAAGAAATGCACTCTTCACATCCATCTAATGTGCATCCCATCCATGTGATGTGGCTATAGCAAGTTTGATTCTAATGGAAGTCATCTTAGCAACAGTAGTGCAAAGTTTTATGTATAGTCAATGTCTGCAACTTGTGAAAAACCTTTGGCTACCAGTCATGCTTTGTACTTATCAACTAACCCATCTTTTGCAAATTTAGTTTGATATATCCACCTACATCAAACTATCTTCCTTCCCTTAGGAAGTGAATTCAAATCCCAAGTGTGATTTCTAATCAAGGAATCATATTCCTCATCCATAGCAATATCCCACTCTGCTTTTCCTGGTGCTTCTTTGAATTTCTATGGATTGAAAAATGAAACAAAGAAGGCATGTGGCCCCCCTGAAAATCTACTTGAATTAGCCTATCATCTGTTGAATCATATACCCTTGTATTTTTCCTATGTATAGAGTAAGATGTGGGTGAGTCTGGTGCAGATATATCAACTTCTAATGCAATCCCTGAACTAGATGAAGATGAACCAGATGAAGATAAACCCTCATCACTGTGAGAACTAGAAGAAGAAGATGCTACAATAGGAATCTGCTAAGAATGATTTGAATCATTAGTACTGTAATCAGGATCTTTAAAGAGTCCACAATATGTTGAGAAGTGTCAAGTATAGTTTCAAGAGATGTTTCTTGAAACTTAACACTTCTCTCAATAAACAACTCATGTGTGGTAGGGCGGATTAGGCGATAGCCTTTTACACCATATGGAATCCCTACAAAGATGCAAGGTTTAGATTGTGGGTCCATAGCCTTGCGTTGTTCTTTTGGAATGTGTCTTGACATAAGAGCCAAAAACTCTAAAGTGATCAACTATTTGTTTCCATCCTTTCCAAGCTTCAAAGGGAGTGATACCATTTAAGGATTTATGTGGAACTCTATTTTGTATGTAACATGCACAATTGATTGCTTCTACCCAATATGATGGTGTGAGGCCCTTAGAGTGAATCATACAATTAACCATGTCTTTTAAGATATATTTTTTTGTTTTGCAACACAATTTTCTTGTGGGGTATAAGGAACTATGTGTTGCATATCTATCCCCTCTAATATAAAAAACTACTCAAAACTATTGTTGACATATTCTCTCCCATTATCTGTTCAAAGAACCTTGATGACTTTCCCTGATTTTTTTTTACAAGAGCTTTGAAATCTTGAAAAGACTCAAAAACTTCTTATTTTTTCCTAAGAAACTAGACCCATGTAAAATGTGAGAAATCATCAATGAAGGTGAGAACATATCTAGCCTTTGTAAAAGATGGATGGGGTAAAGCCCCTGAAACATCACTATGAACAAGTTCTAAAACTTGTTTTGACCTCCATGATTTGCCTTTGTCAAATTTTGCTTCTGGATGCTTTCCAAGTGCATAACCCTCACAAAGCCCTTTAGAAAATTTAACCTTAAGTAATCCCTTAACCATATTTTGTTGACATAGTTGTTAAAGATATTGGTAGTTAAGATGGCCAAACCACTCATGCCATAGTTTGCTAACTTCATCTGAATGAGTTAGTAGTGCTTTTGGAGAAATATCTATGGAGAAATTGGAGAAGGTATATAATCTGGATTGGTGATTTTCCTCTCCTATTGCTACCAAATTTTTTCTTTGTAATTCTCTTACCTCAACTAAATCTGGAGAGAAGTGTACTCTCATGCCCTTCCCTAAATGAGTTATTTGATACAATGAAAGGAGATTAGCTAAGAGTGAAGGTACACTTAGAACATTTGCAAATGTTCCTCCTTCAACTTCAACAAACCCTCTCCCTTTTACCAATGCTAGAGTATCATCACCTAAGGTGATTGTAGACATACTTGATGGTTCTAAGGATGAAAAGACAACCTATGAAGAACCCATATGGTGTGAAGCACCATAGTTTAGAATTCATGATGGAGGTAAAGATGCTTTAACAACTAAGGCTTTTCCCTTTGATTTCTCTTTTTCCTTCATATTATCTTGATTTGATGAAGATCCCTTGATAGAATCAGGTAGCCCTATATTATTCTTTTTGAGAATTTGTCAATTGTAGAACTTCAATTTTCTTATTCATGCATTGATGTTCATCATGTCTAATATTTTTACAAAAGGTGCATGCAACTCTCTTTTTATCCTGAGAGTTCTTTTTGGATTTTTCAATTTTGCTTTCTTTCTTAACTTCTTGTCCTTTTTAGTGTTCTTCTTCTCCCCTTTTGAATTTTGACATGTTTCATTCCCTGTAAGTAGGGCTTGAGGTTTAGTAGACTTCAAAGTACCCATTTGAATTAACTTTTCTAGCTCCATTGTGAGGTCAACAATAAAGTTATCAAGTGTGGGCATTGACCATGAGGCTCCAAGAGCCCTTTTAGTAGAGTAGAAAGTTGATGTACAAACAAATAAAATTATAGACCTAGTTTGGTAAGTACAGGAAGGATTAATTGATCATCTTTCTTGTCAATTCCACAATATTTTAAGTGCAACTTCAAGGATTTAAACTTAGTAAAAAAGTCTTGTAAAGTTGAGAAATTCCTAAGACTAAGACCTAAGAGTTGATTTTCCAAATCATGGCTTCTAAGTTCATCTATTTTCCAAAATAGTTTTTCAAGACCTTCCCAAACTTGGTTGGGCATTTTCAAGTTCTCAACATGGAACAACAAATCAGGAGATAAATTTAGACATAGGAATCCAAATGCTTGATCACACTTATTGAAAAACTTTTCTTTTTCTTTAGTTGCAGTAGGTTCTTTTTTTGTTCCCATAGTTGCCCTATATAAGCCTTTGTTCTTAAGTACAATAATTACTTTCATCTTCCAATCATGATAATTGAAAGGTGTTAAGGGCGCAATAATAACATTAGATTCCATAATACTTTGACTTAGATAGTTTCTTATAGAAATGTGGACATGAAGAACTTAGAAATGCGTGTAGAAGTGAAAAAACACTACAAACACAAGCACTTCTTGAGGAAGTGTGAAAATGAACCATACAACACCCCTCTTGATTATTTGTTCTCCCCCCCACAAAAAAAAAATTGGCACTTTATAGGAGTGCTTATAAATCATACAAAAAAGGCATAAACATGAACTTTATAGGATGAGTGTGATAATATGTTTTTTGGATTCACATGTGGTGAAAAATTATGCACAGTTTTTGCAAAAAAAAAGAACTCAAATCTTGAGGTATGATGCAAAAGTTATCACAAATTGAAATTTCCACTCTTTGAAAAATAGTTGACCCTCCTTACAAAAATACAATTTCAATTTTTTTGAAAAAAATTGTAGTGCACTTATCAACTTGAAAAAGCAAGCTCCTTTGGACTAGAAGGAATGTGAAGCTTAAAAGACATAAACCCAGGAGCTTAAAAAAGCAACAGCTCCTAAACCGTGTCTCCTTGCCTTTCACCCAAAAGGACAAAACTGTCAACATGAATAGTGCCTCCTCACAAAAAAAAAAAAAATGTGTTAGAAAATTTTATGCAAAATTGCATAATGAAGTTAGGGTTTTCCCCACAAAATTGCATAAAAAAAATACCTCCTCTATAAGAAATTGTGGAAGGGACAGGGGGCACTCATGGAAGGAACAGGGGTGTCCACTCGTGGCAGGAATAGGGTTCTCTCTCTAAGAATAAATCGTGCCCACCAGCAAACAAATCGCTTCACACAAATCATACCCCATAGTAAACTTTTGTTCAGCTGAAAATCATGCCTCCCTTCTTGCCTCCACCTCAGGCCTCCTTAGAATAGAATCACACGTCAAGAGCAGACATGATTGTTGTGCTAGACACAAGGATGCAAAAAAAAACAACAAACAACTTTATGAAGGAAATACACCCTCAATGATGGATTGGCTGAGCAAAGACTTATGCCTCCTCAAACCCTTGACGTGTCTTGCAAATAATTAGCAGAGAAAAAAACTCATTAAACAAACAATTTACTTAATTTGATAGTTCACCTTACGGCCTAGAGATATCTCAGACGACTTTGATAACATGAAGAAACCTACAATCACAAAGATATAAATCAAGCACAGTGAACACACCAAAAATTGTATGCAATCAACTTGATATATTAGACAAACAAGGGTCTACTATAAAGGAAGTATCCAAGCATGAGGTGTTGAAATGCATCAACACCTCTCCAGTCTATAAACTAGTTGGGAAGCTCATGAGGAAAATATCCAAGAATGCCAATGAGTCATATTGTTTGCACAATGAATTCCTAAGTAGGCTTAGGTTAGCCTATGTGTATGTAGGAATTAATGTATACACTAACAAAATGTTATGCATTAATCATTTAAAATAAAATTTTGTTGTGCAAAAAAAACTCTTTTGAAAAATAATTACTATCTTGTTCACAGTCTCTCCTCTCTTTCATTGTGTGAGCTACTATTTTTGAAATAATTAATTGGAAATATTATTGTGGTTGGGATCTTGAATTAGAACCTTGAATATGATTGTCATGGATTATGTTGGTTCCCCAACATTAATTCAATAATCACTAAGTGGTTGTGAATCTCTATAATCAAGATTGTTGAATGGTTGACCAATGAATGAAAGGAATAGAGGTTATCACCTACACTATTAGGCTCTAGAAAACTTAGGTGGTTAACCTTATCATTTACACACTTGATTCAAATTATCTTTCAATATTTCATCTCAATGTGAATAAGATATGTAATTCAAATTATCAAAAATGATGTGTGAGATTATGGGGAGTGAATAACCTATTTCTTATAGAGTAATAGATAAACACTGCTCTATTACCTAATAAGATGTCAATCAATAAAAATCTCAACCATCCATAGTCATTAACAAAAAAATCATTACTATTTTTATGAGAATAAAAGTATAAAGTATAAATGTTGTCCATAATTTAGTGAAATAACCAAGGATAAATGTTAGGTGAAATGTGAATTTTCAAGTGTTTGGTTAATCATGCACTACATTGTATACCTTGATATATGTAACATGGATTTAATACACTTTTGATTTTATGAACTATAAATAATTTTTATCTTAAAACATATGAGATAGGTATAGAATCAACTATAATAGGTCTTATACATGTAACTTGTTTTGTCTTAACATAGTGACAAATTTTAGGGGTTAAGAGTGGAATTAGGGATAGTTGTTGTGTAACTTACTAAATTTTCATATTTAAATAATATGTTAAGCAATTTTAATGCCCTATAAGAACATCCTATTGGGTTTAAGCTAAGATGAAGAATATGAGAGAATACCCACTCTCATAGTTGGCCTTTAACCTTCCTAAATCTATAGATGATCCTATATTTACCCTAAATCATATAGAAAATAGAATGAAATATTTGACTTGTTAGATCATATCAAAGAGATAAAAGAAATATTAAGGTTCAAATACCTCTGCAATAGGAAAAAAATTTAAAGAATGATCATATGTAAAGCCAAAACCATATTGTCTATAGTAACATGCTAATTAGTGTGTAAATATATGATTTTTTTTTCTAAAGTGTAGCATTAGAATATACCTGACCAAAAAGTAGTATTTCAAGGGAATAATAACATGAAAGTGGGTTAGAACATGAGAGTAAATGGGTAAACCCACGAAAGAGGTTTACAATTCAAGTGAGGAAGGGAAAGTTGAAAAAAATGACCCCATGCAAAAAAAATTGGTTTTTGGGGTTCGAACAAACTTATTGGTTCAAGTGAACCAAAAGAGGGTTCATTAGAACCCTAGTTTGAGTGAGCCCTTTAATGTAAGGGCCCACCATTCCCGCCAAAAAACACAAAGAAAAACCCTTTTTGAAAGGGGGTTCGCTTGAACCCCACTGGTTCGCCCGAACCCCCCTGGTTCGCCCAAACCCGCCTTTTCCCACCTTCTCACCCTCAAGCACCAAAAAATTCCAAAATTGTTCCCTTCGAAGCTTGGGTTGAGAATGAAAATGGAAGAGACTTCACAGACCCAACTGGATGATGGTATTCCTCGAAACAAGCTATCCAATTAATATAATTTTAATATGTTTCGGTTTTATTATGTATTTTTTTTTATTAAACATAACTTTTTCACTGAAAATCAAGCTCTTTGTTTTGCACATGTGGAAAAATAGCAAATTATTAAAAAAAAATTGAAAAATATGAGTGCACTAGATATTGAAGTCCTATATCCAATAAAAATAAAATTGAATTTCGATACATACAAAAAAAGTTACGCGTTATGGGTAAAAGCACAAAGTTGTGTCACTTTCAGCCAACTTATCAGCACAACTGAATTGAAGTATTTCTAACTAAAAAACAATTTTGGTCTTACATATGATCTAGTAAGATTCATTCTAGCCAAGTTAGATGCTTCCACAACTTTGTCAACTAAAATTGTTGGCTAAAAATGTATGGAGCATCACTTTGAGTCCAATTTACCAAAAAAATAAATTATTTGAAAAACTTGAAGTTTCAATAACTCTTGCTAATGTAAACAACATTTTTTTAAAAATATAAAAATACCCTTTTGTAGACCCATAAGTGTAGTTTTCAAAAATATATTTATTTTAATAGTTTAATTATTTTTTATTTTTTATTTTTTATTTTTACTAAAAGTAGGTTTTCAGCACAAAATATAGGGTTGATTACTATGCCAAGGAAAAATACTAAAACTTATTAAAAAAAAATTTAAAAAATATGATGCACTAGATAAAAAATCTATTTTAGGATGGTATAATTTTGTTTCCATTTTAGATAAATATTTAATATGAAAGTTGACGTCCGATGAAAACAGTTGTTTTCTAATTCACGCACATTTTAATATTTATTTAAAAATATATATTTATCAAATTTGGAAAAAAATATATCCATGCACTAAAATTTCAAGTTATAAATACACAAAAAATTTGAAAGAAAAAAAATAAAATTTACTATAAAAAGTTTGACGTCCCATGCAACTTCATTTTTCAGCATTTTTATCAGCAACTAAATTATAGTTTTAATTTATTAAAAACTAGTTTAAAATAATTTTTAATATTTTTTTAAAAAATACAAACATAAAATATACTAAAAAATATATATTTAACTAGTTTACATCATTTCAAAATTCAAAACATATATGCCATTTTTTAGTGATTCAAGTTTATAAATTGGATTAGCGTTGGTCGTTTCCTTTATAAACTATGACACAGCGTTGTGCTTTTATCCTTATACGGTCTGCCTATGTCTAAATTGTAATTGGTTTGACTTTGAAACTTGATTAACGAAAAAATCAATAAAAAACTATCAAACCAATTGGAAGCACTAGATATCGTAGTTACAAATATAAATTCAAAAAAAAAAAAAATCCTTCATGGAAAAAAATTTATGCATTAGACGGTGAGCATCACTCCTTAAAAATGTTGACTAGTTTTCAAAGGAGATAGAAAAAGAAGTGCAATCTGATTACAAAAAAATTGAAAAAAATATATTTAGAATCTACAAACAAAATTTCACAAATCACTAGTTTGCATCATCTTCAAATTCCTCACGGTTTAGCCGCTATAGGTGCCCGAAAGTCAAGATTTAGTTAGAAAAAATTATTTCAGTGTCTAGTTTGGCCAAAAATTGTAAACTAGTATTGTTCCCCTAATTAGATAGCCTCTTGGGATTGTTCGGTATAAATAGAACTTGGATTTCTTTGGCATATCTAGTTATCCTAACCCTATTCCAAATGAGATTAGAGGAAAAATCCAAATATTCCAAGGAAAGAATGTAATCATTGGTGAGGAAAATATAAAACTATTCATTAATATCATTAATGAGTATGAGGTGAAGATGATTTTATTTATTTAATATTTAGAGGAAAGTGAAAAAGAGTGGTATAAAATTCTCCCTAGTAGTAGAATTTGGACATGATAATAATACATGAGAGTATTCAAATCATAGTATAGTCATAGGGTCAACCCTAAATTTGCTATCCTTACAGGATCACGACTATCAAAAAGAAAGTTAATTAAATTATTATTAAATTTAATAGTATATATTTATAATATCAACAAGAAAAGTGCCACCAAATTTTAGGCCAAATGACTATAGATTTTGGTTAACTAATGTTAGTAGTAAAATAATAATACATCTCTAATTTTTAGGAGAATACCTTTGTAGTCATTTTCTATGCCTTGTAGACCTTCATACAAGGTAGAGGTTCTTCCTCGCTCTTCTAAATATTTAGATCTTAATCAAATATTCTCAACTTCTTGTCTAGCTAGGGGTCTCAATTCAACATTCTCAACCATAGAAGAAAGTTTAGTTTGATCTTATTTTTCTTGTTTAGACTATAAGACAATAGAAGAAGACTTAGTTTCTCTAAAATTCACACTTATATTATATATTTCCTTTTTTGGAATAGGATCTCAAACATTATATCCTTTAACACCATAACTTTAACCAATGAAAATACATTTAATACCTTGTTCCCTAACTTTTTTACTTCTCCCTTAACATATATGCATGTCTCACAACCAAAAAAATTGATATGTTTAAATGGTTGATTGAGACCTAACACACACCTCCATGAGAATTTTATCCACAAGAGCTAATATAGAAGACACATTAATTAGGTATCAAGTAGTGGTTATTGGAAAATATTATATTGTAAGTAACTATTGGTAGTCAGTTACTGTTACTCAACAACTTCCTTGTTCAATCACTTTGCTCTCAAGTGCTTTGCTTCTTCTTCTAAATGTAGATAATTGATCAATGAAAGTTTTATGCATTTTACAACATATGGTATCAGAGCCTGCATCACTCCTATGCTTAGAAGTATGAATATTGTTTGAGATGCAATGCAGTTGTGTTCCAGAGATTGCATCGAAAGAGCAGGGGTGTTGGAGAGATGTTACACCTAGTTTTCCTCCTGCCTGCTAGTGGGATTAAAAAGAGAATGGTGAGGAATATGAATCAGCGAGCAAGCACTCAATTGCTAGCAAAATATTTTGAATCATTCTCAAAATATTACGATTGTGTAGAGATGGCCACACATATTATTTATCATGATTGGGTTCTTGGAGAGTGTGTACCTATGGTACATACGGATATTGATAGAGACAATTACTTGTTTGTAGTGGAAGCCTTGAAGTATGGGTTTATTGATTGAGTGATTGATCAAACATCTATCGTTGTGTGGAGATGGCCACACATATTATTTTTCTTGATCAAGGGTTCTTGGAGAGTGTGTACCTATGGTACACAAGGATATTGATAGAGACAATAACATGTTTGTAGTGGAAGCCTTTAAGTATGGGTTTATTGATGGAGTGATTGATCAAACATCTATTATATCTGATATCCCTCTATCAAAGGTTGTAGTTCTTCCTCTAGTGTTGTTTTTGGTGGATTAGTACTTTGAACTATCATATTGGAGGTTGGTGGCACCAGAGGATGGAGGAATTTCCATCATTGCAAGTTAGATTCTCACTTTGAGATGATGCTTTGCATGAAGCATTTTTGGCTTTATTTTTTTTCTTTTCCTTGTTGTTGCTATCAGATTTAAAGGATACAAGTATTATGAAGCTTGATTTTTGGAGACGGGTAAGGGGTTTGGTGCAGATCTCAATATGGATAGTTTTCCAGTGAGCACTCGAGGTTGTGATCTAAATTATACCCTTCTGAGGGTCATCAGACAAATTGATAGAGTCATGTGTTTGGAGAGCTCAATATGGATTATTGTCAAATAATTCAAAGAATATTTGATTTGGGAGTTCATGGGAGGAAGAACTTGGGAATTCAGCTAGGGGCTACACTTTTATGAGGGTTAAGAGATAGCTTGATGGAGCTCTACTTGATTCAAGATTTGTTTCTTTAAGGAAGATCTTCACAAAGATGTATTTACATTTTGTATTCAACATGTTTTATTATGTAAGCCTTAAGGGGGTCCCTTGGCAAAGTGAATAAGAGATTTTAGGAGGTACATTTATAGGAACAATGTAATAAGGGGGGAGTGTTGGCAAATATTACATTATAAGTAACTATTGGTAGTCGGTTACTATTACCCAACCACTTCCCTATTCAATTGCTTTGCTCTCAATTGTTTCACTTCTTCCTATAAATGCAGATATAATGCCAAATATCAATAAATGAAATTTTTATGTATTTTACAATAGTGGCTATAGCCTTGGCCCATTTTTTTTCTAAGATAAGTCCACTAAGAATACTCTTAGAATTTTCCGTCAATGTCATATTCATTCTTTCTATAGATCCATTATTTTGTGGAGAATGAAAATATGTTCTTTATCTTTGAATTCCATAATATTTATAAAATCTATTAAAATCATTATAAAAAAATTGAATCTATTGTTAGTTAAAAAAAAATCTACAACACAACTATTACTTTAAATGATTTTAAATGATTAAAAAATTTAGATTTACTCTTTAGAAAATAAACCCATGTACTTCCATAATCATGTATAAATAAAATATAATAAGTAGAATTTGCAACCAAAATAACATCGATGGGATCAAATAGATTTCAATGAATAATATCAAAAATACCACGAGATTTGTGAGATTTTGAGTAATATTAAGTGTATTTTTATTCTCCA
The DNA here is from genome assembly GCA_007258455.2 of Sequoia sempervirens. Lineage (NCBI taxonomy): Eukaryota > Viridiplantae > Streptophyta > Pinopsida > Cupressales > Cupressaceae > Sequoia > Sequoia sempervirens. The sequence goes on from VDFB02193867.1 coordinate 555,761,036, forward strand.
TAAATGAAAATCTCACAAAAATTAAAAAATCAAGATTATAATAAGTCAAACCTTCAACAAGGTTTTGATTTTTATAGGTTCACTAGAGCTTTCTCTTTTATGTGACCCAACATCCAAATCCATAACACAATATTTTCTATAGGTAACTTAGATTTAGTAGAAAGAGCACCCTTAGATACCTCAAACTACAAGCATCTACTAAAGAAGATGACTTATGTTTTCCCAAAAAGAAATAGTTGAAATATTTCTTTTCACTTAAGTACTAATACGGTCAAATATACATTCATGAATCTAATTTTTTTTAATCTATTACCTCTATCACTCACCATAGCATCTCTCACCATTTTAACATCTTCTTCATAAAATACCACATGTACACTTGTATCTATTAGTTTTCGCAAAGACAATATCTATCGCATGTTAATCCTAAGATATATAAGACACCATCAAATATTCTAACTCTACCATCAAGAATTTATTTGAATACTATCATAACCAAAAATGTTTAAATAAGAATTATCACCCAAGTACACCTTCTTTTTCATAATCTTTAGACTTAAAAAATTGATGTCCATTGATGGTCATTTGAAAAGATGCACCTAATTCAAACAACCATGCATTCACATTTGCACAAGTGACCAAAGATATAATGAATTCCTAACCATCTTCCTCCTCAAACTCATAATTAGAATCAATTTTATTCTTCTTTTTTTCCTTCTCTTATTTATCTACTTCTTATGAAAGTGACTAATTTTACCACAATTCCAACAAATAGCCTTAGGTTTTCCATGATTTTAGATCTCCCATTAGACTTGAATATAGATTTGTCATTTTTTTTATTATTCTTCTTGTCTTCTTCATTTGGTCTTCCATAAACACTCAAAGCATCTTTGTCACCTAGAGAAACCTTCCTCCTCATCTCTTTAGAAAGAAAAGAGAAAATATATCCTCTACCTTCAAAGTGATAGAAGTGTTCTCAATGGCAATGATAGGGCTATCCTATGAGTCTAGCAATTAACACAACAAAAATGGTAATATTTCCTCCTCATCTATATTTACACTCACATAGTTGTGTTGAGTCATCATGTTAAATTCTTCTAGGTGGTTTTCAATCTGCCCGCCTTCTTCCATCCTCAAGGAATAGTGAATAAAAATATTTTATTCACTAAAGATTTGACTAAGCAATAGATCTGTCTTAATTTCATCGATATATATTGTGTATTGGGTTCTTCATGGACATTGATAAGAATAGAATTTATAAGAAAAAATTAGATAGAACCTTTTGTTTCTATTCCATTCCATTATATTGAAATGCTTGACAAACATCTATAATTGGTCTTTGAATATTTGTGTCAAAGACATCCCACTCATCATAATAAATCAACAAATCTTCCATTTTCAATTTTCATATCTCAAACTTCATGCTTGAAAAAAATTCCACCTTAATCCTCCATAATGTGCTCATCATCATTATTTCTTGTAACAAAGATCATAAGATTATCCTTTTGCACAAGCTTCCACTCAAATAATGATTAGTTTAAAAAAACCTCTACCCAACAACTAGAAGTAAAGGTGATGACACTTTAATACCACTTATAATGACATAAGGTGTGTGAAAGAAACTTCCTCTATTAATCTTGAAAGAATTTTTGTACACAAAAATTAAGAAATAATCCAAACTTATTACAAAAAGTAGAGAAAAATACTCATAAACAGATAAATAATAATACTGGATAACACAATGATGTGTGAGATAAATCATTTCAAGAGAAAACTCACACTCCAAAACTTGCACAATGATTATAAAATATGAAAGGAGATTACTTGACACATTTACGATGAAAGTATTTTACTAGCAATAAAATTGTAAGAATTTCAACAATATCTATGTACAAGTGCAAATTATTATACTTACACTACTCCCTCAAAAACCAATTGATAGAAAAATGAGCAAGATGGAAACCACAAATAGTCTTCAAAACTATTTTCCAAAAACTCCAAAAGGACAACATCCAACTTGGACACAATTTGCAATGTCACCGTTGAGGATTCCTTACATGTAAAAATTAGTAAACTATTATTGCATAAGTAACCTCCAATTTTACCTGCTCAACATGGATGCCCAACTTGTCATCATTCCATGTCTTAAAATAGCCATTCTAAGACAACTAATAAATCCTATCATATGTCAGTTAAAATCTCAAAGCAACTCTTTATATTTTTGGCTTTTACACATTATAAGTATCTTGTCATAAGATGTAATAGAGTCTCCCAAAAATGGAAGACCCAAAATAACCAAAATAAATAATCTTATAACACCTTCCAAAACACAAACATATAACAAATGATGTCGCAGCAAAATATCATGTTTCATTTCTAAATGAGAGTGATTTAAGTAATATAAAAATAAAAATATGTAATTAATTTGTGAAAAATGTCAAATAATAAATAAATACAATCAAGAACTTGCAAAGGTTGAGACAACTTAATCCTCAACATAACAAGTGGAAATTAAGATAAGTGCAAAAAAATGGGTATCACAAAGATCATAGGATGCCACCTTTAAGAAATATTGAAAAGATCATAGGATGCCACAAAGATCATAGGATGGGTATAACAAATAATTGAAAATATCTATAACCAAAATTTTAAAATATTTTAAGAACAAAAATTATGACATTTTGAATCTAATTTCCAAACAACCATTATTATTAGTAGTGAAATTTAAATACAAAAATAATAAGAACACACCAAAATAATTTTATTTATACTAATAAAATCCAACATAACATGAACATATTAATTCCTTTTTTTAATTCTATTAAATATATATTTAAATAATATATTAAAAGTATATAAAATTATATATTATAATATATTTTTCTATAATTTTTTAATCAATATATTTTTGTTTAAAATATATATTTAGCACATCCTAAAACATTACAGCAAACCAGCATTGAAAGTGCGGAATCAAAATTAAATAAAGCAATAATAACGTGGGATTTTCTTCCATTCCCATTCTTTAGGAAAAACAAAGATAGCAATACATTCAAAGAAACTCGATAGACATAGATGGAATCAGGCTCTCTTTATTCTGAATGTAACAGACCTATTCAAATTGAAAAGAAACACAACTTAGCAAACACAGGCATATGCAGATTGCAAAGGAAAACAACTTTCCAAGCAGGGGAAATGACCAAGAAAATAAACAACCTCTAACAAACTTCAGAGCTTAATCAAAAACCTGTATTCTGAACTCCCAGCTTCTCCTTTTCCATGGATTTTAGCAAAGGGGAGTTTCACTTCCACTCTGGGTATTGTTCTTCAAACTTTCTATATTCTTTCCACCATATCATGAAACTGCTCTCTTCCAAGAAAACCTCCAGAGAAATGCTTTTAACCTCAATCATCTTCGACACATAAACTTCAAAATTTTCCAGGCTTTCCTTGAGATGGGCATTGATAGTTTGGTGTTGCTTTTGCTCTAGCTGGAGATTTTCCAAGTCTTTAGCGGCTTCTTCTACACGAGCCCAAAAGCGAGAGTCCTCAGTTAAGGATGCAAAGATTGTGTGAGCCTTTTTTCCCCCTGTTACCTCTATCAATGCGAGTTTGGTTTTTATCATCCAACCATTTTTCTAGAACCCTATGACGAAGCGGCCCGTTCTCAACTGAGAGAGAGCTTCCTCTGTTGTTGTATAGACGATAGAAGTCTGCAATGTCTAGAGATTCTACAAGTTTTCTGTATGCAGTTCCAGCATTAATCCATTTGTTTTGGTATCAGAAGTCACTGGGCAATTGATGATTCTTCGCCATATTAATAATGTTATCCCAGGAATCTTGTAGATTCATCCTTTTCCGATTGGCATCATAATATTTCAATTGGCCTAGGTCTTTGAAAACATCGTAGGAGCCACGGTTGTGGCCTTGACAAACTCTTCTAATGTACCATTCCAGTTCTGCCATTAGACTTTGGTTCTTGCTCAACTCCACATTTAGTTTTTCAATGTCCATGTTGTTGGGTTAAACTAACTCTTGGGTTAGAGTTAGTGGATTAACGATATGTGGTTTTGAGCCCATGGTTTTGCATGTATGGAAGTCTATATAATGGCTTGGTGACTCCATTGTATGTGTGGTTGGCTGAAGCCTCCAAACTCAACACGGTTGACGCTGAGGGTTAATATGAAGATCTTCATTGCTGGTTTTTCCCCAGTTTGGGGTTTTCCAGAGTAAATCACTGTGTTGTGATTGTGTTCTTGTTCCATGCTTGATTTATGTTTTTGTTTTTATTCTTCATATGATTTCTAACAAGTAGTATCAGAGCAAGGTTCTGGGATTTGTTTTTTGCTTGCATGTGCAGGTTTGTGAGTTGCATATACTTGCATGGACTCGCATGTGGCTTGCATGTGCTTGCATGTTGATGCATTTAAGATTTCTTGGTGTTTAGGATTTTGGGTATTTCTTCTGCGAAGATTTCTTAGCCTGACAAACTTGAGGAATTCTGAAGGAATTAGTTGGAGAAGTACTGAGCAATCCGACGGATGCATTGATGAATAAAGTATAATGGGAGAAGTTTGAGCATGTGTGCAGCTAGAATGTTAACGAAGCAACGTGGTGAATGGGCTCATTCTAGTTATGATGGAGGTCTTGTTTAGCTTTCAAGATGAAGTTGGATTTCTCTCAATTTTGTCAAGACAGAAAGTTGAGAAAGTTTGTGCAAGCTTGCTTGTGGTTGTTGTTGTAGGCATGTTGCCTGGGTGCCTACATCCAAGGTTGGTTGTAGCAAGAACAAAATTGTAATGGAGTTGTATGTAAAATTAATACATGTGTTTGGGTTGATGGCTATAAGACCTGGTATGGCTTGCTCGATCCCTAAAATGAAAGGTCTAGTATGGAAGGGGGGTTTGTTGCTAACCCCAAGACCAAGTTTAAAGGGGGGATTGTTGGGTTAAACTAGCTCTTGGGTTAGAGTTAGTGGATTAACCATATATGGTTTTGAGCCCATGGTTTTGCATGTATGGAATTCTATATAATCACTTGGTGACTCCATTGTATGTGTTGTTGGTTGAAGCCTCCAGGCTCAGCCCAATTGGGGCTGAGGGTTAATATGAAGATCTTCATTGCTAGTTTTTCTCTGGTTTGGGGTTTTCTAGGGTAAATCACTTTGTTGTGATTGTGTTCTTGTTCCATGCTTGATTTATGTTTCTATTTTTATTCTTCATATGGTTCCTAACACATGTCATGCTTGTTTATCAAATCTGTAGCTTTTTTTAGGGCATCAAATGCAGATTTAGTCTGCTAAACAGAAAAAGAAGTCGGTCTCAATTTCTAAATACAATAAACAATACTCACAGAAAAAAAAAAAAAAAAAAATCAGTTTAAACAGAACTTTCTAAGAAGCTCCAGTATCTAGAAATCTTATCTTTTAAAGAAAACTGAATTTATTTTTCAACTTCAAAATTTCAACAATGGCTTTGAGAGTAAGAATACAAATTTATCTTTTAGTTCAAAATTTTTTCATTTCTAAATCATTTTTTTTCATATTAATTGATAGTATAAAATCAATATATAGAAATTTCAGAAGTTTGAGTGTAACATTTTTAAACATCAAATTTTAGATCATACTCCATAATCCATCAGTATTTTATTCTTTAATTTTAACTCACCCTAATAACAAATTATAAAATATGATCTAAAATATTGATACTTATATAACATCAATCTCCTCTCCTCTCCTTTGACCTATAGAGGCTCCAATAACTTTTCTATGGCAAGCACATGGAATTTGCCTTGTTATTTGAGCCCCTTTAGTGAATGCCTTTGTAAATTTGTTAAAGATTGAGACTGCAAAAACACACCTAGACTAAGTTAGGTAATCTCTGATGAAATGCAAGCAAACTTGAAAAATAATTACTTTAATAAATATAAAATAAAATTCAAGTTCAGACTAAGAGTTGGTGAGTGATTAATTAAAAAGTACTAATGATATTACCAAAGTCCCAAAACCCATGGCTTCTAGTTGTGGTGCTATTCCCATCTCAAGGGAGGATTCTAATTGCAGTGCCATTTCTGTCTCAATGGTGGATTCTGAGAAGATTCTTGAAGTTCTTGTTGAGTATCCGCTTTCAATAGCTTGTTTCAACTTTTCAACATAACTTGTGTGCTCTAAAATCAATGCACTAGCAATATCCTTTTGTTCTGCTATACCATTTTCTTTTGTGCTTTGCAAAGTTAAAATTAGCATCTCCAAGACAACTTGATTATCCTCAATACAACCTAATTCGTTGGTTGAACAAACATATGAGTGCCAAAGGGTTGATAGGGGCTAGATTCTTTAAGGCATTTAAAATTGCCAAGAAGTTCTCTGCAAGCTTGTAGAGGATCAGAATCATTGTCCATTATCCCCCCTCTCTGAGGAAAAATTGAATTCAAATGCAGTGCAATTGACTAAAATGGTGCAAGGAGCATGCGAGTAATAACATCATATTTTGAAACAACATGACAAAATCTTCCAAACCAATCTTGGTAACCAATTGATTCGCTAAGAGCAACATTTCACACCCAAAGAGAGCCAAATGTAATGCATAAAGTGTTAGTATGTGGCAATTGACCATGCTATACTGTACACTCTTCATGTATTCTCACCGTCGGAGAATTTTTTTTCCCATTTTTTTGCTACGTCACCGAAAAAAGAAAAATACTGACTTTGTAGAACCCTAATTTTGGAAGCTTCTAAATAGCTTGTTATAAGCAGTTGGGATGGGAGTTGCAACATGGCATTATTTGTGTGATTGTAATATGTTTTGCACTCGACAAAAAATCGTTGGATGGTTGTGGTTTTGTGGATGTAGCCCATATTGGATGAACCACATTATATTCTCTGTGTTGTTTATTTCTACTATAATTTTATGTGTGTTTTATTTCTCTGTTTTATTGATCAAATCTGCATTTAACTGTTAGATATATGCCTAACCCTAACATAAAGGATAACTATTTTTCAACCTGTTATCCAGAAAGCATATGGTCACCAAGATTGCAATTGCACCTCCTATAGACTGACCCACAAATATAATTGGTTGTTCCTTTTTCTTTTTCAATAACTCCTCCATCTGATAGAACAAACAATTAAACAGCTTTAAAAATTTGAATATTAGAACTTTGGATCTCTACCAAATGAAATGAAAATGATTCTTAGGTAGTGAAAAATTTAAATAAGTGCATTGTTAGATGACCTCTAATGTTTTAAAAACTAACAATTGTAAAAGTAGTTAGTATAAAAGATGTCAACAATTAACAGGCATAGGTAATTGCATAAATTAAGATAGAAAAAAAAACTACAAAGGAAATTGTGTAATTTTTTGTTGGAAGATGAATCATTATGATGGATCCGTCATAAAAGGGGTCAGTTGTAGAGTATCCCAAGTAGTAAATTGGAGGTCTTATGTTCAGTTCTTAGCTGGTCCATGAAAAATTTGATAGGGTATCAAAATCCAAATCAGCAAAGCAAGGGTAAGATAGCAGTACTGAGCACCTGCAATGTGGCTCAAAGTGGATTGTTGAAAAATGAGCCACCCCTAATTAAAGATGGACGGGTCACAAAAGTGTCTGAATGATTCAGTGACAGATCACCCTTACAACAAATTAGAAGTCCCGAGTTTGACTCTTAACTAATTCATGAAATTAGTGCTGAGATTCCAGGTTTACTCCATGATCCATCATCACTCTCTTATTCTCTATGCTCAGCATCCTGATGATGGATCAAGGGATATGATCCAAAACGTTGATGCAAAAAAGATCACACAGTTGCAAACCAAAAATCTCAACACTAATTGATTATAGACTGTGGAAACTTCATACTATTAATTCATAGAATTTTAACATTTTTCTACAATAAAAACATATATCTAATCTTTTTCTTTATTAACCCCATCATCGGGTAAAGTTTCAAGCCTTGATCATATGTGCTGCAGAGGGATCTGAAACATAAGAACTATTTAAATACTTTAAATACTGAGCAGTTGAATCCAGAAAACTCAAGCTCAAGGTCAATAATACTAGCGAATTGTCTGCTTATAGATTAGTTCGAAAGTACTTTCAAGGTTAATCAAATGATAATCCAGCGCAGATCTTTAGCTTCATTAATCTCAAATAAGAGTGCATAATACATAAGATCATAGTTAGACTTCACATCAACCGAAGGCATCAGCACCGACAAAATTGCATTGGGTATAAATAATTGCAGGTAATTATGAGATCCTACATCAAAGAACAACAATAAAAGAGAAGAGCAAAGGATTTTCATACCTGGCTTTCCCAGAGCAAAGGGCTTTCATACCTGGCTTTCCAAGTCTGAAGAGCTAGTTTTATTTTCCAAGGGAAGATTTTCAACATGCTAGAATTTAGGCATTTTAAATTGAAATTGGGTTCTTATTAGATATATCTAATCTACTCAACAAATATTTGAGTAACATTTTCTCTTATTCAAATTTATTTTTAAACTAAAAAATAAATTAGTATACATATCTCAAAAATAATTTATAAAATTATATATTTGAAAAGAAAATGAATTCACATATTTTGAATAGATTATTTATAAGATATATGTACTAATAGCATTTGCAAATGTAAAATATAAGATATTATTAAAATTCTTATTATAAATATAAAATAATTATTAATAATATTAATTATTAAACTAAATAATTACTAATAATCATAAATTTTAATTATTATTATATTTTTATAATTATTAATATTATATTATTACATTATATTATTAGATTTTTTTTAATATAAAAATGGCTTAAGGGAGTCATACCCCTAGTACAATTTAGGGGTTCCTTGCTATTTTTTGTTGTAGTTAGTTTTCAATACATTTATCATACCTCACCCCTTTCAAAATTCATCTACCCAAGCATATATTCTTTTTTTGAAATGTGTATGCAAAATTACAAAAAAGAATGAATTAACCTGTCTCTATTTGACTCGTCCTCATCCCTGTCCTTCATCATAGCACCATCTGCCACCATCCTTGATGTCAGCCCTGCATCAACATCCACCCAAACTCCTTTGTCTAGGAAAATGTCCTAATTATCCAACCTTGCATCAACTTCAACCCAAACCCATTTGTATAGGAAAATTTCTTGATTATCCAACTCTGCATCACCATCAATCCAAACTTCAAGCATGTTTGGATGAATGTTCTGATTGTCCATCATTTACTTGTGAATCGAGACACACTTCACTATTCACAAGAAAATCACCAACCAACTGTGAATCGAGACTCACTCCAGTATCCATAGTAATACTCCTCTATTTGTAGATCGAGACTTACTAATTATCCATAAATACATATCTACAAAACTATGGATCAACACAAACTCAATTATCCATAACCTACTTGTGGATTCAACTATCTACAGGCCAACAACAACTCACCAAGTTTGTGATTCAATTATCCACAGACCAATGAAACACTACATGCCCCATTTTGCTCTTGAAAGGACTATAGATAAAACAAATTATTCTCATGCAATGAATCATCCCAGAGCAAGAAGCTAACTCAGGATGATAGATGTCCTCCTACCTCCATTTCCTCTAGCCTCCAATTTGACTCTTTAGTCTTTTCTAGCCAAATGTAGCATTAGAATCTCTAAAAAATTTGTCAATTGTAGTGTGAAACCTTTGAGAGCATATCAATTGAGAATATAATGTAATTGAACATTATCAAAGTTGAAGGTATTGGATTCAATAGAAAATGCACCTATTGTTCTTAAGCCCACACCTTTTACAATATAACTATCTCCAACATAAAGCTAGATTAAACCCATTAAGCCTTTATGCTATCAGAATAAACCCATTTTACAAAGATATCACCACCATTGGATAAAACTTGTAAATTCATTTACAACAACTTAAATAATCCAAAGGGTTTAAACTCAGCACCTCTAAATTCCAAATTAACTTGAATAAATACCACAAGCCTTTGACTTCAAATATTTTTTTCTTATAGACAATTCCACATTCAGAATGGAATTGCGATGGTTTAGTTTTAAAAAACTCATACAGTACATCACCTCCTTGTCCAAATGAAACCCTACGACATAATTGAATTGGAGAATAAATAATAATGGCTTACTTTCAAAAGAAGGAGTCCGAACAATGGCAAGTAATTGGCCATGAAATCTATGAAACAATTATGTGGCAATCTCCAAACAACATTAGAATAAGGAAGATTTAAATGATGGCTATTAAAATCCTACCAATCTAGAAATGACCATGGAAGGCGTGACAACAATATTGGGCTCAAAAATCGTCAATGATGATTTGAAATGTGATTTAAATGTTTATGCTTCTGGTCATGCCTTTACACATCTCTATATCCAACAAAATGATACAAATTTTAATTGAATGGCCTCAAAAAAGAAAACACATCAAAATAAATTGAATACCTTAAATATTTTAGAATTGCCTCTTCAAACGCCACCTATGCAACACCAAAGATCTTACAATTATTTTGGAAAATTCTTCTATAGTCAAATGCCAATCTACTCAACCTCTTCAAATGCCCAACAAATTTATCATGTCAATATTCTCCTTTATTTGTGCGACCTTTCTTACCCCTGTCATTTTAAACACATCTACAAAATAAATGCCATGATGTAATATTTATTCAAAAATTCTCCATAAACTCTCTACATAGGATGAATTGAATGCTCTAATACCAATTAAATCCATTCTAATACTTCATTTTTTGTTGGATCTACTACAATTCCCTCAGCCAAAATAATGTGACCTAGATGCTATACCTCTTTTTGAAAGAAAGTACACTTAGAAATTTTCCCATAAAGCTTATGTTAGCTCTTAAATGCTACAGAACAATCCTCAAATGATGGAGATGCTCTTCCTCATTCTTAGAGTAGATACGAATTTTGTCTAAGAAGACCAACACAAACTTATCCAAACAATCCATGAACACATTGTTCATTAGGTTCATGAATGTTGCAGGTGCATTCATCAATCCAAAGGGTAGGACTGTGAACTCATAATAACCATACCTTATTCTAATAGTTGTGTTATGGATGTCTTCATCCTTGATCCTTAGTTGATGACACCTTGACCTTAGATCAATTTTTGAGAACTTCGTTTCTCCATGTATTTGACAAAAAATATTGTTGATATGTGGAAGAGGGTAATTTTTCTTTATCATTGCCTTATTTAGCAAGTGATAATCAATACATAGACATAGTGTTCCATCCTTCTTCATAAATATTACTAGATCTCCTCGAGAAGAAACACTAGGCCTAATTAATTCTTTAAATAACAACTCCTCAATTTGGGCTTTCAATTCCATTAGCTCTGTCATGGTCATCATATATGGAGCTTTAGATATATGTTCTAACCTTGGCACTAAATCAATGGAGAAATCAAATACTCTCTTGGGTGGTAATCCTGGTAGTTCATCTAGGAATACACCCTCAAAATCTCTTAGAATGGGGTATTTCTACATACCCAATTTCTTTGATTCCAACACTTCTCCCTCCTCAAATTCTTAAAAATATTGGGGTTAATAATACATTACATCATCTTGAAGGATGATTTCCTTGCACTCATCCAATTTTTCTATCTTCACTATATAAAGTTGACACCCCTTCTTCCTATCTCTATGCAACTACACTACAATTATCTATCGTAACATTATTTCCCTATGTGCACCTTGCAAGAATACCTTTTTCCCATTGTCATCTAGACACTCTACTATCTTAACATGAAAATCGACCTTGGTTGTATGCTTCCATAACCAATTCATACCTAGTATGGCATCGTTAAAACCTAAGGGGGCTACATACAAGTTTAATTTTGGCGAGAAAATTGGAAGGTCAACCCTAGCCACAAATGAACATTGCTCTACCTTTTCTCTTATCTGGTTAGCATATTCCACTGACCAATAATTTTCCATAAAGTCATCTTTCTTAGATAATTTACTAGCTACTTTAGGAGAAACAAAACATTCAGTTGCACGAGTGTCTATAAAAATGGAAATTGGGATACTAAGTAATGTACCTAGAACCTCAATCAAAGTGATTTGATACTCTGCATATCAATTTTCTAGGATGATTCTTTTTTTTTATGCTACTTGTTAAGAAGGTAAGTGGTTTCTGTGTAGTTGTGTCATTCCTTGTGCCTTAGCAGGACATTGACTCGCATAATGATCACCACCACACGAGAAACATCCTCTTACTGGTCCTTTCCTTACAATTGGCTTCACAGGGTTGTCTTTATTTCTTTTGGGATTTTTTCTATTGTTACCCCTATTATCAGCCTTGGAATCATTCCAATTATGGAAAAAACTCTTATCTCCTTTCTTCAAATTAAAATTAGATCGTTCACCTTTCTTCTTGAAATTCTAATTGTTTTGAAACCAATTATACCTCTTGTGACTTTTCTCTCAGTAGGCAGAAATAGATTCCAGCTTCTGCTCCTATTTGATATCTTTCTCATACACTTGATCCATAGTGGTGGGACTGTGTATGTCTACTTCACCCCCAATTTATGTGTTAAGACCCATTATGAACTTCCTAATCTAAATTTTCTCATCCTTTTAGTACTAAGGCACGTACTTTAGAAGGTGAGTGAATTTCTCCTAGTACTCAATCACTATGGACTCTCCCTACTTTAGGTTTTGGAAATACATCATCTTCTGATCAAAGTATAATTGAGGAAGCCATCACTTGTGAAATACTTCAACAAAATCATCCTAGGTTATTCTTAATGAACTAAAGCCAAGCTCCATCTTTTTGTTATCCACCACATGGACGCTTCTCCTAACAACTGGACTTGGCTCCCTAGATGGCCTTGGTTACTTCATAGTAGTTTCTTAGCTTGAAGTAATTTTCCATTTTGGTTAACCATGCTTTAGCTAAATTACCACTTGTAGTTCCTTCAAACTTAGGTGGTGTGACCTTCCTCATGTCACGATATAATTATTGAACTAATTGACCTCTCTTACTCTTATCAAACTTGGAATGGGATTCGTCACTTCCATGATCACTTAAAGTGGTGTGATCATTAGATTTTTATCCTTCCTCTTGATTTAGAACTTCCTGCTCTTGTCTATCTAATCCCCTAACCTCTTGTTCGAGGTAACCAATCATGTCTCTTGTTTCATTCAACATTGCTAAGATCCAATCCAGTTTTCCCTCGGGGTTTTCAATGGTTTGACCCACTTCTTGGCTATCTCTGAGATTAGATCTTTTTATTACCATCTTTCAATTTTTAATCCCACCTAGAGGTTTCATTTTTTCATTAGCTTAAAAGATGGTTTAACAAATTTAGAACAGTTAAGCATTCACGCACAACAATAGAGCTCTTATACAAATTTTTACCAAAAAATCCTCTATTAAATTCTCAAGGATTTCAATAATCCTTTAGTTACATAGAATGAATATTAAAATAGTCAAGGGGAGAATAGCCCTCTGATTTATTTTTAGATACATAATTGAGTGGAACATATCCCTTAGACTGTTGTTTAGGTTCATAATTGAAGGGAACATAACCTTATGACTCACTTTCAGAAACATTATTTCAAGGAATAAATCCCTCTAATTCACTACTAGAAACAATTACAATAACCTTAGAAAGAGAGGGTACATGAGGATCTCTTAGAATCATATTTTGACTAAAAATCCATTCCATGGGCATATCCCTAGAGTGTAGTACAAGTTCAAAGTGTTGTTTGACCTTGACCCCCATCCTTCAATCATAACGAAATCTGAAGATTCCCTCTTTGGGTCGATTAACCTAAGGGTTGATAATCAATTCATTGTGTGGATCTCATTTCCTAATGAAATAGAGGAAAATAGGTCCATAAAATCCACATATTTTACATTTCCAACCCCAACTTATTTCTCTTCGTTTCACTTCCAAACATTCTAAAATATTTCACCGTAGGAATTTTTCCATACCATAGATCATGGGGGCCTTTGAACCATTCACTCTTGCTTGTCCTCTATTGAGAATGTACATTGTGGTATGAATAGCTTCTCTCCAATAGACATTCAATAAATTTTCTTCCTTTAACATGGTTCTTGCAATCTCTTGAATTGTCCTATTCTTCCTCTCCACAACTCCATTTTGCTAAGGAGTTCTAGGAGCTGATAAATATCTCTTTATCCCATGATCTTCACAAAAACTATTAAACTTATTGGAGGTGAACTCACCACCTCTATCAAACCTTAAACACTTGATTTTCAAATCCATTTCATACTCATCCATAGATTTAAATTCCTTAAACTTTTCCAGAGCTTTTTATTTTTCTTTGAGAAAGGTCACCCAAGTCATTCTAGAGTAATCATCTATTAAAAAAATAAAATACATGTCACCTTAATATCTTCTTGTTCTAGTAGGTCCATATAGGTCTGTATGCACCAACTCCAAAGGTCCTTTAGTAGAATATTCCTTAGTTTTGAACCTCTTCTTTGTCTGTTTTCCAACTTGATATTTTTTGCAAACTGCATTGATAGGCTTTGTATTTCTTGGTAGATCTCTCACAACTTGAGAAGAGTTATGTTAGAGTAATAGGTTAATTACTTAATTAATTTAATCATGTTGATTAAATAATTAAGTCACCTTTACTTTATTTTTCACTTAAGCTAAACTTAAGCCCATTAATAATTAATTAATTATTAATTATTAATTACTCACCTTTAGGGTTTTGATCTCCTTTCATAAGGATTGATCTCTTTGTAATTATTAAATTCTTGTTTATGCATTTTTTGCTTCACGGCAAGCAGAACACCATTGTTTTTGTTTCAATATCTCTTCTACATGACAGGTTATTTTCTTGCAGTTGTTCACTGCATTTATGAGGTTGTATTTATCAACTTCTACATGGTATCAAAGCTTCAGATCTGTCGCTTTATGTTCATTTTTTGAGGGATCCTATCCTGAAAGTGACATTTTTGTGCATCTTGAGTCAAATTGGACCTCACCATTACGTCCAGAATGCTCAAATCAGTCAAGATTGACCATTGTTTTGTCAAATTTGGATTCATGGCATCAGATCTGTGAGGGTTTGAAGTTTATGAGGGTTTCCACATCCAAAGATTTGGCATGCTTGATTGCAAGCCTACCCCCACACCATTTCATTTAGGTGTTATTATGTCTTCCACTTGCTCTACTCCTTTAGTAGAATCTACATTATACAAGTAGTTGGTTGGTAGTTTGTTGTACCTGACACATTCATGTCCTAATCTTTCCTTTACAATTGGTCTTGTCTCTAGGTTCTCCCATGATCCACATGAGAGCCATTGGAAAGCTTCCAAACATATCTTGAGGTACATTTAGGGCACCGCACAGTATGGCATTTACTACACATCAGGATCCCCTCGTATTGTTGGCTTCACTAACTTAGATTGAGCTAGTGATGTCAATGATCGAAAGTCCACTTTTGGGTTTTTTTTTCCTTGCTTCTGGTTTATCAAATGGTCTTGCAAGAAGCAATCTACTATTGCATTGTCATCTACAGAGGTTGAGTACTGAGCAGTGGTGTTAGCTAGTCAGCAAATTTTATGGCTTCAGTAGTTGATGACAGAGTTTGGGTTTCCTCATAATAGTTCCCTTGTTCTTTGGTGTGACAATCAGAGTTCTATACACATTTTCCGCAATCCAGTGGAGCATCAGTGGATGAAGCACACTAAGATCCACATGCACTTCATCAGGCAATTGATTCAGGATGGTTCTCTCATCTTGCAATGCATTCCTACTAAGGCACATGTTTCTTACATCTTCACAAAACCTTTGGCATCACCATGCTATCTTTAGTTGTGATTGATGCTTGGGGTGAAGGAAGTTGTCCTTGGGGGGTCTTTGTGAGGCCTTCCTTCATGTTTTTTTAGCATGCTTTCATCTCTTTTTGGAGTAGAGTTTTTCCCATGAGGTTTTCTCTATTTTCTCCGCTTTATAGAGATTTGGTTGTATTTGGGTACCTCATTTGGCCTTGTTGTCGGGACCCATCTTTGCTTTCATGCATTTCGTCCTTAGTTTTTTAGCTTCTCCCTAAGTTCATCTTAAGTGGGGGTGTTAGATTAATAGGTTAATTACTTAATTAATTTAATAGAATGTTGATTAATTAATTAAGTCACCTTTACTTTATTTTTCGCTTTTAAGCTAAACTTAGGCCCATTAATAATTAATTAATTTTTAATTATTAATTACTCACCTTTAGGGTTTTGATCTTCTTTCATAAGGATTAATCTCTTTGTAATTATTTAATTCTTGTTTATGCATTTTTTGCTTCACGACAAGCAAAGCACCATTGTTTATGCTTCAATATCTCTTCTACATGATAGGTTATTTGCTTGCAGTTGTTCACTGGGTTCTATGAGATTGTATTTCTCAACTTCAACAAGTTGTTCTTCAATGGGCTATCAAAATTGATGTGACACATTCTTCTATGCCATAGCCAACTTTCATTCATTTGATTCATAAATCACTTACCATCAACACTTCTAAGTTGATAAACACTTCTTTATGTCATTGTTCCTGTAGCAACCAATGTTATTGAAACTTCCTTTTTTGATTTCACAATTATCATCTTGAAACACCAGATTGTATCCTCTACTACATTTTTTCCTACACATAGATGATTATGTTGGAGACCCTTGACTTTAAGAACATCATATGTCTTATGCTTTCCATCAAAACTAATTGAACCTTTTCCATAGACCTTAGCAAATGTGTCATCATGTAGCAACCTCGATGTTCTACTCAATAAAATTTCAAGGTTTTCACCTCAAGTGAATGATCCATGATGCCACGACATAGCAATTAAAATTTTCTTTTCTATAATGTAAATTACATGCATATTTGAAATAAACACTATTCCAAACTTCCATTGCATTTCATTTGAATTTCATAAATATTTCCATTTTTAACATAGATTTCATATTGAATAAAATATTGAGTTTATCATTCAAGATTACACCCTTCCAAATAAATGGGTACAAGTTACATATATAGCTCTTTTGAGCTTCATTTGGAAATAGATATACAAACTAGTCCTATTGTTGCCACATTGATGCATACATTCTAGATGTATCCATTCCATGGTGCATACACTCTAGCTGTCCCCATACTTGTGCAAACATCTTCAAACCTCAGTCACAAAATAATGAGGAGAAGCAAATCACTCAAGCATTTTTCTACCAACCATAGAATCAAATTCAATCCCTCACACATTTACCACATATGGCAAGATGACCCTTCCCTTTGACGAAGATATTGGTTGGTAAAACCCCATAAAAAATTGCCTATATGAGCTTACTATTTTTTCCAACATAACTAGAACCTAATCATATGGTAGCTACACCTACGAGTATGAAAATCCTAAACTAGAATGCATTAAAGGAACAGAGTGAATTGAAATTGCAACCAGTGATTTAAATTACACTACTTTGGCCAAAGTATTCTCACCCAGTACTTCAAGTGACTGACATCCTATTCACATACACTACCATAGCTCTGTTTGGATTATAACCATTCATATACTATTCTTAGGTAATTTCCTTCCATAGGTAATCATTAACCTCAGAAATAATGTATTTCCCTTTTTCCAAAACACAGTGGTATCTCTACCAATAAAGCATAAGCATAAGTTACCCCCTTCAATGGATATTCCAATCCCAGGCATAACATATGAGCTTTTCTAGTCTACAAATTAACTTTGCATAAACAACTTAACAAGCTATTCCCTTCAATGGACAACCTAGTTAGATAGGAATAACTTTATAATCTAAGGTATAGCTACATAAGCTTCATCTTATCATAGAATAAATATTCATAAGTAATGGATTCCATTTAGGAATATATCCCAACAATAAGTGATTCTCATGGCAAGAGTATAATTCATTAGTAAATGGCCTCAATCGAAGATCAATCATATCAGTAAATGATTCTATTTGAGAGTGTAATCTCCTTAGTAAAAATGGTTAATTAAAGAGTAGAATCTTGTCAACATTATGACTTCACATCAAGAGTATAAAGCAACCAAATAGGTAACATCTCTAACCCAATAGGTAATCCCACCTATGACTCCAAACAAATAGTATTTCATAAACTCAAGTAATCAATTTAATCACATAAGTGAGTCTCAACCTTGGTTTACCCTAATTCCCAAATATAATCAACAATCAATAATCATTTTGATCATATAGGATAATCTAAACCTATATGTTCCAAAAAAAGATCAAATAAACAACCCAACCAAGTAATATAGTCTCAACCTATTGGTTCCAATGGGTGATCAATTGAATATCCCAACCCAATAGGTAATTCTTAACCTAGGGTTTCAATCATTAATCAAATATACTTCTTGACCCAAATAGGTTACTCTCAACCTAGCATTTCATTCACTAGTAAAGTAATGATCAAGTGATCATACAAGTATGGTTTAGCAATATGACATCTCATCCTATCATATCTTTCATACTATCACTATTGATATATTGCTAAACCTTATCATTCCTAAGGTTTCCTAGCATTATAAGCTAACAATGTCAAGTCACTTCATGACATTGATACATTTCACATTATACATGTAGTGTAAACTATCTATGTATAGAAACATCATATAAGTGCCTATATAGGATATATACTTGAGTATTATATCACTTAAGATATTCATGCTTTCATCAAATCTAGTATATAATACTATTGACACCAACCACTCCTTAATATGGAATAAGTAAAAACACTCATAAGGAAATCATATCAACAAGACTCTATTTCTTTCTAATAAGAAAATGGATCATTACTCTATTTCAAGAAATCAAAATAAAATCCAAACAAAACATACAAGACATTCAATCTTTCACTAAAAACAGATAACTTAAGGAGAATAGAATCTCATTCCTATTAATCGCAAGTAAATCCAATCGATTCACTAGTTCTTAAGATTGGCCCCCTCTTTAAGTCAGCTTTGCAAAATATTTCTCTTAATCCTTTCTCTAATTTTCCTCACCAAAATAAATCTTAGAAAAATAAGAACCTTTCAAAAAGAATGCAAAAGAATGAAGCAACGTAATAATGCATAGTAGAAGTGTAGAAAAGTGTATTCTAAAGTGAGGTGAGAGTGACCCTATCTATACACAAAACCCAACAACCAAAAGCTAGAAACTACGCCAACCAATTGATACTTCTCAACATAATTCAATTGATTCATCAAGACATCTAAAATGTGGCAGATTTCTATCTCAATACTCACTCAAACAAGACAATAGGTCAACTCTTCTCTTGCCAACAATAGTTTGACCAATTCATATTGTACATGCTCTATAATGGGAAATTGAATTTCAGGTTCAAGAGACTTCTATTGAGTTTCCAAGTTCATAATATGGCACTAGCAATTCACCATATTCCCTATTATCAAGCTTGCTGTTTACATAGAAGAATAAGTCAAGAATTAGTTGGTTGCATTTTACTATGTTGACTTGGTCATTTCTAATGCATTTGACACTACACAAATGAATTGACCTCACCTTTATTGTGCTGCTATGTTCATTCACACAACACAGAGCATTAACTTGCCTCCTCCACAATATGCACATCTATTTAATTGACTATGCCTTATTCATTAGTTATAAGCATGCATACCCAGCGCCTTATCTCATAGACAATATACACCTGGCTTAATATAATGAGTTACATTAACTATTCTAGCACTACACTAAACTCATAGTATGGGGTTCGCTTTATGTTCTTTTCCATTCAATAATGGTTAAAATATAGCTTATGTATTGTACATAAGCTTTCCCTCTTATGTGTCTTACCTATGTGTTATGCAAGCACTTGCATTACCTCCTCCTTAATTGTGTTTTACTATTGCATTTAGTATCTTTACCATACCACTTTGTAATTTATGTGTTGGTTTACCTCATACATGATGCGCCAAATGTAAACAATGGCTTCCAATGTACTTATATAGAGTTTATTGCCACCAAGTGGCTTACCAAAATCAGCCCATAATGGCCTTTTCAACTTAGAATAATAATCGATATACTTCATCGATTCATATCGATTGATTTCTATCAATTGATTCCCATATAATAAGATTTCACCATATATATTTATTAATATAATATATGATACTATATATTTATTTATTTATATATATATATATATATATATATATTAACATATACATATATATAAATTATCTTAACCATATGCATGTAATGCATTATTCACCTATTCAATTTCATATATAACTAATCATTCATGGATTTTTTTTTATATATTATGTATGCATGTATATATATATGTATGTATATGTATGTATATATATATATATTCATTAATGTGTATATAGTGTTGAAAAATGTCGTTCAAATTTTCTCACTTAATTTGGGAATGATTAATGTTAAAATGAACTTAATGTCACCTTGATCTAGTGTTGTAATGAGTTTAACACATTCACATGAGGTCTTGGGCCCTTTTTAAGCTAAATAAACCTAAATTTGCCTTAGTTTAGTGTTGTAAAGTGTATTCATTTACACCTTCACATTAAATTTAGGACCCTTGTAAAATAAATGGACCTAATGTCACCTTGATCTATTGTTGTAATGTGTCTTACATATTCACAATGGATTTAGGGCCCTTTTAAGCTAAATAGACCTAATTTTTCCTTAATTTAATGTTGCAAAGTATATTTATTTACACTTTCACATTGAATTTTGGGCACTCTTGTATTTATGACCTTCATATCATCATAAATAGACCTCTAAGACCCTATATTATGCATCCTGAGGCTTATTTAAACCAAAATCCCAACATAGACATCAAATAAACTTAATTTTCCAACTCCCTAAGATTTTCTCCACTTGAAAAGGCCTAGTGGGAACCATACGCCACCTTGGGCATATGAGTCCCATTTTCCCCCTTTCTAGGGTTTTGAGCAGGAAATTAGGATTTTAAGTTCAAATTTCATGAATGTCGGCCTCTGGGATCTAATAAATGGGAGATTAGATGGATTTCCTATATAAATAAGGTCTCAAATCATTATTTCACCTAAGCCTTCATGATATCAACATAAGCTATCAAGAGTTAAGAATTGCAAGAGTTTACAAGAGCATTTCTAAGGAATTCAAGGGAATATTTCTTCATCAATTGTTGCAAAAATCCAAAATCCATCATCATGTCAAGGTTATCAAGCATCAAGAATGTTGTTGAGCTAGTGTTGTAATGTAGCATTGAAGATCCATTTGCAAGAATTGTTTCATATCAAAGTTCAAGATCTACATCTATATGCTTCATGACCACTTCATGTTAGATTGTAGATTTACAAGACATCATTCAACGTATCATTGTTCATATTTCATGTTCCATGTTTCATGTTTCATGTCCTTATTTCATTATCTCATCATTTTTTTTAATTACCTAAAAGGGGCTTGACAAAGGCAAACCCTATCTCTAACAATCAACAAGTTTTTATCTCTATACATGTGTGATTGCAGATATAGGTGCTTTGAGGATCGAAGATCCTTTGAAGATTTAGTTACAAGGTTGAAGAAAGTCATAAAGTTGTCACAAGGTTGCTATCTTCACAAAAAGTCACCTTCAAGTTGTAAATTAGGGTTTCAGATCCAAAAATGAAGTGTGGAAGGAAGAGCAGAAATAGGAGAGAAGAATTAGGTCTTAACCCCTCAAAAATGTAGAGTGGGACTGATAATCAACTTTTGGAATGAGTCGTAGTACAACACATTTTTAGGTTTTAGGAGATCCAGATCATACATTATCATATTCCAGTTTTGGCACAAAAACCCTAGTATGGGACTAAATCGCCCAGACTGGTGTATGAGTCCCATTGGGCATCAAAAAGAAAAAATTTAGGATTTTGGAGCTTTTTTTGACCTCATTAATCTTTTAGGTGCACATCTATTCATTTTCAGTTTGATATTTTGTATTTCAGTCTCATTTTCTAGGTCATCTAATTAGGTTTTGCATGGTCCTTTGCATGATTCATACATCTCTTGTCTTTCCAAGCCCTCACTTGGTGGTGAACCCCTCTTTAGTCTTTAATCAAAACCTAGGACACCCTATTACAATATCTCTTTCTCCTTTCCATCCCTTGGATTGAGATCTCTAGGGTTTTCCTTGAAGAAGTGAAGAATATTTTTGTTCTATGTCCTAAATGATAGTACCCAAACAATAATTTTTTCCCTTTCATTTTGGTGAACTGGCATTTAGAACATCTTAATTCTAATTTGGAGTGCATCATCATCCTAGATCTAGCTTGCATTGACTTTGCATTAGGTTTTGTATTAGGTAATTTACATCGAGGGTTTTGAAATCTTGCATTAGTGAAAGTGCATATAAGTTGCATTTTTGCATCTTGCATCATTAAATTTCATCTGAAGTCTACATTTTCACTAAGCATAAACATCATACAAACCAGAAAACATAACATTCACACACAATTTGTTAAAAATGGTGCAAAAACCCTAATCTGGGACGCATACACCCCTCTGGGTGTTTTAGTCCCAGTACAGGTTGTTTTTCCTACTTTATGGATTTTCTGTGTTGTGCATTTTTCAACATTTGAACCCTTGAAAAACCTTGACTGGGACTCATATGCCCCTTTGGGTGAATTAGTCCCAAATCAACCTTAAAAATTCCTTTTATAGCATTGAAAACCTTGTTTCTACACTTCTATAATTTGTTGTCATTAGTTATTTGTTTCAATTGGTTGAGTTTTTGTTACTTGCATTTTACTAAATCTAGCTTAAATTTGTTCATTTCATGCATTGCTTAATTCCAAATTTGCATTTACAACATTTCATTTTAAGATTTTTGCATGGTGTAATCAGAAAATTACCTTGTTTAGAATCTGAAAAATTGCATTTACACATCTCATTCTAGGTCATTGCATTGCATTTTAAGTCTCTTTCCATTTTGAGTTTGTATATATTACTTGTTACAAATGTTGGTATCTGACTTTTCCAAGTTTGCAAAGAAAAATTTAGTTAATCAGCATTTTAGCCATTCATTCAATGTATTCCCTAGTTATGAGAGTCTCTTAGTACAAGTAAGTGAAAATTTTGACACCCTCCTTAAATCTACATCCCTTCTTATCTCTCCTACTTGTGGGAATGATGTGATAGAAGAAGATGAAAGCATAGAAAATCATGATAATCATAATTTCTTTTTTCACGATACCTCTCCTATTAACAATGAAGGTATCTTAGTGAAAGAAGATGCAATCATTGAGTCATGAGAGTCTTGCTTGTCCTTATCTTCTTCCCCATTGGAAAGACATTATTACAACATAAGATGAAATCATTTATGCTACTTTACTTAGTTTACATTCCTCTCTCCAACACCTCTACTACTTGTGAGAATGCTTTAGTGAAAGAGGATACAATTGAGAACGATCGTGAAAATCACATTTGTGAGGAGGACATGTGGATTGAAAGTTATAACAATATTTCTCTCCTTCCTAATGTCCCTAAAATTTGGAAAGACCTATTCAAACGAAAGGATTCAATCATTCATAAGCATGAAAATCATAGTTTTCCTTCGCTTGAGGCCTCCCCTATTTGTGATGAAGCTACTTTACAAAATCTAACCATGGAATGTGATGAACATCTTAAAAGCTCTCCTACTAGGGTATATTTTAGGGTACAAGAGAATGCACCCTTAGAAAACAAGGATGAAATCATGGACACTCATAACAATCAAATTGGACCTTCTCCTAATATCTCTACTATTGGCGAAAAAGAAACTTTGATAGAAGAAGATCAAACCAATAAGAGCCATGAGAATCTTAGTTTCCTCTCTTCCCCTAGGGAAAGCATTATAAAACAAGAGAATTCCATCATTGATAAACAAGACAATTCAACCATTGATAACTCCCTTACTTTCAATGAAGTCATTTTAGAAGAACCAACCTTTGAATGTCATGAACATCTAGCTTGTAGTTCTTCTAAAAACTCTCCTATGGAGGATATAATGGTGCAAGAAAATAATAACATTGAAAATAATTATATAGTTTCCTTAGATGAAGATGACGAAGTAGAATTAGACTCTCCTTCACTAAGGGACATTAATATTATTTGGCATCAACTCATTCTTTACCCACCTTCACACAAACCTCAAACTCAAAACAAACCCAAACCCATCCTTTACCCACCTAAGAATAATGTGTTGCAACAGGAAAGTTATAATACAATTTCTCATACATATAATACCAAAAACAATCTGTAACCAAGAAAAACACAGGTTCAACAACCCTCCCATTTCCTAGCCATATCTTACTAATTCCTCCTCGTTTTCCACAAAGTGGAAAGAAGTATGATCTTGTTGAACAACTTAAGAACACTCCTACTAAGATATCATTATGGGACCTTATTCAAGCTTCCCCTTATTACCATAACATGATTGAAAATTCTTTATAACAAGCTCCTACCCCTCCTAATGTGCAGCAATATAACATAGTAGCCATGATTCAAGAAATGAATGGTGACATTGTTTTCCACCAAAGTGTGCTCCCTCCTTCAGAAGTGCAAAAGCAAAATGATGATTTCGTGATCATAGCTATACATAATCAGATGGGGATAAAAAGAACCCTTGTTGGCAATGGCTCCATCCTTAATGTGTGTAGTGTATCCCTTTTGGATAAGCTTGGCATGGATAAATCAAAAAATTCAACCTGACTCTTTATCTATTAAGGGATTTGATAATGTAGGAAAACAACCACTTGGTGTGATCACTTTTCCTATTACAGCGGGAAAGACCACATTAGAAACACTGATCCATATTATGCCTCACAATCTTTCATATAATCTCATTTTAGGAAGACTGTGGATTCACACAATGAATGGGGTGCTTTCTACTCTACATCGTATAATTATGTGTGTCTACAACAACAAAGTGTACACACTCGAAGTTGGCCCTGACCCAAACAATTGTTTGAAGACTAAGAAAGGAAAGGAAAGGAAAATCCTTCGAAAACATTAACACCAACTACACAAGT
Organism: Sequoia sempervirens; assembly: GCA_007258455.2. NCBI lineage: Eukaryota > Viridiplantae > Streptophyta > Pinopsida > Cupressales > Cupressaceae > Sequoia > Sequoia sempervirens. Next base: position 555,786,063 of record VDFB02193867.1, read on the forward strand.
AGAACTCGTGCAAAAAAAATACAAAGAAAAACATATTGCGGAAGTCATGAAGCTATTAGAAGATGATTGGGGTTCCTTAGATTTCACATCATTCATGGGAGAATACGAGATCATACACAAAGACTAAAAAGGAAAAAGAAAAAGTGGTAATGTCAACAAAATTTGGAAGACCCTTCAAAAGCATCCAACTCAACCACTATAAAAGAAGAAACAAATTACATAACAAACTTTGATGAAGCTAACTATGAACAACCTCCAAATCCAAAATAAATGAAAAAGTTTTATGGAAAAGGTTATGAACTAATGAAACAACTTGGTTATAGTGGAAAAGGATGTGGAAAGAAATAACAAGCTATATGTTTCCCTATAGAGCCTCACACACAAGAAAAGGATAGTGTTCTTGGTTATTGTCCCTTGAAAGACACAAACAAGCCTTCACTTAATATCAACACTATTACAAAAAGATTCTTCCAAGCCAACTCTAACATTAGTGCATCCTGAACTGATAGACACTAGTGGTCTTGATTATTATCCTTTGAAAGAAATGAAAGAAATAGAGAGATCTTTGCTTAACATAAATTTCATCACACAAAACACTAATGATTTGAATCTAGTAGATTTTACATCCTCCTTTAAAAGAGAACAAAATCTTGCAATCTAAAGAGTCTTGTGTAGGTATGACACCTTGTACTAAGCAAGAGATATCTTTGTCACAAAATAAAGGAACATCCTCTACTATTGATCAAGAGTATTTCTTGTCGAGATTCCTCCAAGACCGTTTGATATCTCTCCCTCCAAGAACACGAAAGAAATTTTACTACAAGACTTCATTTTGTGCATATCATAGAGTTCATGGTCATTCTACTAATGAATGTAAGGCTCTGAGTAATCGAATTCAACATCTTAAGGGTTGTGGTGCTATTCCTTTTGTTGAATTACCATGTTCCTTTAATTAATATTGACTTTCACTCTAGCATGTTTCTCATCAATCATATCAGCTCATCCTTGTCCTGCACTAAGTGAGAGCAAGGGGTTATGTCGCCTTGTCCTTTTATGTCACTTGTCATTGTATCTTTTGGCTAGTTGACCACATTTCATGTACATATAAGAGCAAGCTTGGGATGTGGATGACATTCCTTAAGTTGGCTTGCATGTGACATATGGAGTTATACATTTTGGGGGCAACCCCTTCCCTTTTCATGACGTAGCTTAATTCGGGAACATATGACTTGGCATAGGGATTTTTGAGTAATCTCTCATGTCTTCTTCTTATTTAAAGAAATTTCTCATAGCAATGGTATTAGCAACCACTTTAAAGTGGGAGCATACATCCACACTCATGTTTCATTGTACGATTTTCTTTATTCTTGTGATGCATCCTTTTCTTGGTGGTGTCATTGGGTTTGATTTCCTCTGAGAGTGTGATATTTATTTGAATTTTTCTCTCTTGGAGATATTAGGAACGATGATCCCTAAGAAGAGACCTTACATGAACTAAGAAAAATCCCTTTGAAAATTTCTTACACTATTTCACATTTACAATAACAATTATATGGCCATCTTTCATAACACACTTTACTTGCCTATGGTGCCATCCTATTTATTCATGAGTGTCAAGTATACAAATTTTTGCTTGCCTCATGAATCCTTCCATTCATGTTTTGTGGTTCCTTGTCAAATTTACCAGGAGGTATAGCTTTGGTATGGTTAACATATGACGATAAGCCTAAACATGGGCATGAATTTCTCATTTTACGATGAGAAGCTAATACAGAGGCATGAATTGCTCACTAACCCACCCTTTGGATACTCACCCAACAAATAGCCTAAAGTTCCATTGCCTTAAAATGAGTGTGCATTTTTCCAAAAAAACAATCTAGATCTGATCCAAAATATGTGGGACAAATAGTTGAAGCTTGATCCACCCTTTTCTTTCTTTTTCTTTTGTCTTTATGTCTTTGAAATTGCATGTTTGTGTATCTTGTTTTGTTGCATATCATACACCTTGTGTGTGTCCCTTTGTGCTTATGTTGGTTTGACATAGGATCTTGGATCATGGGGACTTGGTTACCTCCTTGATCTTTGTTATCCTAGACCATCCACATTGGTACAATTGGACCCCTCTTGAATGTCTACTTTAGTGTGAGTTTGAAGCAATTTCATCCTCACACTAAAGTTGGGGCTAAATGTCGACGTTCACATTTTCACACTTAATTTGGGAATGATTAATGTTAAAATTAAATTAATGTCACCTTGATCTAGTGTTGAAATGTGTTTAACACATTCACATTAGGTCTTGGGCCCTTTTTAAACTAAATAAACCTAACTTTTCCTTAGTTTAGTGTTGTAAAGTGTATTTGTTTACTCCTTCACATTAAATTTAGGACCCTTGTAAACTAAATGGACCTAATTTCACCTTGATCTAATGTTGTAATGTGTCTTACATATTCACATTGGATTTAGGGCCCTTTTAAGCTAAATAGACCTAATTTTTCCTTAATTTGATGTTGCAAAGTATATTTATTTACACTTTCACATTGAGTTTTGGGACCTCTTACATTTATGACCTTCATATCATCATTAATATCCCCCTAATACCCTATATTATGCATCTCAAGGCTTATTTCAACCAAAATCTTGACATAGATATCAAATAGACTTAATTTTCCAACTCCTCAAGATTTTCTCTGCCTGAAAAGTCCTGTTGGGACCCATATGCCACCTTGGGTGTATGAGTCCCATCTAGATGGGACCTACATTCCACAAGTGGCATATGAGTCCCATTTGTCCCATTTTTAGGGTTTTGAGTGGGAAATCGGGGTTTTAAGTTTAAATTTCATGAATGTCAGCCTCTGGGATCTAATAAATGGGAGATTAGATGGATTTCCTATATAAATAAGGCCTCAAATCATTATTTCACCTAAGTCTTCATGATATCAACGTAAGCTATCAAGAGTTAAGCATACCAAGACATTATAAGAGAGTTTACAAGAGCATTTATAAGGAATTCAAGGGTAGATTTATTCATCAATTATTGCAGAAATCCAAGATCCATGATCATGTAAAGGTAATCAAGCATCAAGCATGTTGTTGAGCTTGTGTTGTGATGTAGCATTGAAGATCCATTTACAAGAATAGTTTCATATCAAAGTTCAAGATCTAGATCTACATTCTTCATGGCCACTTCATGTTAGATTGTAGATTTACAAGAAATCATTCAAGGTATCATTGTTCATATTTCATGTTCCATGTTTGATTTTTCATGTCCTTATTTCATTATCTCATCATTTGGTTTGATTACCTAAAAAGGGTTTGACTAAGGAAAACCCCTATTCTCTAACAATCAACAAGTTTTTCTCTCTCTACATGTGTACTTGCAAATCTGGGTGCTTTGAGGCTTGAAGATCCTTTGAATATTGAGTTACAAGATTGAAGAAAGTCATCAAGTTGTCAGAAGGTTGCTATCTTCACGAAAAGTCACCTACAAGTTGCAAATCAGGGTTTCAGATCCAGAAACGAAGTGTGGAAGGAAGAGCAAAAATATGAGAGGAGAATCAGCCCTTAACCCCTCAAAAAGTACAGTGGGACTTATATGACACTTGTGACATATGAATCTTTGTACAACATATTTTTTAGGTTTTAGGAGATCCAAATAATACACTATTAGATTCCAGTTTTGGCACAAAAACCATAGTCTAGGACTAAGTCACCCAGAGTGGCGTATGAATCCCAGTGGGTATGAAACAACAATTTTTCATGGTTTTGGAGCTTTTTTTGACCTCATCACTCTTCCAAGTGCACCTCTGTTCATTTCCAGTTTGATATTCAGTATTTCAGTTTCATTTCCTAGGTCATCTAGTTAGGTTTCTCTTGGTACTTTGCATAATTCATTCATCTCTTGTCTTTCCAAGCTCAATCTTAGTGGTGAACCCCTCTTTAGTCTTTAATCAGACCCTAGGAAACCCCATTCTAAGATCTACTTCTCCTTCTCATCCCTTGGATTGAGATCTCTAGGGTTTTCCTTAAATGAGAAGCAAAGAAGATTGTTATTCTATGCCCATTACCCAAAGGAAAATTTTCATCCTTATAGTGTATATATGTATATATACATATACATACATGCCACATCATTCAATACATAAATCCATATTTGTATTGGAATTATATATTGTTGTGCCTACAACACACACGCCTCGTTCGAAATAGGGACCCTCTCTCTCTCTTCACTTTGCTGGGGTGCTTTTGTCGCTACCTCATTTTACGTGCCCCCTATTTTATGTCCTAAGTGGTCAAAGAATCTTAGAGGAATCATCTTGAAGTGACCATATTTTGATACCCTCAAATTTTCAAGGCTTTAGGCCTTTGCAGAACTTCCTTGGTTGTTTTCCTTCAATCCTTAGAACTAGCGTCCTTGGAGCAGTGCAGGTCCGCCCCTACGGGCCGCTCCATATGCATTTCCTTATCCTCCTAGCCATTCTGAATGGCCTTCGTGTGGTTTCCTTCCATGACATGAGACCCACACCTTCCAGTGTTTTTTTCATTGTCGACCACCTGAACAGTGAATCCTTGACTGTCGTCCAGTTTCCAGACTCAACCGCTCTCACCGCCATTTTTGAAATTCCCACTCACAAACCTTGAGCACCCCTATACCTACATTTATGAGGGGCATTAAATGCACCATTTTATATAAATATCCCACATTGAGCTATCATTTTCACTTGTTAAGAGTTCAAAAATGAGTTAGAGAGCACCCGTCGTTGTGCCTGCCTGGTTCCTTCGCCGATTTAAAGTCTTCGCTTGCACTTTCACCATCATTTTCATTGGGTTTTCTAGGTTGGTTCACCATTTCCATCCGCACTTTCAATTTTCTTTTATTTAAATAATTTTTTTAAGATCTCAACCAACAAAACTCGTAACCAGCTAGCACACACCTAGGCAAACAAAACCCATAAATTGAAATTATGAGAAACTTCAAAATCGCTCCATAGGTGGCATGTGGAACTGGAGGTCTCCGTGGTCATTCTTTGACCAAATCATATGTGCTTTGTGGGCCCACACCCATTCCTTTTAAAAAAATTCATTTCAAACGATTGTCCAATCACAACCTCCCAATGTGTAGACCTCACCCCATTGACTTCCTAACAAACTCAACCTTTTTGAAATATCCGTAGTCAGTCCATTACGAGCTGCACCCTGTGGACTTCCCCTTGCAATTTTCCATGTTGACTTCACTATTTCAAACAAATTTCATGGCCTATCTTCTTGCTTATCAAATTCCACCCTCTGGCCCACCATCCAAGTCAAAGAGTAGCAATCTGGGCGATGTCGATCATTCAACACTGACCTCCATTGGCATTTCGTCGATGCATGAACAACTACTCAAAACAGAAAAACCTTGGCATCTGCCCAACCAGCGGGTCCCAAACTCACCATTTTTGGTCATTCTCCTTTGTTCCCTAAATGATTAAGCCTGAGTTTCGTTGCGGGCCTCGCCTCGCAGACTTCTGTCTACAGTTTGTTGTAGCCTATCAGTTGCTTAAAAATGGCCTTCACATGCTAACCTTCCATGTTGCGGCTCTGAACCCTCCTAATTCGTGCGAGCCCAAAAGCAAAAAAAATTAAGTACCAAACCTCGATAGACCACCTCTTGCAAGTCACTATTCACAAACTTTTGTCTAGCTCCTGCCATTTTGAAACATTCACAGGCCCATATCGGCCTACTACGTGGAGCTAGATCCTTCTATGGCCTCTTGACCGATGATGCAGGATTCCTCTGCCAAACCTCTGTCTACACTTCACCATTTGGAATGACTGTGACCTAGTTCCCTACCCCACCTTCTAGCCTGCAAACCTCTTAAGTGACTCAAACTACCATCGCCTCCTGAAGCTGCGAGTCCTGCATTGAGGAACACCGCCTTGCCAGCACCATTTCAACAGTGGAGCTTCAGACCGCTGAGCTTCCCTCTACTTTTTTATTCTTAAAAGGTGGTCTTAATGCCTCCAAACCTTCAAAGTTCTCTTGAACCACATGCCAAAATGGATTGACCTCCCTGATGGACCCCATTTCATGACTGGATCTTAGAGCAAGTTGAGACATGCGGATCGCCATGCCCTGATTGTTGTCCCTCCTATAGTTGCTTCAGAGTAGCCACCAACCCAAGGAAGTATGCACCCCTGGTCCCGCATTGTTATAACTCCCTCCAACAAAAGGCTAATGTTGATTTGAAAGAAATGTTAGGATTCTTAAGTGATGAATTATCTAATTTAACATTGTTTTGCAGGATTTTGGGTAACTTTCCCAATGTTTCATGCTTGAATGTGCTTACCACTCTCTCACCTGCAAGATATATGGAACCAAGTGCAGGACCTTTGAAGGTGGCCATGGAAAATCATAAGGGAAAGAAGCTAGCCAAACCACCCAGAGGCAAATAATACAAAGACCAAATGAAGTACAAGTTCCACGAGGAACCCCTCGACTCCAAATTCAGCACAAATTGGAGGGAGATCTCAGACACTAATCTGGGACACATAGATATTGATGAATTCAAGCAAAGGGTCTGGATCAACCCCATGATAGAAAATTCTAGAAAAATCACATGCAATGGGTAGGCCAAGGCTATCAGTTTCTCACCTTCTCTCATTGCTCCTAAGCTCGTGATGGCTTGCAGAGAGACATATCAAGAAAACTCTAGAAGAATTGTAGAACGAGATGGGATTTATTGGTAGATTTTTCTGCCAAGTCAATAGGGAAAACTTTTCATATCCCTACCTTTGGAGAGATGGAGGAAACTTCCAAAGAATATGCCAACCAAACCTAGGATGAAGACCCTCTCAAATGCAAGAAAATTATTAATCAATATTGGTTAAAAGAAAAGAGGGGCAATGCAGCTAAAGTACCCCAAGAGCTCTTTCGAAGCGATTTCTATGAGGATTACCATAACTTGATAACCCTACTGAGCAGAGTTATGGTCCTTCCAACTGTAGCCTAATTTTAGGAGTGGATGCTATACTTCATAGAAGAAATCCTCTGAGGCGAAGCAAAATTCTATTGGGCAGGGATGATCAATAATTGCTTACATGAGAAATCGGTGGCCGTAAAAAGGACTCAACAATTTTATATGACATCATACCTGGTCTATCTTCTAGCTAACCATATGTAATATAGAGGCTTCTTTGTGGATCCAAGCAAGACTCTAGGAAGGGAGTTAATGGTATATGATAAGTATCCCCAACTCCAATACAAAAATTTCAAGGACTACTGCAGAGTCAATGATGCCTTCATAGGCCATATTATCAGACTACTCGTAGGTGACTTCGAAAGAAGGGTTTCCCCCAGTGAAAATGCTTACATCCACTAGTTTGGCTTCTTGTTCATATAATTTCAAAAGTGTACCTACATTCAAGCCGATGGTTTCTCAGAGAAGCCATATAAGCTGCCCCGATACCCAAATGACCGTCCAATACTACTTGAACTCTCTCGATAGCTACAACGAGCACACACCCTCCTAAGCATCAAGCATAAGGTGGGGATTCCCTATCCCCTCTCCTTTGGCCAGGGAATGTTTGAACTCCACACATCCCAGTGTGTGGACTATTCTGATAAAGAACTTGTGGAATATAACCTAGAGCTCCACATTGCCTGGTCGAGAATGGACCCCTACGACAAGCTTAGGAAGATGGTCGGGGTGGAACATGCCCACGTACATGATGTTGAATTTTTTTTGGCTAGCTGCAAGGATGATAAAGAAGTGTGAATGAGGCACAACATGCAAATGATGGCATGCTTTGTCAAGAGGATCAAATTGTTCCCTATGCCAAATCAAGTAGTGGAGGATGAAAATACAATAATTGATCCTTGATACGACACAGTTTCCAATCTCCCCCTGCCATTAATTGACTACAATGAAGAAGAGTTCAATGACCTTAATATTCTAGTGAAACTCATCGAGGTGAGAACTAAGGAATGGATTGATGGGAATATTTCCTAGTTGAAGTGGCAAGGAGCCACCCTAACATATGGAGAGCTTGAGGGTGAGCCAGGAAGCGAGATCGATAGTGGGACAACTGCTGCCCCATCTGAAGAAACTTCAAAATCTCCTCCAATCACTAGATCAAGAAAGAGAAAAGAGATGGTTGAACAGCAACCTAAACACAGGGTGTACTCGAGAAAAGCCTCAGAGGGTGAACCCTCCAAGAAGCCAAAGACATCATGCAGTTTCATGGAGATTCCCACCATCTAGGAGGATCTGCTCCATGAAGGACAAGAACAAGAGGTCAGGCAACCAAAATCCCCACATGTTGCCTCTACTCTTGTGCTCACTACTACTACTGACATTGCCACTACTGATGCCCCTCTTCCTACTTCTCAAGTGATGGTTGCCACTTCTCCACCTAAGGTGGACATCTCAATCCACCTTGCTTCCACCCCACCTTTTGTGCAAGTAATGGTAATAGATTCTTCCTCTGCCACTACTTCTCCACTCTCTTCCTCCTCCATGTCTTTGTCATCATCTCTTCCACTAGCTATTGCAACAATGCTCATGCCCACCCTATTGCTTCTAAAATCCTTTGCCAGGCACATGCAGAACATGCCAATGGACCTCTCTGGGGTATTCATGAACCCTATTGTGTAGGTTGTCCTAGCACAATTTGTTGTGGGCCTTCTTGCCCCTACTCCAACTGAACCACCAAAAATGAAAGCAACAATGCAAATATCAGAAGAGTTGGAGAGGCAAGAGAGAGAAGCAACAAAATAAATGGAATGAGAGGAAAATGACTACCATGAGCACCCTGAGTACTAGCATTTAGTGATTGATAAAGTGGTGCATGAAGATGAGGAGGCAAAGACATAGTAATCCAAGGAAGAGGTTCAGGAGCCTAGCACAAAATATATTGTAGAAACTTTTGACTCAGAGCTCGAAGAGGAGTTGGCTCAACAACTCAAGATATTCAGAGAGGAAGAAGTGGAAAAACTTCCCTCCAATGAAGAGAAGAATGCAAAAGAGAAAATAGAGAGCATCGAGCCTCCAACTGGGGAATAGGATAAATGCCCTAAGCATGATAAGGAGATCCCTCAATCAAAAGAGAAAGAAGAGAGCCTCAAGCATGATGATGAAATGCCCCCTTTGCATGAAGAAAAAGAAAAGGAAATAGAAGATAAAGAAGAAGATATTCCTAAGAGGCTAAAACTAGTGAAATCCCAGAAGCAGAGCATCATGAAGAACATGGGCATGACCAAGAAGAAGAAGAGAAAACTACTGAAGGGGAGGACAGCCCCAAGGAACATGCAGTTGTTGAATCCCCTGGAATGCAAACTATATTCACCTAGGATTCTAATGAAGAAGAAGAAGAAAACATAGAACAAGAGGCTACGGGTGACAAAGCAATGGAGATCCAATGCACCCATGAAGAAGAAGGTGATCACGAATCACCAAAGGGGGATTCTTAGATGCTTGAATGGCTCAAGAAATAGCTGGAGAAGAAAACCCCAACTCCAATGGATCCATAGGCAAGCCTGGAGGCCATCTTGGCTCAAGCCCAAATAAGCTCGAAGAAAGAGAAGAAGCCAAAGGTTAGATCTTAGCTAACAATGGATGCATCAAGATCCAGAACCATGCAGATAGCCACTCTAGTTATGGGAGAACAAGGGGTAAGAAACATTATCTCCACCCTTGATTTGGGAATAGCAACAAAAGAAAAAAATATCAACCACCTCCAAGGATCCATCGCCTCCATTGTCCACCAAATGAACAAAGACAAGACCTCTAAGGAAGAATTAAAAACATAGGTAGTGGATCTAACAACTTACATTCAATAATGGTCGTCAACCAAAGAGCTTCCCACTACATCATCAGCACCACCTCAACTGTTGTCCAAGGACCACACTGACAAACTAGAGAAAAGGAAGAATTGGACGAAGGCCATGGAGGATTGGCTCTGGCAGATCCTCTACAATGGAAATATGGGCATAGGCTACGTTTTCAGGACAACAAAAAAGTTCCTAGAGGTACAAAAGGTACTAAAGGGAATAAAGAAATTTTGCACTGACTTCCCAATCTTGAGGCCATCCTCAAGATACCTGATAGATCCTGGGAGGGGGAGTTTGCTCTAGTAGAAGATGATCATTGGCTCGTGGAAACATGGAGGTTGGGCCTAGACCATAGGAAGTGTTGGATCGAGTGCTCCATGAAGTGGAGTTGGATATTGATTAGGTCAGGGAAATCAAGACATGTGAAGAATACCTGAGGCTAATATTAGATTTTAATTTTCCCACCATTGAGCTAGACCCGAAGAAGATAAAGCCATACTTTCACAAGAAAATGGAGAATGGGACCATAGATGCACTAACGTTGGATTTCATGGGTTTTTCTGCACGAGCCTTCGCTTAGTCCAGCAGGTAATAAAAAATACATAGAAATGTGATAAGGACTGGGATGAGATTACAAGAAAATCTAGGAAATTTAATTTCCAAGTGATCCAGCCAAATATAATGGAGTGGAATAAGCTTCAAGGGTTGATTGTAAAATTTTTGGAATATGCCACTGTGAAGAAAAGTGAAGGAAATCCTATCATTGATGATGAATTCCTTAAAATGTAGCTACAGCAAAGAGAAATCAGCTAGAAGACAAAAGACCTACAGTGTTGCTCATTAGAAGACAAAATAGACTAAATGACAAGGATGTAATTTTAAATTGTAAAATATTTGGGGGTAGGTGAAACCCTAATTTGTAGTGAATCTTGGCCAAACAATGAGATTGAATCTTGGCCATTCATTTTTTTTTGGACACTATAAATAGGGGGTCTCCTGTCATTTTCAAGAGAGATTTGAGTTGTTGTAAAGACATGTTGCTGGAATTTTAATAGAAATTCATTGATTTGGTGGATTCTTGAGTTCAAACTTCATGTTGCATGATTCTTCTTCTCATAGTTAGTGAATTAGAATAGATTTACTTTGTTGTTTATGAGTTTTGAAAGTTATGAGTATATTAGTTAATGTTGCACATTGATATTGAAGAATTATGTTGTGTGTTGCAACCTTCATTTTCCATACTTTTTGTTGTTTATTGATGATAAATAGTTGTGTAAAGTTAGTCTAGGCATCAATTGAAAGCTGCACTAAATTTCTATATTCTATTCATGCTTATGGTGAATGAATGGTTAAAAATCTGTAGTCCTTAGAAGCTTGCACTAGTTTCATGAGACTATGAAGTAATCTGGTTAAGTGGAACTTAGTTTTAGGAAGGTCAATTCCATAGTAGGGTCCTCCATTATCATTGTTCATTGCTAGTTTCAGGTCTAGGAACTTCCTCTCTTCCTTACCCTTTTTCCTTTTTTTAATAGTGACTTTGAACAAGGTTCATGGCACATTGTAAAGCCAAATATGAAGCTAAAATAGGAGTTTTTGACTGCTATTTGAACCTATAGCAATGGTGCAACAACTTTCCCATCTTAAGAACTCCATTGGAAGATCCAATTCCCCTCCAACTTAACTTACATAAGTCTGCCCTGTGATTACTAGCAAGATCACATCAAACAACTGAGACATTCCAAGCAAGTCATGACCTAACACCTGAGAGACCTTGGGGTGATTTTTAGCAACTTGTTGTTGGAGATTTCATTTCAAGAGAGGTAGTGCACTTATGCACTACCTGTGTTGGAAAGGTGCAAAAATACCCATTAACAAAACAAGCGCTAGGAGGGACCCTTTGAAGTTAAGTTGGATCGAATTGGGTCATTTTCCCATGAGAGATTCCACATAATTCTAAGATCCACACCAAACAAAGGGGAATTTCAAGAACTGCATCCCCCTACAAGGGCTAGAAAGACTAAAAGAGGAGATGCGACCTCTTCTTCCTCCTCCACTCTATCCACTTCACCTTCATCTTCACCTCCTTCCTCCTTCCATCAGCCACATGATCACCCTTCCTCTTCCATTTCCACCACTTACACTCGGTTGTCCCAATATTCCTTTCAACCACTCGCTTCCCACAGTCAGGGTGTTGCCCCTATCCCTGCCTTCAATTCCAAGGCGCAGTCTCGATTGTCACTTCCCATGTGCAACCCCAAGTTATTGTTCAACAACAAATACCACCCCCACCTCCCCTCATGGCTTGGATGGGAAATAATCCTTCGCCACTATCCTTCAATAATTACCATGATATGCCTAAGAACCCAGAGAGATTTTGCATGAAATTTAATACTCAGAATCCATAAAGGATAGTTGAAGAACACATTAAAATCTTCCAAGCAACAATGAAAGATATGCAGATTGATCACAAAGATGCAACATATAGGCTTTTCCCTTATTCCTTGGGAGAAGAGGCCTTCTATTGGTATATCAACTTACCGACAAGGTCCATCATGTCTTGGGACTTCTTGATAAATTCCTTCTTGCAGAAGTATAAGATCCCAATCAGCCCTTTAGAGTTGTATCAACAATTTATGTCTATTCGCAAGGAAGTTAAGAGGCCAATCAGCTCCTTCAATGATCGATTCCACCGAGTGTACACAATGTTACAAGCTCCATATGCACTCAATGATATTTTTTCCTTGCTAGTTTATTATGCAACATTAGATAACCTAGCTACATTGGTGAAGAGGATGTGAACCACTCCTACCAGATTAGTGGATGCTTATGCTGAGGCACTTATCGCCAGCACCGACTTGGGGAAAAACATCTCCAGTATTCTACCTTCCTTGGGGTAGGTTGCCCTTCCTATATAGATTCAAGTACTTAATCAAGCACTACAACAATAGACTCCCCTATTGAGTCAAGTGTCACAGTTGCCTCTAGTGCCTCATCCAGGGTAGCCCATGAACCAGGCACCCCAATTGCCTCATTACTTATAGTCTTAGCAACAGCAAGCCTATCCACAGCCATCACAACTACCATCATACCTATAAGGGCCAAAATTTTAACCCAATCAACAAAAAAAATGGAAACACAACCCGTTTTCCTCTAGAATCAAACGCCACAGCCAAGCAATGTTGAGAAAGATCAGTTGGATGACCTAACGGAGATGATCAGAAAGATCTCCATGAAGATGACTAAACTCCAAAATCAAAATAATCAATTGCAGGCCTCTCAACACAGCCTTCAGGCAACCTCAATTGTGACAGTCGGGACAACCGTGAGATGAGTACTTCATCAGGGAAAAGTTGTGAGTGAGGAAAAAACTCCCATCATAATTTTGAAAGGAGACACTCACAGAGGTACAATAGGACATGGAATACAAGGCCCAACATTGGAGGTGTTCCCACTCCTCTTGATCAACCTGCTAGTAATGAGAAGACAACCAGTGGAGTATATCTTGTCGAGGTTGCATTATCTGGATGTTGTAGGATTCACAAGACTAGTCGGCATTTCGAGTTGGACTGCCCTAAGTTTCAAATAGTCGCAGAAATATTTCAAGTGGAGGTCCAAAACGTTGTTGATAGCAATTATTGTAGAGACATATTTCCATCAGGCCCATATGACTCGCTGGTGCTCATGGTCAACGAAGCCCCATTCCCACGAAGTGAGAGTAATGAGCCCAAGATTGAGACTGCCTCTACAAAGAACGAAGAAGTAAAAGAGGTAAGTAATGAATAAGTTTTATCTCAGCTCTTTAATTCAGTAGATAATGGTCTAGTAGATGAAGAAGATTCTCATGAAGATGAAGTTCAAATGTTCCATCAAAGAGCCTCTCCATATAACCTAATAAACTGACAAGCGGGTGGACCGTTCACTACTTCAATTCCACCTAATAACTTCAGCACCCCGCCTGACCCAAATGCTAGCAACAACCCTAGCTATCCCCATGTGCCCACACAATACTTGAACAAAAACAAGAAGCTAGTCCAAATGCAAAGCTAGCCTGCTAGTTCATCCATAGGAAGATCCTTCGAGGTTGAAATTGAGAAAATGGGCGAATATGTTGCTGAAGAGTTCAAGAAGGTTAAAATCAGCTTGTCTACCTTTGAGCTACTTAAATTTCCTACAATTAGGCACATGCCTTCTTCAAGGTAATTAATGAGACCCCTTCCTCCAAGGTGACACCAAAAATGAAAGCCAAGAAGTTCTCTTTTGCAGAACTGCCACATGAGCCTATAATTCAAGAAATTATAGCCAAGAAGAAGGATGCCCCTCTAAATCAGCAAACTAGAAAGCAACCTACTAAAGATCAAAGTCAAGTGCAAAGCAAGGAGAAGACCTGTTGACAGTGATTTTGGCATAGCAACATGCAAATAGAATATTTATATTATTTTTCTCCTAAAAGAGAAAGGAAACACATGGATGCCTTAGCTCCCAAGGTCTTTGTAGTTAGGTCTCAACTGTGCTGATGTTACTCAGTGGTCAATGCAACAGTAATATTCAAGGGGCCTGCTGGTGTTGAGCTTTTGGATTATTCTAAGATCAAGCATGAAATAAAACCTACTCTAACAGGGGTTTTTAAATAAATATAAAAAGATAAGTAAGAGTTTTGAAATAGAAAAGAACAATAGTTCATCCAACCTTAACCAAACTTGTTAACTTTAAGGAATTCATAAACCAAAACTGTAGAACAAAGTAAACTTGTGATTGACACACAGCCTCTTTCATTCACAGTGCTAATTAAAATAATAGATTCTAAATTACCATTTTTGATAAAACACAAAATAACATTTCACTCCTTGAAGACTTCGCAAATCAAATGATCAATTAAGACAAACATCATTCAAAAACACAACATGAAGTAGATTAAACTTTGATTGCTTCTACTCTTATTAAAATAGATAAGCAATATTTACAAAGTTGGCACAATCACCAGTGTACAGAGAATCTGAGGCTCCAGATTGCTTTCGACTACACTAAGAGAATTTAGAAAATACATTACAGTCTGTACTAAAATATTACTGCTAACCAAGAAGACAAAGAGAAGCTCTTATTACTCAAAATCAAGATGCAACTCTCCTTCTGTTAACTAACTCTTAGCAGTTCTAACTCTAAAAAAGTTCTCAGTCTAAAAGTTTTCTAAATCTAGAAGTTTTAATCCCTCACTTTCTAGAAGTGCTAACACTAAAAGTTCTAACTCTGAATTTCTAACTCTAGAAGTTCCAACCTTTACAAAGAGGCAAGAATGCCTTATATACAAAATGTACAAGAAAGGATGCATTGTCCCCTGCACTAGGGTTTACAAAATATCTGCATCCTGTAGGAGAGTCGGCTCTCAGATCTTTTGAAGAAAATTGGTTGTCCATTAAATGCGTATCCTCGTTGTCCATGTTGATGAAGGATTCCTACTAGCAGGAGAAGTCTTTTTTAGATCTTTTGACAACTACAACATTAACTCTAGCATCTTCGTGTCCACCTTTGAAATCCCTCGCAGAGTTGCCTTGAATGCTCTAGGATATCTGCATTAATATTGATCTACCTTTGTCAGTGGTCGCCATAGGTGTCCCTCTAAGTCATGGCTTCTTCATCCTTCAGCCTCCCTTCTGTTCTGGAGTCCTCTGCTCGTTGACTATCTTCTAAAAACACCATCAAGCCTCCTTAGATCTTTGCACCATCACCCGAGCAGATTCATCATCAACTGTTCCCAGAAAGAATCCATCCAGTCACACTCTGTAAGTCCCCTCCACAAGGGAAGTCATTTAGTCAAAGGTCCCTCTCAGCTCCCTTTGATTGGAAGATTAGCAGCCACGCTGGATTTTGAGTAGTCAAGAATGGTCTGACCTAAATCACAATTCGGTGAGACACCATCGGTGTCTCCCCAATGCAATTTCTTCTTACAACAAGCATCGACATAGCATGAGTCAATCAGTGAGACATCTCGGTGGGCTCAGAAGTCACATCAAGTTCATTTTCCTATCACCGAGACCTCATTTCCTCGGTAGGATGTCACAGCGATGGTATCCCCCGCTCTAGCTCAAAGTGCATTTTCCTTTTGGCAAGACCCTTAATCAGCCCAAGGTCATGTCAATCCCCCATGGTTATACCGATATCGACTTTTCATTTGTGAACCTACTGCTATCGGCAAGACCTTAGCATATCGACAAGACCACATGGTGAAGTCCTCATTTTCCTTTGGAGTCTCCCTGACATCCTCCTTATCCTATGGTGAGCTGACTTCATTCTTTCGGTGTGACATTGGTAAGTCGGCAAGATGTTTCGCTGAAGGCCAAATCTTTGGGCAAGCTTCCTTGTGTCGGTGAGAATCCGCTGGGTCAGGTAGACCTTATCCCGAACTCCTATTCTCTTACTGAGCCCCACTTGTCGTCAGAAAGACTATCCAATATCGATGCGACCCTACAATGAAGTCTTTCATTTGCTTGGAGTCTTCCTGACCCCTTCCTCTCCTCCTCGAGCCCCAGCCTTTCTGTTTTGATGTGACCTTCACTCTTCACCAAGACCTTGTAGAAAAAGCATGACCCTTTGTCGATGTCGCTTTGCTCTATATCAGCGAGAAGTACTTTCTTCACTGAGACTTCTTAGTGAGCTCCTTATCTCATACCGAAGATTGATCCTTTGGTAAGACCTTTCATTTCAGGAAAACCTCTTGCCAAAAGTATCATCCTTAAAAAAATTTCCATTTCGGGGAGACATCTGATGTACTCATGACGAGATGGGCTCCGTCATTCCATTCATTTTGCTATAACATCCCTTTGTCAGGAAGAGGTCCCATAGATACCCGATATCTTGGCGAAAGCTTTACTAGTTCATCCTGTTGTTGCTATTACATACCGGTTTTCTCACCGAAGACCACCATTTGAATCCCCTAGCACTATGTCGGTGTGACCATTTGTGGTCGGGGAGACCCTATGGCGAAGCCACTTCATTTTGCTGATATACAGACCCTTCCCCTTCGGCAAGACTCCCGACGTTCGGTGAGAGCACATACTAAAGGGAACAACTCACGTCGAAGTGTTAGACCCATTTTTGCTTAGTCGGTGAGACCTTAGCGATTCACCGAGACATCTTGGCAAAGAGAGAACATTCTACCGATAGTGTATTCCTTTTTCCACCGGTCGGTGAGACTCGAATATTTTGTCGAGACTTCTCTCTGAAAGAAACCCCTCATGCCGATAGGAAAATTCACGTCACTGGGACGATGACCCTTGTCTTGCCGATAGATCCTGCATATGTTTTCAGATCGCTGTGACATCTCTGGGGTCTTGTCGATAGGCCATATAAACGCAGATTTGAACCAAACGAACCATGGGTCGAGGAGACCGTGATAACCCTACACCGATGAAGATGTACAATGGGGAGTATTTTGATTCTTTGGATTTCGAACAGTCAGAGCCGAGCCACCAGTCGGTAAGAGCCTAGAAAAGTCATGCTGACCTTTGCCTTAGCTGATTTTTAGGACCAACTAGATTGAGGCATCACTTTCAACTAAGCTCTTCTAGCAAATATCATCTAGTGTAGGATTTAATCCTACATTCAATAAAGAAAACTATAGTGAAAATCACGCAAACAAAAGTTAAATAATCAAGATCATCATTGAAATGAATCATATGTCAATAAGGTGCCGATAGAAAATTTTGAACAAAATGATCATACAAACAGCTTAGGTTTTAGGTCAACCCATGGAATCCAAGCCAGGGAGGAACTTTGAAGAATTTTGAGTTAGGCAGATTTCAGCGGAATAAAAATGAAAACACCCATTAGAGACCTAATCCAATCATTATCAATCAAAGAATAGCATGTGAGATCTCAAAATAGCATCAATTAATAAAAAAAAATGCATCATAATTTATTAACTTCCTGTTACTCCATACTTCTTTACATTTTAACAAATTCCAGAGAAATCCATGAGGGAAGGAATTCCATGAAGGAGAAGACATTCTGGAAAACCCAGAAAAAATAGGAAACAACAGATTTTGGGAAAATCTGAAGGAGAAAGAAATCTACAAAGAATGTATATCTCCTCGGAAGCCTCGAGGATTTTAGGAAAATCCTTTCCACACGGAATTCCATGAGAACCAAAAATCTCTGAACAACATCGTTCGGCCAGAGTTCGAGTGAGATCCGGGAAAATCCCAGGTAGAAAGAAATCCACAAAAATCCGGTCCACGTGGATTTCCACGAAGAACGAAAATTCGCGAACACACAACGCTCAGCTGGAGTTTGAGCAAGATCTGGGAAAATCCGGATTGGGTGGAAAATCTCAAACTCAGGAGAAAACCTGAATTTCAACTGAGGTAGAAACAAAAATTAGATCAGACAGAAGAAAAGATAAAACATGGAGAAATAAAACACCCAAAGCAAAGCAAATAATAGAGGCAAAGAAACCAAAAGAGAAGGGGGACCCATTTTGATAAAAATCAAAGTGGGGTGGTTATGCAAGGCATAACAAATGGCGACTCGGCTAGGAAAATGGTTTAACCATTTTCATGAATCTGAAAGATTCAGCTACCCAGAACTCCTGGTTCATGAACATGACAACTCTAGTTGGATCAGTTATAGCAAACAAGGTGGAGCTAGAATCTCAAATGTAAGTCAGTCAATGGCTACCCATGTTGAATCTATGTGTGTTTTCTTGATTGTGCATCACCCTTTTGTAAATTTTCTACGTCTTTTGAATAACAATGTGCAAGATTTGAGCTACGTGAGTTGATTTCCTTTGTAAAATGATATCCTGGGTATTGTTCCGCTGCCAGTCAGGCATCCATAGCTCTGACGGAGATACCTCTAGTTCTCTCACAACATTTCTCTACTGCCAGTCAAGTGTCCATAGCCCTGAGAGAGATACTAGAATCACCTATTCATATTGAATCCTCTTTTTCTATTGATAATTCTTTTCTTTTTCTTTTGAAGTTTCAGATATTTCATTTAATTCTCTTTTCTTTTCAATATGTCAGATGTTTAATATCTGATCTGGGTTGAAAACTACAATGGACCTCATAACAACACTTGGAAGTCATATTTTTCACTCAAATCTTACAACACTAGCATCCTAGGACAAATACACTACTAGAAGAGGAGATGATTTTAATGATTTGTGAGAGATTCAGGGGAGTTGATCAAGGATTTCTTACTTGACACCTTGTTTTCAAAACTTTCCACAACCTTTATTGATAACAAACATGAAACAATGAATTGAGGACAGAATCATCCAACTAGAAGACTTGAAAATATCTAAACCACTTCTCTCCTAATGACCATAGCATGCTTCAAATAACAACCCACAGCTTCAGATAGAAAGAAACAGATTAAACCCCAAAGAACAAAACAAACAAAAAACAAAAGGAGAAAGGGACAAACATACAAATAGGAAGCTATTTACAGACAAGAGCCCCATTATTTACACAAAGAGCAGCAGATTATTCACATAAAGGAAATAGTTGTTTACAAGCTACAGCACAAAAGTTATATACATGGAAAAATTATTTACAAACAAGAGACAAACAAATTATTCACATAAAGAAAAATGAAATACTTATATACAAAACATAAATTAACAAGCCTCAAGACTCAAAATAGTGCTTGAGAAACTGCCCATGTATAGGCAAAGGAACCGGTTCTCCAGTTAGGCTACTCAGTCTGAAAGCATTTTCCCCTAGGATCTCAGCAATTTGATAAGGACCTAGCCATAGTTTGTCAAACTTTTGGTGGTTGCCCTTCTTTTCATTGGGTTTATCCCATAACAATACTAGGTTTGATATCCTAAAATATTTTATCTTGGCTCTTTTGTCAAACCAGCATTTGACAACAGCCAGATGTATGAAGAACTATTGTAAAGCAGCATCTCTTTGTTCTTCTAGTTTTAACAAAGCAGCTAGTCTTACCTCTATCCTATTGTCACTGGAGTAAAATTTCTGCATGAACTCTAGGATAGGTATTTGCAGATGGATAGGAAAGATAGGCTCTTGGCCATATACCAGCTTGAATGGTGAGGTATTTAAGGAAGCCTTAATCCTAGTCCTATCTTCCCATAATGCGAATCTAAGCTGGGTGTGCCAATCTCTAGGGTTATGCTCTAACATTTTCTTAATCACCCTTCAGAGATTCTTATTGGTAGACTCTACAACTCCATTTCCTTGTGGATAATAGTTTGAGGAATACTTCAAGACAATTTTGTGATCATAAGCCCAAGAAATAAACTTAGCAGAAGAAAAAGAAGAACCATTGTCACATACCAAAGTGAAGGGTACCCCAAACCGTGTAGTGATGCACTCAGTGAGGAACTTGATCACTACCTCTATAGTGTTTTTTTTGCAAGGTATGGCCTTTGTCCACCTCCTGCAGTGATCAGTAGTAGTCAAGATAAACTTATGTCCTATAGAGGAATTCGGGTTAATCACTCCAATGAAATCCAGTGCCCACTGGGAAAATGGCCTTACCTCGTAAACGGGTTGTAGTGGCATAGTTGAATGGCATTCCCTTGATGTAGAAATTTGACATGTGTGACATGTTCTCACATGTTGATAGGCATCCTTGAATAAAAGGGCTAATAATAACCAAACCTGAGCATCTGGTGTGCCAGAGAATCTGCAGAACCATGACCTATGCCATGTTTCCCATGAAACTCAGAGATCAGCTGCTTGGCCTCTTGACGATCAAGGCATCTCAAGTATACTCCTTCGAAATTCCTTTTGTACAGCAACCCTCCTTTGATCATGTAATGAGAAATTTTCAGTCTTAGAGATCTCCTTTGAGTAGCATTCATTCCTTATGGACAATGATTGTTGAGCATGAAGTAAATGGTGCCAACATACCATGGGTCATTAGAGAAAGACTGGGTCGTATACTACTGATAGATGATATTGTTGCCAGCATTTGCCATGGGCTGGGATAAACCTGTGCCCCTGACTAGTTTCATGGGATGTATCTCCAAATCAAATTCTTGTAAGATAGCCATCCACTTTCCTCTCCTTTCTCCCAACTCACTTTGCATGAGTATGGACTTCACAGCTGCATCCGGAACCACAGCAACTACTTGACTTCGGAGAATGTAATGTCAAAATTTCTTAACGGCCCGAACCAACGCAAAAGCTTGCTTCTCCAAAGGTGGGTATTTGATCTCCATGTTTTTGAATGGAGAGCTCATGAACACAATCGGTCTCTCCTCTGCCTCTTCTTGTCATTGGGTTAATACAGCTGCACAGGAATGGTCAGAGGCGAAAGAGTAAATGTAGAATGGCCTCTTGTAATCGGGGTTGGTGAGAATAGGCACTTCTGAAATAGACCATTTAACTTGTGAAAACGCATCCTTTGCTTGATTAGTCCACTCCACCTTGGCATCCTTCTTCATCATTTCCTTTAGTTGCTTTACAATCTCTACAAAGCCCTTGATGAAATTTCTCACGAAGTTGATTTTCCCAAAGAAAGACCTCATTTCTTTCTTGCTTCCTGGCCTGGTGATCTTCAGAATGGATTCAACTCGATCTAGGTCGATTGAAATCCCTCTTTCAGAAATTATGCGCCCTAATAGCTTCCCTTCAGAAACCCCAAACACGCACTTTTTGGGATTCAGGGAGACGTCATATTGGATGCATCTCCCAAGAACTTTGGCTAAGTTTGCGGCATGATTGATTCAATCCTTGGAAAACACTATCAGGTCTTCTATGTAGACAATGATGCACTTATCGATTAGGTCCTTGAACGCTATGTCCATGGTGCATTGGAAAGTTGCTCCAACATTTATCAGACTGAATGGCATCCTTCTGTATGCAAACGTCCCCCACTTTGTAGTGAAAGTCGTCTTCATCCTATCCTCAAAGTTGACCATTACCTGATTGTATCCAGAGTAACCATCCAAGAATGACATCATTTGTACTCCATTGACAGTCTGTAGTACCTCATCCAGGGAAGGGAGTGGGTAGTTATCCTTTTCTAAAGATCTATTCAGATTTATGAAGTTCACGCATAGTCTAATCTCCCCATTCTTCTTACGGATTGGAACTAAGTTGGCTACCCATGTCGTACGGCACACAGGAAAGATTATCCTCGCAGACAGCAATTTCTAGACTTCTTTATAGATCAATGGCTCAATCAGGGCGTTGAAAGGATGTTGCTTCTGTTGGAAAGGTTTAGCCTCGGGCTTCAAGGGGATAGTGTGAGTCATAACAGAAGCATCAAATGTTTGGAGGTATTCATACCCGCAGGAAATAGTAGTAATATCCTTTTTAATCACCCTCAATATTTCTTCTCTAATTTTTGGAGGGCAGGCCTTCCCTATATAGACATTCCTTTCAGGGCCAGCATTGGCCAAGTTAGTTGTTTTGTATTCTCCTCCCTTTTCTTCAGCTGATATTTTCTCTTGATCCCTTGGATCAAAGTCAAAAATTCTCTCCAAGGCCACCATTCCCTTGGGAATACTATTACTTCTCAAATTAAAGACCCCTTCTGCATCACAATCCTCAGGGCTCCAATCCCCTTGATCTTTGTTGGACTCATCAATAATTTTCCCCTCAAAGACATCTGAGCTTGCTAACAAGGATAAAATATGTCGATCATCATCAAAGACCTAGAAATTCTTGATATTGTTAGGAATAGCTGGGGTGGACATTAGTTCCACTAAGAATATTTTGAATTTGGATCCTTGCATAGGTTCCAAGGTGCTTGCAGCAACAGCCAGTGAATCAGCTACCTGATTATTTTCTCTAGGGATTAAGCTAATCCCAAAAGCATCAAAGTCCTCGATCAGGTTCCATACCCTATTCCTATATGTTGCCAGCCTCTTGTTGTGACATGTATATTGGTTATGCACTTTCCTAATGACTATTTCTAAATCTCCCTTGACCATCAAGGCAATGACCTTCTTGTGTGCAAACATTAGTCCCCATGCCAGAGCTTCATATTCTTCCATGTTGTTTGTGCATCCAAATTGCAACCTATAAGAAGCAAAGAAGGTTTTCCCTTGAGGGTTGGTTAGTACAATTCCAACACCATTGCTTGTCTTAG
This sequence comes from Sequoia sempervirens, assembly GCA_007258455.2. Taxonomy (NCBI): domain Eukaryota; kingdom Viridiplantae; phylum Streptophyta; class Pinopsida; order Cupressales; family Cupressaceae; genus Sequoia; species Sequoia sempervirens. Next base: position 555,808,933 of record VDFB02193867.1, read on the forward strand.
ATTTGGATCCATCAAATGTAAGGGTCCATAGTTGATCGTGGGCTAGGGTTGATTCTTTTGAAGTTGTTATGGGTGCTTAAGTAGAATGAGCCAGGTTTGGGACTCCTTGATCTTTTACTTCAGGTATAAGGGAAGGGTGTTATGTAAGCTCCTTAGATGTGGTCTCCAATTCTTGCTTAGTTATATCATCTGACCTATGGCTATCCTTCTGACAACTACTTGTGTCTCTAGTTAACCTTTTAGGCTTTGGTAAATTTGTAGGTGAAGGGGTGTTAAAAAAACCTTGGGGCTGCTCCTCATCAGTATACTGATTTGGGCTTGTGTCTAGAGTAGATTTGATCTGAGAAGGGATTTCTTTTGAAAGTATTGTATCCCTGGTTAACATGGTTGCTTCCTTGGCCTCAAATGAGAAGCATTCTACAATGGTCTCAGGGCGACTTGTGCTAGCTTCCTTAGCTTGGGAAACATGATTTAAAATGTCCCTACAAGGTTGACAAGTCAAATCAGAATGACTTTGATAATGTACCCTACACTAGTTAGGGAGCAGGAGACTTTGCAGATCTATATCTTCCCCTAAGACCAGCTGGTCTTGTTGCAGCTTTCTAACCAAGGCCTATTGATTTTCATCAATGGTGGGGTTAGGGTTTTTTTGTTTTAACATGTCTTTAGCATTGAGAACTAAGAAGGTTAGAATTTCCTCTTGTTTATAAACCTCCATCTCAGTCTTAAAGTAAGCCACCTCATTGAGACAATCATACTCAGTGATGATATGGTTGAGGTGAGGCTCACTTTCAATCCTAATCTGATTAGGAATCCCTTTCCATGATAGCCACATATGTGAAAAGTCAAGGGCAAGATATCCCCCTAAATTTTTCATCAAATCTCGGCTTAGCAGTATACCATAGGTCTCGGGAATATCTATGTTGGTTAGGATCTTGGGATTTGATCCTACTTGAACGTGTATATTTCTTAATTCCCCTACCACATTAACCTCTATTTTTTTAAGTTGAATGACCTTCTTATTGGTTTGAATGGGATTTAATCCTAACTTCTTGCATATGGAAAATGGCATGACATTTCTTGAAGCCCCCAAGTCCAATAAACAATTATGTAGGTTCTTGCCATAAATTCTTAAACTTAAAAGGAAAGGTGGAGTACCTACCTTGTTTCTGTATAAGGTTGCATTCACACCCCCAGTAGGTGCCACCTTGCTCTTTCCTTTTGACTTATCAGCTTGTTCTAGAGCTTTTAGCACTATCTCCCTTTGAGAAGGGCACCACTTTAAAATGTCAAAATATGACAAAGAATTTTTTTGTTTCTGCATCTCAGAAACAATGTCAAATTCTATATTATAACTTGAATTACTTTTGAAAATAGAAGAGGAATTACCCTTGTTATGGAGATCAGGTGGGCCTTTTGGTGGAGGAGGATTATTATCGGCACTTTGATTTGAAGGCACCATGTGATTAGGAGGTGTTGACGTAGTGAATGTCCCCTTACTTTGGTTTCTCATAAAGTGTCCTCCCTTTGTTTGAAAAGCTTGGGCATCATATGAATCCTCCTCTGGTTCATTCTCTTTTTGCCTTGGGAATGAAGGTTCCTCTTCAAATATGTCATAAGCCATAGCAGTATCCACTGAATCACCTCCTTTGTTTGAATTCCCCTGAAAGTTGTGGGCATCTTTGTGTGCCATCTTGACAACTTTCTCCATCTGAGGGCAGTTTATCTCAGAATGGGTTGCAGTATCATGCAGTCTGCACCAATTGGTCATGAAGTTGAGGTCAGCCACATTTGTAGTATGTGATCTCTCCTCATTTGCTTGATAGCTATGAGAAACTCCCCCTTTATTGGGCCATGTGTTCCATTGTCTATTGTTATTTGGCCTTTGATTATGCCCTCTATTTTTGTTTTGGTACCCTTGATTAGAGGAATTTTGGCCTTGATAACCCCTTTGGTTATAATTTTTATGATTCTGATAGCTACCCTGATTGTTGCTACTTTGATTGGGATAATTACGTTGCCTTTGAACAGGGTTCAATCGAAGCTGATCCATGTCATTTGTAACCTGAGACAGTATTTTCTTCAAGGTTTCTACCTCATTTGTGAGCTGGATTGTCTTCTCACTTTCCACATTCTTAGTAGCAGGTGGCTGACCACTATGATTTGGTGTTCCAATTTGGTTCTAATGGCCATGGGAACTTTGAGGAAGCTGTGATTGTTGAAAAAGATTAGAAGTTCCAATAGCAAAGAATGGGATAGGTGGTTGAGTTTGCAATTCAGATATAGGTCCATAATGGGAAGGAGACATTCTCGGGACAATATTGAATGGAGGGGTTGGGCTATGCATCTGATATCCTATTGAAGGTAACCCTCCTCCTAGGCCTCCTTGTTGAAAACTGATTTGTTGCTACAGCTTGATAGCTAGGTGATTGACTTTGGATAGAGAATCAATCTCAGCTGGTTGATAGGTCCTTTGCAAGAACAAACCAAGCAAGGGCTCTATAACCCTAAAGTAAGCTTGAATGGCACTATCCTCAGTGACTAAATAGGGATCTTGCAATCTTCTATACATTTGTTGGAACCTGGTATTGAATAAAGGCAAGGATTCACCTGGTTCCTTTTTGATGGTAGCGAATTGGTGATATAAAAGAGTTGGATCCACATATATTCTGAACTGATTAATAAAAGAATTTTCCAGGTGTGTCCAGGCTAGAATAGAACCTTCAAGGAGATTAAGGTACCAATTGTAGGCCATATCCCCTAAGGAATAAGGAAACAACCTACAGACTACATCCTGGTGGGTTATCTAAGCTCTAGTACAAGCATCCTTGAAACCTTGTATGTGCTCTTCAGCACTCCTTGACTCACCATGAATGTACTTAGGCAGTCATGAAAACCTCCAGGAATAGTCCCCAATGGAGAGGGATTATTCTGAAAGAATTCCATTGGAAGCAATGGTGGTGGTTGAGTCAGCTGTTGTATGGGTTGAACTAGCTATGATGAAAATTGAGATGGACGTGATGGTGGATTGATAGGTATCCACTAGGGTATTGGTGAAAAATCTGGTGGAGTGAGTAGAGCTGATAAGGGTGGTATAATAATTGCCTTAGTTTTACAAATCTTGTGTCTTATTGGGGTCCTGAGTTCTATCAAAGGTGGTGTATTTTCAGCTGATCAAAAAACTCAGAGGGACTTCTCTGGGGATGAAAACCCAACTTTATCCAGCTTGCCCTTCTAGGCCCTCTCTCTAGTGGCAGTTTCTGTTGACGGTGATTTTGGCACAGCAACATGCAAACAAAATATTGCTATTTTGTTTCTCTTGAAAGAGAAAGGCAACACATGGATGCCTTAGCTACCAAGGTCTTTGTAGTTGGGTCTCAACTATGCTGATGTTACTCAGTGGTCAATGCAATAGTAATATTCAAGGGGCCTACTAGTGTTGAGCGATTGTTCTAAGATCAAGCATGAAATAAAACCTACCCTAACAGGGGTTTTTAAAGAAATATAAAAAATAAAAATCAAAGTTTTCAAACAAAAAAGAACAATAGTTCATCCAACCTTAACCAAACTTATTAACTTCAAGGAATTCGTAAACCAAAACTACAGAAAAAAGTAAAATTGTAATTGACACACAGCCTCTTTCATTCACAGTGCTAATTCAAATAACAGATTCTAAATTACCATTTTTGATCAAACACAAAATAACATTTCACTCCTTGAAGACTTCACAAATCAAATGACTAATTAAGACAAATATCATTCAAGAACACAACATGAAGTAGATTAAACTCTTATTGCTTCTATTGTTATCAAAATAGATAAGTAATATTTACAAAGCTGGCACAATCACCAGTGTACAGAGAATCTAAGGCTCTAGATTACTTCCGACTACACTAAGAGAATTTAGAAAATACATTACAGTCTGTACTAAAATCTTACTGCTAACCAAGAAGACAAAGAGAAGCTCTTATTACTCAAAATCAAGATGCAACTCTCTCCTTTTATAACTAAGTCTTAACAGTTCTAACTCTAAAAAATTTTGAAGTCTACAAGTTCTCTAAATCTAGAAGTTCTAATCCCTCACTGTCTAGAAGTGCTAACACTAAAATCTCTAACTCTAAATTTCTAACTCTAGAAGTTCCAACCTTTACAAAGAGGCAAGAATTCCTTATATATAGAATGTACAAGAAAGGATGCATTGTCCCCTGGACTAGGGTTTACAAAATATCTGCATCCTATAGGAGAGTAGGCTCTCAGATCTTTTGAAGAAAATTGGTTGTGCATTCAATGTGAATCCTCGTTGTCCATGTTGATGAAGGATTCCTACTGGCAGGAGAAGTCTTTTTTAGATCTTTTGACAATTGCAGCATTAACTCTAGCATCTTCATGTCCACCTTTGAAATCCCTCGCGAAGTTTCCTTGAATGCTCCAGGATATCTGCATTAATATTGATCTGCCTCTGTCAGTGGTCGCCATAGGTGTCCCTCTAAGTCATGGCTTCTTCATTCTTTAGCCTCCCTTATGTTCTAGAGTCCTCTGCTCATTGACTGTCTTCTGAAAACACCATCAGGCCTCCTTATATCTTTGCACCGTCGCCCAAGCAGATTCATCATTAACTGTTCTCAGAAAGAATCCATCCAGTCGCACTATGTAAGTCCCCTCCACAAGGGCAATCAATTATTCAAAGGTCCCTCTTAGCTCCCTCTGATTGGATGATCAGCTGCCACGCTGGATTTTGAGTAGTCAAGAATGGTCTAACCTAAATAACAGGTCGGTGAGACACCATCGGTGTCTCCCTAATGCGATTTCATCTTACAACAGCCATTGGCATAGCATGAGTCAATCAATGAGACACCTCAGCGGGCTTAGAAGTCACATCAAGTTCATTTTCCTATCATCGAGACCTCATTTCGTCAGTAGGATGTCACAGCGATGGTATCCCCCACTCTAGCTCAGAGTGTGTTTTCCTTTTGGCAAGACCTTTTAATCAGCCCAAGGTCATGGTGATCCCCCATGGTTATACCGATATCAACTTTTCATTTGTGAACCTACCGCTATCGGCAAGACCTTAGCATATCAATAAGACCACATGGTGAAGTCCTCATTTTCCTTTGGAGTCTCCCCGACATCCTCCTTATCCTGCAGCGGGCTGACTTCATTCTTTCGGTGTGACATTAGTAAGTCGACGAGACGTTTCACAGAAGGCCAAATCTTTGGGCAAGCTTCCTTGTGTCGGTGAGACTCCGCTGGGTTGGGGAGACCTTATCCCGAACTCCTATTCTCTTAACGAGCCCCGCTTGTCATCGGCAAAACCATCCAATATCGTTGTGACCCTACAACAAAGTCCTTCATTAGCTCAAAGTCTTCCTGACCTCTTCATGTCCTCCTCGAACCCCAGCCTTTCTCTTTCGATGTGACCTTCGCTCTTCTCCAACACCTTGTGACAAAAGCATGACCCTTTACCGATGCCACTTCCCTCTATGTCAGTGAGACCTACTTTCTTTGCTAAGACTTCTTAGCGAGCTCCTTATGTCATACCGAAGATTGATCCTTCAGTAAGACCTTTCATTTTGGGAAAACATCTTGCCAAATGTATCATCCTTAAAAGATTTTCCATTTCAGGGAGACATCTAATGTACTCATGCCGAGATGGGCTCCATCGTTTCATGCGCTTCATTGTAACATCCCTTTGTTGAGAATACGTCCCATAGATACCCGATATCTCAGTGAAAGCTTTACTAGGTCATCATGTTGTCACTTGGACATACCGGTTTTCTTGCCAAAGACCACCATTTGAATCCCCTAGCGCTGTGTCGGTGTGACCATCTGTGGTCCAGGAAACCCTATGGTGAAGCCACTTCATTTTTCTGATATGTGGACCCTTCCCCATCGGCAAGTCTCCTAGCATTCAGTGAGAGCACATACTGAAGGGAACAACTCACGCCAAAGTGTTAGACCCATTTTTGCTTAGTCGGTGAGACCTTAGGGATTCACTGAGACATCTCGGCGAAGAGAGAACATTTTGCCAACAGTTTATGCCTTTTTCCGCCAATCGGTGAGACCCGAAGATCTCACCAAGACTTCTCTCCGAAGGAAACCCCTCATGCCGATAGGAAAATTCACATTGCCGGGACGATGACCCTTGTCTTGCCGATAGATCCTGCATATAATTTCTGATTGTTGTGACATCTCTGGGGTCTTGCCGATAGGCCATATAAACACAGATTTGAACCAAATGAACCATGGGTCAGGGAGACTGTGATAACCCTACACCAATGAAGATGCACAATGTAGAGTATTCTGATTCTTTGGATTTTGAATAGTCAAAGTCAAGCCACCAGTCAGTAAGAGCCTAGAAAAGTCTTGCTGACCTTTGCCTTAGTTGATTTTTAGGACCAACTGGATTGAGGCATGACTTTCAACTGAGCTCTTCTAGCAAATATCATCTAGTGTAGGATTTAATGCTACATTCAACAAAGAAAACTGCAGTGAAAATCACGCAAATAGAAGTTAATAATCAAGATCATCATTGAAATGAATCCTATGTCAGTAAGGTGCCGATAGAAAATTTTGAACAGAATGATCATACAAACAGCTTGGATTTCAAGTTGACCCGTGGAATTCAAGCCAGGGAGGAACTTTAGAGAATTCCGAGTCAAGCGGATTTCAGCAGAATAAACATTAAAACACCCATTAGAGACCTAATCCCATCATTATCAATCAAAGAAAAGCATGTGAGATCTCAAAATAGCATCAATTAATCAAAAAAAATGCATCATCATTTATTAACTTCCTGTTACTCCATACTTCTTCACATTGCAACATATTCTGGGGAAATTCGTGTGGGAAGGAATTCCATAAAGGAGAAGACATTCCAGCAAACCCATAAAAAATAGGAAACAATGGATTTCAAGAAAATTCGGAGGAGAAAAAAATTCAGGAAGAAAGTATATCTCCTCGGAGGCCTCAGGGATTTTGGGAAAATCCGGTCCACGCAGAATTCTGTGAGGACCAAAAATCTTCGAACAACAGCATTTGACCAAAGCTCGAGCGAGATCTGGGAAAATCTCAGGGAGAAAGAAATCTGCAAAAATTCGGTCCACACGGATTTCCACAAAGAACAAAAATCCGCGAACCACCAATGCTTAGCCGGAGTTCAAGCGACATCTAGGAAAATCTAGATTGGGTGGAAAATCCTGAACTCGGGAGAAAACCTAAATTCCAACTGAGGCAGAAACAAAGATTAGATCAGACAGAAAAAAAAGATAAAACACGGAGAAACAGAAGAACACCAAAAAGTAGAGAAAATAATAGAGGCAAAGAAACCAAAAGAGAAGGGGGACCTATTTTGATCCAAATCAAAGTGGGGTGGTTATGCAAGGCATAACAAGGCCAAAAAAAAGGACAAGGATCAGGTGGCCCAGGTTGACACACCTATGGGTCTCTTCCAGGGAAGGTTTGAAACACCTCCCTTCCTCACCACTATCAGAATATTCGAGAAGAATTTGCATAATTGTCTGATTCACTCAAGAGCATCATTCAATGTCATGCCTTTGGTTGTATGCAAGGCCCTTGGGATTGTCCCCACACCTTCAAGAAGAAAAGTAACTCAGTTGGACAAAATAGAGGTGAACATCGTTGGATAAATCAATTGTATCCCTATGTAGATTTTTGTAGACCCTAGGGTGTAGCAAGTTATTGACATCCAAGTTGTGGATATTCCTGACACATATGGGATAATCCTAGGGTGAGATTTCACTCGAGAATTAAATGGGTATGTCGCAACTAGTTTTTCTCGCATGTTGTCATGGAAGGGGTTGCCAAACCAGATTCACATCGATCAAGAACCCCACATGAAGTTCATGATCACATAATATAATAACACCAATGAGGTTTTGTTTGCTGAAATAGGATTGGGTAATTACTACCCCATTACTTAGCAAGAAGAACTACAGTATGCACAAGAAGAGACAACCAATGATAGAAGGTCTTTTAATGGCTCTGAGAAAGAAAGTCAAAATGTTGCAAGTGTTTGGTGATTCAAAATTAGTGGTAAAATAGGTTAGAAAACTATATTCATGCCATGATAGAAGGCTAGAAAACTATAGGAATAGAGTTTGGGATATTTTAGAAAGTCTACATGCATTCAACATACAGTTGATCCCTCATTCTTAGAACCATATTGTTGATGCCTTGGCTCAAGTAGCTAGCATGCTACAACTTTTGTCTCTATTTGGTCTCAAACGATTCACCGTGGAGCTTACTTCCACCCCATATGTGCTAGACAATGTTACCCATTTCCAAGTATTCAATGATGATAAGCATATCTTGGAATTTATCACTAGTTCTGATGTGTTCACAACCCAAATAATTGATAAGCTGACCCTGAAGAAGAAAAATTGGATATAGAAGGGATCATCAACCTCAAAATGAATACTATTCCAAGAGGTATGGTTGACCTTGAACATATATTTGACCTGGATCAGATCTAGCACCAAGATCAGCAAGTGAAAAAGGATTCCATAAACAACCAGTGTGACACCCACAACCTCAGAATAGTCAGGGAAATCAAAAATGTATTCATTAGTAGGGTATGCATGCCAGAGGAAAAGAAATGGATCATTGATGCTCTTTAGAAATACCATGACATGGTGGCATGGAGTTATGAATATTTGAAGACCTATGATACCTCCATCATTACCCACACCATACCTCTCAAACTGGACGTTAGGCCATTTTCATACCGACAGTGTCCCATCATCTATAAAGAGGTGCAAAATTTGTCATCCAGAATCATCTTTCATGGCAGGCATTCCATGTGTGTGGCCAATTTGGTCCTAGTTAAGGAAAAAGAAAGGAGAAATTAGGTTGTGCATGGACTTCCACAATTTGAATAGAGCTTTGGAGAAAGAAAATTATCTCATGCCCTCATTGGATGAGGTATTGCAGATTTTTAATGGTTCATAGATGATGTCCTTCCTTGACGGGTACTTCAGATACAACCAAGTCATGGTGCAATATGAGGATAGACACAAAACTGTGTTCACCATCAAGTGGGGAACCTTTGCATACAGGAGTCCATGTTGTTCAGACTCATAAACGCTAGTGCCACCTTCCAACGTGCGATGGACATAGCCTTTAAATATTTGATCAAAAAATGAATCATCATTTACATAGATGATCTTATTGTGTTCTCAAAGAAGCGACGTGATCATATTGCTAATCTATGTAAATTTTTTCAAAGGTGTAGAGAATTTGAGGTCTCCCTTAACCCGAAGAAATGTATCTTCAATGTTACTGAAGGCAAGCTGCTTGGGCATGTTATTTCATAATGAGGAATCTCCATAGACCCCAAGCACATTCAGTCTCTATTGAAGATTTAACTGCCAGGCAGCAAGAAAGAATTAAAATCTTTCTTTGGAAATATAAATTTCGTCAAAAAATTTATTGTGGGCTTTGCTGAAATTGTTAAGCCGCTCAATGCCATGCTGAAGCAACATGCCAAAATTGAGTGGACTCTACAGGAAAATCAAGCCTTTGAAGAAATTAAAAAATCCATTGTTGAAGCACCTGTACTGGTCAGCCCAGATCATCTAAAGCCCTTTTATATTTATTCATTTGCTTCAGATCATTCGTGTGCTATCATTTTGACCCAGAAAGATGACGAAGGAAATGAGCATCCAATCACCTTCATGATTGCTCCCTTGAAGGATGTTGAACTCAAATACCACAACGTAGAAGAGCAGGCATATGCTCTTGTCAAAGGAGTTAAGAAATTTAGACATTACATCTTGTGAAACAAGGTGTTTTCCATTGTCCTTGATCTAGCAGTAAAAATGTTGTTAATGCAAAATGAGCTAGGGGAAAGAAGAGAAAAATGGGTCACCTTGTTGCAAGAATATGACATGGAAATTCAGCCAATGAAGTTGGTAAGAGGACAAGCCCTCACCCAAATGATAGTTGAAACAACAGCTAAAGCAAGACTTGAGCTTACGGTTCAGCAATATCGGCTCGAAGATGTTTCTGCAGGAGAATGGTACGATGACATTGTATTTTACTTATTGAACTCTCACTTGCAAGGAGTCCAAAAGTGTACCCTTAGACTAAAGAGTAGCAATTATATACTGCAAGGATCTTTCTTGTACAAAAGGAATCATAGAGTGTACCTTTAGTGCCTCAGAAAAGAAGAAGCAGCATGCGTGCTCAAAGAATTCCATGATAATTTTGGTATTGGTCATGGTTCAAGTCCCTCTACTACTCATCAAATCCTACGAGCAGGATACTATTGGACAACTTTCTTCAAGGATGCTCATAGCCATGTTCACACATGCCATGTCTACCAGACTGCCACAACAAAAGAAAGGAATGTTGTTGTCCCATTGCAACCAGTCTTGGAGGTAAGACCATTCATGCAATGGGGCCTCAACTTCATTGGTGCAGTAAGCCTACCATCATCATCAGGCCACAGGTACATTTTAACCACATGTGATTATTGTACTAGATGGATAGAAGCTATTGCTTGTAGGAAATGTACAACAGAGGTAGTTGTAAATTTTCTTGAAATTTTTATTTTAAATCATTTTGGTTGTCTGTATGCATTAGTATGTGATAATGGCCTTTCCTTTGCCTCACTTAAATTCACTAGTTGGGCCTTTTACTATGGTATTTCCCTTAAGTTTTCATCCAACCATTATCCTCAGGGAAATGGCCTGGTGGAATCTATAAATAAAAACCTGATCACTATCATCAAAAAGTTTCTTGAAAACAATCCCAAGGACTGGCATACCCAACTCTATTTTTCCCTTTGGACAGATCGTACACATCATAAAGTTTCCTTAGGAGATTCCCTGTTCCACCTTGTTTATGGCTTAGAGCCTATATTTCCTATCCACCTCAAGATTCCCACCCTCCAATTCATCAATTCCTTTTACAAAGAAGGGGGTCAAAGTGCGATGTAGAGTCAAGGTGAAGAATAATCAAAACAATGCCAATGTCAATCCAAAACAATGAACTCTTCCTTGGAACACCTTCAATCTACCAAGCATCAACTCACCCTCAAGGAGTCTTATTCCTCCAATATTCGAAACAACTACAAATCTCCACTAAGACCCTGAAAAAGTCTCTCAACATACCTCTGATGAAATTTCAGCCATTTAAATTCAATCTCAAAGTCAGATTCAACACAACCTTTAAAAATAACCCTTTAACACTAGCACTCCTTGTAGTACAGGGAAACCAATTTTTCAGTCTTTTGTACAAATCCTTCCAAAACACTTGAGAAATTAAAACATGGAATCAAGGACCATTTTCTGGTTTATTTAACATATCTAAGAGCCAAATACCACTCCTTTGGATCAGAGGCTTCAAAATTAAGAATTTCATAGTTTTAGGCCTCCAATTAGGCCATTTTTACATAGAGGCCAACCTTAGATCTTCACACCAGGCTATCACACCTAAAAATAGTCTTTTAGTGTGTTTCAAAATAGGGTATTTTCTAGGTCTTAGGACCTTATATGCTCATATAGACCCCAAATGCCAAAACCCTCCAAAAACATGCAAAAACCAAGGGTTTTGGGGTACCCTTATTGAAATTTCACACTCCCAGTCACTCCCAACCAAACTAATTGCTCATACACAACACATTTGGTCCATCCATGTTCAAAAAACTCTTACTTGGCTTTGTACAATATCACAACTTCAAAACACAGGTTACGGCCTCCATTTTCAAGTGGAAAATACACATTTTTGGCCTTCCTTTTAAAAATTTCACTTAAAATCAAACTTCCTATGCCTTCTACCCTTGAGGAACCATTTTCTATAGTCTACCAACTCATCCCACTGAGTCACATTGGCATACAATAGGTGGGATGAGGTTTGCACCTTCAAAACTGCCTCAAACCCCTGTCACTATTCAAGAACCCATTAGGAGAAGATTGGAGATTTAAAGAAAAAAGAGAAAGAGAGAACTTGAATCAAGAGATCAAAAGAAAGTTAAGACATATATCAACAGTTTCACAGCATCATCCCATGCAATTTTTTCTTGTACGGCCTGTACAATGCTAGCAAAACACAGAAAAATAGTGAAAAATGGAAGAAAATAGTAGATAACATGAAGTTATTTTTTTATTCAATGAATGTTCATCTCCACTTGACTCAATAGCCTTCCCTCATGCCTTCCAAAGGCCTTAAATACATTTTGAATCCAAAACAACCTTCCCCAATTCTTACAACCACCTTGTAACCAATTTTGAATTATTAGGACCATTGGATGCCTAATTACCCATTTGATTACCTTTACAAGTATACTGAAATGTCTATGAAATGTTTGAAACTATGACTCTTAAAACCATACTAAAGGCTTGAAAATAGCCTCATTACCTTCATAAGACCCAAACCTTGCACCCCCTAATACAAACTGAAAGATGTGCCTCCAAAGGCTACAAAACATTTGTAGGTGCAAGATCAACCCAAATAACTCAATAAACACTTTCATTACATTATGGTTGGTATCTTTAACCTTATTGGACAAAATGAAATTAAATACTAGCATGAACCTACTAGGAACTCAAAAAACTAAAAATGGATATTGTAGTGTAGGTGCTCCTGCACGAAAGAGAAGCTCGCTTAGCTGAGCTACTACACTTAGAAGAAGTGTGTAACTGTGCTATTGAAAATTTTGCAAAGCATTATGTCGTGGTCAAAAGATGGTTCGATTGACGAACCAGAGTCAAGGACTTTAGAATTTTTGATTTGGTCCTGTGTTGGGACAAGGCCCATGAGAAGAAAGGGGGACATGAAAAATTTGACAAGCTCTGGCTTGGCCCCTTTTAGATTGTTGAAATTTTCAGAGAGAATGTTTATTGCCTCAAGACCTTAAGCAGTGAAGATGTCACGTTGCCAGTCAACAGGTAGCACCTGAAGCATTATTTCCAGGCCTGAGCTCTCTTGAGCTGCCTTTTGTAAATACATGTATATATGTTAGTTTAGGTTGCTTTTTGTTTGCCTTCATCTCACTGCTTCATGTTGCTTTTGTTTTGTTCATTTCTCAACCGCTTTGTTTTGCTGAGGGTGTCTCTTTTTTCCTCATGTGGTGGTCATGCTCATTCAACAAATGGTTCACTTTGCTACCTGCTCTTAGTGTTCTTTGGATAACTAGTCACTCTTAATGATTGGTCTCTAATTGTTGCTATGGAGCAGTTTCCTTAAACCCTCACTTGACCTAGAACTCAACCATTTATTGAATCATTTCACACTCATCTCGGATCCTGCACGAAATGCACTAATTGTTTCCCAGGAACTATATAATGGTTGTTATGAAAGCAAGGCAAGAGAAAACTCTTAAATTTTCTTCAGTGACCACTGTGGTTCCAATCCCACTGTAAGCTTCAATCCTTACACTATTGAGAAAAAGAAGTAGTATCAAAAGAATATCAAAAGAAATAAAGAAACGTTGAAAATAAAGCAACTGTGTAGGTGTACGGACAACTCTACTAGGGCTATGGATGCCCGGTTGGCAGTAGAGAAATGTTTGTGGGATCATAGTGACAACTCCATCAGGGCTATGGACACCTGACTAGCAGTGAGGTAATTTCCACATTACTTTTGGAGTCAGATAATTAATGTAGCTTGCTTGGCTTGAGTAGTAGCTATTGGTTATAGTCTCTAAGGAGAGGAAATGAATTCACTACTTACACACACTTTTGTGATCTGATTCAGTTAAGGATTTTGTTCTCCCTTGAGCTCCCTAGTTCACCTTTGGAAACCAACCCTTGGTCTATGAAACTGAGGATTTTGGGTTCTGAATGAACACTTATCCTTAGAATGTTCAGGAGCGTTCTCCAACACAATCGCCATTTGTTGTGCCTACAACACACTCGCCCCGTTCGGAATGGGGACCCTCTCTCTCTCTCTCTTCGCTTCACTGGGATGCTTTTATCATTGCCTTATTTTGTGTGCCCCCTATTTTGTGTCCTAAGTGGTCAAAGAATCTTAGAGCAATCATCCTCAAGTGACCATATTTTGATAACCTCAAATTTTCAAGGCTTTAAGCCTTTGCGGAAATTCATTGGTTTTTTTCCTTGAATCCTTAGAACTGGCATCCTTGGAGCAGTGCGGGTCTTCCCCTGCGGGCCTCTCCATGTGGGTTTCCTTATCCTCCCATATATTCCAAATAGCATTTTTTCGGTGTCCTTCCACACCACGGGGCCTGCACCTTCCGAAGTCATTTTCATTGTCGACTGCCCGAATGGTGAATCCTCGACTATCGTCCGCTCACCGGACTTCACCACTCCCGCGACCATTTTTTAAATTCCTACTCACCAACCCTGAGCATCATCGTACCTACATTTATGAGGGGCATTAAATGCACCATTTTCTATAAACAACCCACATTGCGCTATCATTTTTACTTTTCAAGAGTTTAGAAATGAGTCAAAGAGCACCTGCCATCTCTTTCATCATGCCTACTTGGTTCCTTCGCTGATTCAGAGTCTTTGCTTGCAGTTTCACCATCATTCTCATCAGGTTTTCTAGGTTGGCCCACCATCACCATCCACACTTTAATTTTTCTATGATTTTTATAAAATTTGTTAAGATATCAACCAAGAAAACTCAAAACTAGCTAGCACACACCTAGGAAAAAAAAAACCATAACTTGAAATTTCAAGAAACTTCAAAATCGCCGCATAGGCCGCTTGCAAAACTGGAGGTCTTCGCAGCCGTTCTTTGACCAAAGCATCCGTGCTCTACGGGCCTACACCCATACCACTAGCATCACCATCCTTCAAAAGCATGTTTAAAGCTTAAGGCGAGAAACATTCATGTTGGGCCCGCCTTTGTGGAAGGCCCCCTCCACTTGGTCACTCTAAACTTAGCTAAAACTTGCAAAACCTAAATAAAGAGATTTTTTAACCTACCCGAGTCCGCAAGCGTGGGCTTCCACCTATAGAGTGCCTTTCAAACTTTTTCGTTTCAAACAGTTGTCCAATCACGACCTCCTGACATGCATACCCCACCCCATTGACTACCGAACAAACTCAACCTTGCCGAAATTTATAAAGTCTCAGTCCATTACGGGCTACACCTTCCAGACTTCCCCTTGTAGATTTATGTCCTAACTTCATCGCTTCAAATGGCTTTCATGGCATGTCTTCTTGCATATCACATTCCACCCTCCGGCCCATCATCCAAGTCAAACAGTAGCAATCTAGGTGATGTGGATCATTCAACACGGACCTCTATTGGCATTTTGTCGATGCATGAATGACTACTCAAAATAGAGAAACCTTGGCATCTGCCTGACCTCATCATTGTTGTCTGTTCTTCTTTGCACCCTAAATGATTAAGCCTAAGTTTTTTTGCAGGCCTCGCCTCATGAAATTCTGTCTGCGAGCCACCATAGCCTATTCATAGCTTCAAAATAGCCTTCACACGTCGACCTTTTGCGATGTAGGCTTCAAACCAACCTCGTTTGTTTGATCCCAAAAGTGAAAACAATTAAGTATGAAACCTCGGCAGACCACCTCTTGTGGGTCACCATTCATGGACTTTCATCTTGCTTTCGCCATTTTGAAACATCCATAGGACCCCAATGACCTGGTACGCAGAGCCCGACCCTTTAGTTGCCTCTTGACCAATGAAAAAAAGTAAGCACTAAAGCTCTCTGCAGACCCGATGATGTGGGCTTCCTCCATCAAACCTCCGTCTAGCCTTCGTTGTTCCAAATAGCCTTGACCTGGTGCCCTCCCACACCTTCTAGCCCACAAACTTCTTAAGTGACTTGAACTGCCACTTCCTCCTGAAGTCGTGGGTCGTGCATGGTGAAACACTACATGTGGAACACCACCTTTCCAACATCGTTTCAACGGCGGAGCTTCAGACAGCCGAGCTTCCCTCTACTTCTGCATGCTTAAAAGGTGGTCTTAACACCTCCAAACCTTCAAAGTGATCTCAACCTACATTCCAAAATGGATTGACCTCCTTGTTGGACCCCATTTCATGACCGAATCTTAGGGTGGGTTAAGACATGCGGGTCGTCATGCCCAGATTGTCATCCCTCCTGCAGCCACTTTAGAATAACCACTTGCCCAGGGAAGTCCACACCCCTAGGCCTGCATTGTTATAACTCCCTCCAGCAAAAGTCTAATGTTGATCTGAAAGAAATGTTAGGATTCTTAAGTGGTGAATTATCTAATTTAACATTGTTTTGTAGGATTTTGGCTAACTTTCCCCATGTTTTCATGCTTGAATGTGCTTACCACTCTCTCACCCATAGGATATATGGACCAGGTGCAAGACCTTTGGGGCTAGCCATGTAAAAGGATAAGGGAAAGAAGCCCGCCAAAGCACCCAAAGTCAAAGAAGACAAAGACCAAATGAAGTACAAGGTCCACGAGGAACCCCTCAACTCCAAAGTCACCACAGATTGGAGGGAGATCACAAACACTAAACTGGGACACAGATATTCATGAATTCAATCAAATGGTTTGGATCAACCTCACGACAAAAAATGCTAGAAAAATTAGAGGCAGTGGGTTGGCCAAGGCTGTCAATTTCCCGCCTTCTCTCATTGCTCTCGAGCTCATGATGGCCTGCAGAGAGGCGTATCAAGAAGACTCTAGAAGAATTGTAGACCGGGATGGGAATGCATTGGTGGATTTGTCTGCCAAGTCAATAGGGAAGAATTTTTATATCCCTACCTTCAGAGAGATGGAGGAAACTTCCAAAGAATATGCCAAGAAAACCTGGGATGAAGACCCTCTCAAATGCAAGAAAATTATTAATCAATACTGGTTAAAAGAAAAGAGAGGTAGTGCAACTAAAGTACCCTAGGAGCTCTTCAAAAGCGATTTCTACAAGGATTACTATGACTTGGTAACCCTACTGAGCAGAGTTATGGTCCTTCCAACTATAGCCTACTTTCAAGAGTGGATGCTATACTTCATAGAAGAAATCTTCTGAGGTGAAGCCAAATTCTATTGGGTAGGGATGATCAGTAATTGCTTGCATGAGCAATTTTTGGTTGTAAAAAAAACACAACAATTTTAAATGACATACTACCTGGTCTATCTTCTAGCTGACTGGAAGCAATACAGGGGCTTCTTTCTGGCTCCAAGTGAGACTCTAGGAAGGGAGTTAAAGGTATATGATAAGTATCCCCAACTCCAATATAGAAATTTCAAGGACTACTGTAGATTCAATGTCACCTTCATAGGCCATTTTATCAGACTACTCAGAGGTGACTTCCAAAGAAGGGTTTCCCACAGTACAAATTCTTACATCCACTAGTTCAGCTTCTTGTTCATAAAATTTCCAAAGTTTACCTACATTCGAGCTGAGGGTTTCTCAAAGAAGCCATATAAGCTACCCTAGTACCCAAATAACTAGTTGATACTACTTGAACTCTCTCGGTAGCAACAATGCGCACACACCCTCCTAAGCAGCAAGCATAAGGTAGGGATTCCCTATCCCCTCTCCTTTGTCCAGGGAATGTATGAACTCCACACATCCCAGTGTGCAAACTATTTTGATAAAGAACTTCTAGAATATAACCTAGAGCTCCACACTGTTCGACCATGAATGGACCCCTATGGAAAGCTTAGGAAGATGGTCAAGGTGGAACACGGCCAGGTACATGATGTTGAAGAGTTTTGGGCTAACTACAGGGATGATAAAGAAGTGTGAATGAGGAACTACATGCACATGATGACATAATTTTTCAAGAGGGTCAACTTGTTCTCTATGCCAAAACAAGTAGTGGAGGATGAAAATAAAGTAATTGATCCTCAATACAACACAATTCCCAATCTCACACTGCCATTAATTGACTTGAATGAAGAAGAGGTCAATGACCTCGATATTCTAATGAAAACCATCGACGCGAGAACTAAGGAATGGATTGATGGGAAAATTTCTCAGTTGAAGTGGAAAGGAGCCACCCTGACATACGAAGAGCTCAAGGGTGAGCTAAGAAGTAAGACCTACAATGGGACAGCTGCTGCCCCATCTGGAGAAACTTTAAAATCTCCACCAGTCACCAGGTCAAGAAAGATAAAAGAGATGGTTGAACGATAGCCTAAACCCAGGGTGTACTTGAGAAAAGCCTCAAAGGGTGAACCCTTCAAGAAGCCAAAGACATCGGATAGTTTCATGGAAATTCCCACCATCTAGGAGGATCTGCTCCATGAAGGAGAAGAACAAGAGGCCAAGCAACCAAAATCACCACATGATGCCTCTACTCTTGTGATCACCTCTACCACTAACATTTCCACTACTATTTCCCCCCCACCTGCTTCGCAGGTGATGGTTACCACTTCTCCACCTATAGTGGACATCTTAGTTTACCTTGCTTCCACCCCACCTGCCACACAAGTAATGGTAATAGATTCTTCCTCTGCCACTACTTCTTCGCTCTCCTCCTCCTCCATGTCTCCATCATCACCTCTTCCACTAGCTACTACAACAATGCCCATGCCCACCCTATCACTTCCAGATGCCTTTTCAAGGCACATGTAGAACATGCCAATAGAGGTCTCTGGGGTATTCATGAACCTTGTTCTGCAGGTTTTCCTAGCACAATTTGTTGTGGGCCTTCCTGTCCCTACCCTTCCAACTAAACCACCAAAAATGAAAGCAACAATGCAAATATCAGAAGAGTTGGAGAGGCAAGAGAGAGAAGAAAAAAATAAATGGAAGGAGAGGCAGATGATTACCATGAGCACCCTAAGTACAAGCATTTAGTGATCGATAAAGTGGTGTGTGAAGAGGAGGAAGAGACACAGTCACCCAAGGAAGACATTGAGGAGCCTAACACAAAATATATTGTGGAAATTTTGGACCCAAAGCATGAAGAGGAGTTGGCTCAATATCTCAAGAACTCCAGAGGGGAAGAAGTGGAAAAATTTCCCTCCAATGAAGAGAACAATGCAGATGAGAAAATGGAGAACACTAAGCCTCCAACTAAGGAACAAGATAAAATCCCCAAGCATTATAAAGAGATTCCTCTATCAAAAGAGCAAGAAGAGAGCCTCAAGCACGATGAATAAATTCCCCCTTTACATAAAGAAAAATAAAAGGAAACAAAAGATAAAGAATAAGATAAGCCTAAGGAAGAGGCTGAAACTAGGGAAAGCCTAGAAGTAGAGCATCATGAAGAACATGGAAATGACCAAGAAGAAGAAGAGAAAACTATTGAAGGGGAGGAAAGCCCCAAGGAACATGCAGTTGTTAAATTCCCTAGAAAAGAAATTGTATTCATCTGGGATTCTAATGAAGAAGAAGAAAAGATAGAACAAGAGGCTCTAGGTGACAAAGCAATGGAGATCCAATGCACCCTTGAAGAAGAAGGTGATCATGAATCACCAAAGGGGTAATCTCCGATGCTCAAATGGCTTGAGAAATAGCTAGAGAATAAAAGCCCAACCCCAATGGATCCAGAGGAAAGGCTAGAGGCCATCTTGGCTCAAGCCCAAATAAGCATGAAGAAAGAGAAAAATCCAAAGGTCAGATCTCGGCTAAAAATGGATGCATCAGGATCCACAACTATGCATATACCCACTCCAGTTATGGGAGAAGGGGTAAGCTAAAATATCTCCACCCTTGATTTGGGAACAACAACAAGAGAACAAAAGATCGACCACCTCCAGGGATCCATCACCACCATTGTCCACCAAATGAACAAGGATAAGACCTCTAAGGAAGAATTAAAAACACAGGTAGCGGATCTAATAGATTACATTCAGCAATGGTCATCAACCAAAGAGCTTCCCACTACACCAATGCCACCTCAACTATTGTCCAAGGAACACATTGACAAATTGGAGAAAAGGAAGAATTGGATGAAGGCCACAAAGGATTGGTTCTGGTAGGTCCTCTACAATGGAAATATGGGCATAGGTTGCGTTGTCAGGACAACAAACAAGTTCCTAGAGATGCAAAAGGTACTAGAGGGAATAAAAAAAAATTGCACTGACTTCCCAAAGTTATATCGGATCACATATCTCAAGCTTAAGGCCATCCTCAAGATACTCGATAGATCCTGGGAGGGGGAGTTTACTTTGGTAGAAGATGATCTTTGGCTCATGGAAACATGGAAGCTAGGATTAGACCATAGGAAGCAAGTGT
Organism: Sequoia sempervirens; assembly: GCA_007258455.2. Lineage (NCBI taxonomy): Eukaryota > Viridiplantae > Streptophyta > Pinopsida > Cupressales > Cupressaceae > Sequoia > Sequoia sempervirens. Next base: position 555,829,054 of record VDFB02193867.1, read on the forward strand.
TGGAATGAATGCTCCATGAAGTGGAGTTGGATATTGATTGGGTCAAGGAAATCAAGACAACCTGTGAAGAATACCTAAGGCTAATGACAGATTTTGTTGTGCCCACCGTTGAGCTAGACCTGGAGAAGATAAAGCCATACTTTCATAAGAAAATGGAGAATGGGACCAAAAATGCACTAACACCAGATTTCATGGGTTTTGTTGCATGAGCCTTCACTCAATCCGAGTAGGTAATAAAAAATATACAGAAATGTCATAAGGATTGGGATGATATTACAAGCAAATCTAGGAAATTTAATTTCCAAGTGATCCAATCAGATATAATGGAGTGGGATAAGCTCTAGGCATCGATCATAAAATTTGTAGAATATGCCACTGTGAAGAAAAGCGAAGGAGATCTTATCATTGATGATGAATTCCTTACAGTGTAGTTGCAGCAAAGAGAAATCAGCTAGAAGACAAAAGAGCTACAATGTTGCTCACTAGAAGACAAAATAGACTAATTGACAAGGATGTAATTTTAAATTGTAAAATATTTGGGCGTAGGTGAAACCCTAATTTGTAGTGAATATTGGCCATTCATTTTTCCTTTTGGACATTACAAATAGGGGGTCTCCTCTCATTTTCAAGAGAGAGTTGAGTTGTTGTAAAGACATGTTGCTAGAATTTTAATAGAAATTCATTGATTTGGTGGATTCTTGAGTTCCAACTTCATGTTGCATGATTCTTATTCTCATAGTTAGTGAATTAGAATAGATTTACTTTGTTTTTTATGAGTTTTGCAAGTTATGATTAGATTAGTTAATGTTGCACAATGATATTGAAGAATTTTGTTGTGTGTTGGCAACCTTCCTTTTCCATACTTTTTGTTGTTTATTGATGATAAATAGTTGTGTAAAGTTAGTCTAGGCATAAATTAAAAGTAGCACTAAATTTCTATCTTTTATTCATGCTTATGGTGAATGAATGGTTGAAAATCTGCAGTCCTTAGAAGCTTTCACTAGTTTCATGAGACTGTGAAGTAATCTAGTTAAGCGGGACTTAGTTTAAGGAAGGTCGTCCACAGTAGGGTCCTCCATTATCATTTTTCATTGCTAGTTTCAGGTCTAGGAACTTCATCTCTTCCCTTCCCTTTTTCCTTTTTTTAATAGTGACTTTGAAAAAGGTTCATTGCACATTGTAAAGCCAAATATGAAGCTAAAATAGGAATTCTTGACTGCTATATGAACCTACAGCAATGACGCAACAACTTTCCCATCTTAAGAACTACATTGGAAGATCCAATTCACCTCCAACTTAACTTCCGTAAGTCTGCACTGTGATTACTAGCAAGATCACATCAAAAAAATGAGACATTCCAAGCAAGTCATGACCTAACACCTGAGAGACCTTGGGGTGATTTTTTAGCAACTTGTTGCTGGAGATTGACTTTCAAGAGAGGTAGTGCACTTATGAACTGCCTGTGTTGAAAAGGTGCAAAAACACCCAACATATATATAACGATCGATTATTCACACATTATTATATGTGTGTTATCGACAATACATATATACATTTATAACTACCATACATATATACGTACCAACACATATATAGATACCCAATCATAATAATTATTTATGCATAATTTATTGTTAATACACACACACACTATTATATATATATAATCATCAATAGCTTGATCAAACAATCTTAGAAATCAAATACATTTTCCCAAGCATTTCAACCTATCCTCAAAGGTTACTGTTGACACCAAAAATTGACAAGGTAATAAAGCCTTATGGGAAACTCAGTTTAAGGGGGACCTTTTGCACTAAACTAAGTAACCTCCACATTTTTAGAGAAGTCGGCTTCTTCTATAATGGGGTTTGGAAAGGGAAAAGGAAGCAGATATAATAAAATAAAGTCTAACCTAAGGTGATGTGCCAAGATTTAATGATGGGCACGATAAATTATAGATTTAAGGGCCTGAATGGTGTTGTATTGTTCCCGAACATTAGAGACTTAAGATTATAGCATAGACAATTCATTCATTAACATAAAATAACATTGCATACATTCCTACTGCCAAGAAGAGTCCTTAGACATGATCTAGGTAAGAAAACTTGCATCCAACATATATAGAAGTTCTCAAATGAAATGTCAAGACAATAAAAAGCACAGTTCATTGTTTGATCAAATAGCATGAAAAATAGAAAGGCCGAACAATTGGCACAGTCTGATAGTTTTTGCAATCAAATAAAACAGTAATAAAGGCCTAGCGTCTTTTACTAAAACCATTGTTTTTCTTCCAAATTTTGGACCTTTTTCTCATCACAGAGAAAAGTATATATAACAGGAAAACCCCCCACCGCCTTGGAGAGCAGTAGCAGAAAAGATTTAGCGATCCCCGAAAAATGATGCCTAAATCAGAATATTCTCAAGGCCGTTACAACAGGATCGATCCGGAACAAAGTATCCAGTCATTCCAGGCACAAGTGTGTCTTTTGTAATGATAGCGGTGGTCCCAGCTAGGCACGATCAGGCAAGTGTCACCCCTGGTGTGAATGATTATGACACGCAGTGACCAATAGTATTATTCGGTTCATCCGGTCCATCGCCCGCATATGAGATCCTCCGTCTAGGCACATGGCAGCCCTTCACTGCCCGTATGAACCTCTCTCCCTTTGCCGCTAAGGATTTTCATTAATGCTATGTGTGTCAAATGGGTGGAGCCTTCATCAATAATAAAGGGAACGATTACCAACTGGGCGCAAAAGAGACGCGTGGCAGCATCTTGCTGCCCGCGGTTGCTACTTCATTTCCACAGTGAAAGATTTGTGAATGGTAGACACGTAGCTAGTGTACACCAAATTTAGCAACCGTGGGGGCCGCCAAAACTTTTTAGGAATGAGGGCTTCGTGGCAGCATTTTGCAGCCCGATGAGGCAGCAAGGAAACATGATTAAAAGTATCCCGTAGCCGCAACACGTGGAAGCATAGCGGAGTTTCCTGGGATGCGAAAGGAAAGCTGGGACTTAGAGTTGTGAGGAATAGACATGTGGAGCGGTAGAGAAAAACTTAGATAAAAGGGTGACCAGACCTTGCAATGCACAGGTCAGAACATGGAAAAATAAACCCGCAGGGAGCTGATTAAATATTTGTTAACAGCTACTTACTTGGTTCCAACTGACCCGACTCAACTTAGGCCAACCATTTCCAATAAGCCAAGACTAAGATGAAGGGTTCAATTACCAAATCCCATCTGACTCAATTCTTCTAAACCAAGTCTAGGTCGTGAGTGTGTGTAACCTTAGTAAGGTTTCATCAAGGGTTACCTGACCAATAACTTCTCCTGAGTGATACTTCCCCTCCCTTTTGGAGGTATGAACCTGCACCTACATCCAACTTGGCACATTTTCAATGGTAGTTAAATGTTCACATGAAATCCACTTTCATCATAAAACATTAGAATATTCATATTGTAATACATATTATTTCATTGTACTTCATCATTAAACAACAAATTACTCCTTCAAGTCAATAACATTTTAATACCTATTTCAGTGTTCCATTCCTTTAAAAACCTATTAGAATCATGATTTACATTCATCATCCTATTTACTTGTGAAGTTAAAAGTAACTCAATAACAATAAGGTAAGGTGTAGCACATCACCAAACTTAGCAAGACCACCATCATACTTCTCAAGTTTAACAAAATTACTCTTATCACTTATCATATGATTGGGCATCCACTATCAATTATCCAATAGTTCCTCTCCTCTCTTGCAAAGGCAGTCAACATAGTTCCTTCAATACTATGACCTTTTTTTGGAGAAATTTCCTTCACACATCTTCTTGGGTTAGTATAATTATTTCCAACATTCAAATCCATTAACAAACACTCATCACTTTCATCATTTGGTTATTTTGATTCCTTATCATCAAATATACCTCTGTCTTCTTTAGCATAATATTTTTTCTTGAATGATTTACCTTTATGATCTTTATGTTTTTTATTTGAAACTTTTATTGGACATTTTAAAGCATAATGACCCATCTTTCTACAATTGAAACATTTTAAGGGTAACTTACCTCTATATTTGCTAGTGCCCTTTTTCAATTTCCTGAAAAAATTCGCTTCTACTTCATCAAAATCATTTGGATCAAATTCATCATTCCTCTCTTTCAAGTGTTGACTTTAAAAGCAATTTATTTTTTTGAATCATCTTCGTCAAACTCTCTTAACTCAAAAGTAGTTAAAGCACCAAACATTTTATCTCCATTGATCCAAATTTTGAGCTTCCTTAATAGCATAGACTTTAGCACTATACAATTTAGGAGGATTTATTTATACCTTTTCCCAACTTCACTTTCCTCTATTTTTTCACCAAGACTATTGATGGAATTGGAAATTTCATCCACTTTGAGCATGTAGCCCACAATATCTTCAAATTTGGCTTTAAAATTTTGCATCTTTGCTTGCTTGACCTAGCATCTCATTCATAAATACTTTTCAACTTTCCCCAGACCTCTTTAGTAGTTTTGTAGCTTATCACCTTCACAAGGTCTCAATCAGAAAGGCCACTCAAGATAACATTCCTTTCCTTTCCATTATTCTCATAATCTTTGATATCATCTTCACTCATCGAAGCAATAGTAGGTATATTATATCCATCTTCAACTGACTTCCAGACACCAAATCCTAATGAGACAAGAAAGGATTTTTTCTTGGCTTTTTAGAAAACATAATTTTTTCTATCGAACATAGGATCTTTGACACCATTCTTGTGCACTATTTGGATCTACCTCAAGTGGTTAAGCTTCTTCCAAGGAATATTGCTCTGATACCAATTGTTAGACACACAAAGAAATTGAGGGGGGCTGAATTAGTTGTATATTAAAATCTTCAAACCCTCATTAATCTTCAAACTATTATTAAGTAATAACATGAATTTAATCTACTAAAACATAAATACATCAACAACCATACACAAGAGAACACCATATTTTACATAGAAAACCTTCATCAGGGAAAAACCACAGTGAGGATTAACTCACATATATACGAATAACCACCAATTACAAAAGGTTCACTATGGGAAGGGCTCATTTCCCAAAAGAAAAGAAAGGCTCACTATCAAGGGCTCATTGCCTAGAGGACTCACTATCCATAATAGAAAAATAATGGAATAAATGGTTATAAGGAGGTTCACTACATCAGAGGAACGTGAGAATCCACCACAACTTTACACCATCTACAACCTTTGGCTCACTGCCTCTAACAACTTTAGGCACTTTTGAAATGTAGGCACCTTTTCCTTAGTACTTTTGGTAGTCATAGGTGTTCATTCTTGCACTCATATCTCAAAACTTGATCACACATACATCATTTCACATCACACTACACACCATACACTTTCCAACAATTGACCTTGCATATATATCCTTTGCAACCTCAAACAACTTCTCTAGGTCAGGCTCGATGAAATGTATGCACCTCAATCATATAGCCACCAAATAGGTCGACACCAAAAACCTTCACATTGGAAAAAATTGAAGGTGGACCACACCAAGGGTTAACCAAGACCCAAATCTACAATGACATGATACACCATGCTTCCACAAAGAATAAAGTACATCTACAATCAAGGCTAAAATGTCAAGTCAGCCAAATCAGTATTAATGCTATCAAACAACTAAATTCACACTTCACCAAGTCCAGAAACACCCTATGGACCACATAGAAACATTGCACAACATCCTAGAATATTCCAAAACCAACATAATATTCAATAACATTGGCACAAACACCTACAACAGAAAATACTATCACCATGTGCAACTAATCAAACTACCACTAAGATACAACACATGAACTAGGCTTGCAGAATAGATGAACACCAAACCATCCAAGGGAAGATAGATAAAGGTAGTATAAGCGTGCTCCCAAATCTACGACAATAAATTTTAATGTAGAGAAATGTGGAGCATTTCCATTTCTCCTAGACAACCTTCTTCACACACCAAACACTGTCAAACACATCTTCTATTGTCGCACAATCCAAAACCTGAAAATATGGATATAACACCTCTCAACACTTTTGTAAATCATATCCAAACTACACAAGCACATCTTCAAGCATGAAGAAATGCAGAGCACAACACAGAACACAACCCTATCACCTTGTACACTCTTTATGCAAATTTTCTCAAAAGCACTTGGAAACCAAGTGAACATGTTGCATTTGCAATACCACAAACACCTTCTCACCATAACCACACTAGAGTTTTACGTCAATGAAAACACTAATGACAACATAGTGTAACATAAAATATTATTAAATCATGCAACATGCAACTCCTTAATTATTTTTATGAAAAAAAATGAAATTAGGAAATCATTTAAATCAAGCATACACTAGAATTTCACAACACATTGAGATTCTATAATAATTCCTATGTTGGGTTCATATAGGTCAATTATGACACATATGATATGATTACAATCAGGGAATGGATAGGGAGGCCCAATATGACATCTTCAAATTAAATATTATTGGGGAATAACGCAAACCTATATAGCCAAGTGAAGAAATAATCGTACACATATAACCATCCAATGCAAGTCAAGGGGACATGCTCAATGTATATATAGCCAAAGAATAACATAACCACCCAACAAGGTCCAATAGTATAAATCATAAATAGCATACTTAAATATTTCATATACACCATTTCTTGAACATCAATAATCGCATACACATTTAATCACAACATATATAATGCACATCATTAAATTGAAGCATAATGGTAAACCAAGCATGTAAATTTTACAAAATTCCAACAATTGACATGTCGAGGAACCTCATCTTAAATATGTGATGGTTTATATGCACCATTTGAAGTCATAAAATAATCACCACAATAATCATGAGGAAAAAATGAATCTAAAACACCAATATCACATTAACAAGATCCAAATGGGAGGCGTACTACATGGTTTCTCTTTCTAAGGGAAGAAAGATTGTTTGGTGAAATTAGATGTATCACATCAAGTATGCAATTGATGGTTCCATTGAGAGATACAAGGAACCTCTTGTATCTAAGTGGTTTTCATGAGTTGGGGGTATTGACTACTTAGAGAAATTTTCCCCTATGGCCAAAATGGATTATATTCACCTTGTTCCTTTTATTACTACACCTCAAAGATGGATAGTGTATCAAATAGATGTGAAGAGAAATTTATTACATGGTGATATTCATGAGGATATGTATATGGAGAAGATCCAAATTTCATTGAGGAATTTTCACTTGTAGACAAGTTATGTTGTTTTATATTCAGTCTCAAACTAGCCCCTCATACTTGGTATGACAAGATTGATAGTTTCTTGCTTGAATATGGTTTCACTTGTTTCTAGCCAAATCACACCATATACATACAAAGGCCCATGAAGATGATATTTTGATATTAGTATTCTATGTTGATGACTTGATTCTCCCTACTAGTTCCTCATCCATGCTTCAAGATATTCAACATAGTTTGATAGCACACATTAACATGATAGATCTTGGGCTTTTGCATTTCTTCCTTGGGATTTTTAATTTCTTCCTTGGTCTTTAGAATCTTCAATCTAATGATGGAATCTCCATATACCAATATAAATATTTTATTGACTTGATTTCTTGGTTTCCTATGAGTGATTGGAGGCTTTCAAATATACCATTTCAATTTGGTTTCACTTTGACTACTACTTGGACAACACCTATTTTGATGCTACTTTCTAAGATAGTTGGTAGTATTTTGAGTTTGACATACACTCATTTTGATATCACCTTCACTATTGGGTTTGTCTCCCATTCTTCACATGAGTCTAATGATATTCATAGAAGGAAATAAAGTTCATTGTGAGGTATATTTAGGACACCATTCATTTTGACCTTCAACACACACTAAGAGCTTCACAAATAGTAGCTACACTGACTCGGATTGGGCAAGAAATGTTGACTCAAGAAAGTCCAATTTTAAGTTTATTTTATCTTGGTTCTAGTCCAATCACATGGTCTGGAAAGAAGAAAAATGTTATTATATTATTATCCACTAAGTTTGAGTATCAAGGAGAATTTCTTACTAGCCAAGAGATACTATGGGTTCAATAGCTTACAACAAAATTTGGACTTCCACCTAAAAATCCTACTTTACTTTGGTTTGATATCCAAAATTCTATCCATATTTCATCTAACCCAACTGAGAGTCAACAAACAAAACATGTTGAAATTGACACACATTTCATTTGAAAACTTATCCATGATGGTTTTATCTCCTTGGAGTATTTTCCTATTGAGGATCATGTCACGGAAATCTTATTTAAACTTTAGCATTGCCTCACTATATTTTCATGCACCATTTTCTTAAGGTGAAGGAATTTGTCCTTGGGGAGTCTTGAGTCCTTTTATATATAGTTCTCTTTTTTGGAGAGGATTTTTTCCCACAAGGTTTTCTCCTTTACTCTATTTGTGAGAGACTTTTATTTTGTACATGAGTACCTTATCAAGTCTTGTTATCGAGTCTCATTTTTTAGTGACTTAATCCCTAATAGTTACTTAATGGGGGATGTCAGTGTGAAAAGAGCTTTTATATAGTTACTTACCTACTTCCTAGAACTAGTAGACCTATTCACACTAGCTTAAGTTTAGTTAGTGTTTAAGTGTCTCACCTCATAGACACATGGCAATGCACTCACCCTTGTCCCAATTTTTTTTTGTTTCACATCTCTTGGAATGTTAGTCAATTTTTTTCAACCTTCCTAATTCCTCCTTGTCCTACACACATTTTTTATGATAGGTTTTGGATAATTCTTATTTCTTGAATTCTCTTGTGGAATTTCTTGAAATTTGTATTCATAGTTTGTTGCTCCAATTATTTTAATTAGACCATGTATGATGCCTCACCATTAATAAGGCATTAGTGATATAAAATACATATCAAATTCATCAAATATTATTAAATTAATTATATGATAAAATGGAAGAAAAAATATTTAGAGTTTGGAAAACACCATGAAAATGAAAACCTAAAACAAGGAGAAAAAAATTGGTATCTTATATTTTAAAGTAGGTTTCCAATCCTTAAAAATAGTTAAAATGAAATATTTATAGGTTGTTTGGTATGGGAAGCTGAAATCCATTTTCTCGAAAACCTTCAAAAGAGACAAAATAGATTGAAATACTCAAAGGCATTTATCTTTTTTTACCTTTTGTAACCATATTGAACCCTATTACATTTGAGTAAAATTTGAATTTCAGATGCATTTAATCCTCTCTTTGTGCACCCTTTTCTACCCCCAAGTTCTCTTAGTACTCCTCTATTGTTATTCATGATTATTGAGAGATTCTCACATGTTTCCACTATCAATAGTCCATCCACATTATAAGATTCAAGCTAACCATTTTGAGTTTTTTTTGTGTCATTTTATTACCTCTTTATAATCTCTACATATTTCAAAATATTTCCACCTCTAATATCCAAGTTCAAATTATTAACCTCTTTATCATAGCAAGCTTAATTTAATAGCTCAAACTTGTTTGTAATATCAAAAGAAAAGAGCATATGCCTTTAGCATAATTTGGGCCTACAACTCCTTTCCCACAATTACCATACACTTATTAGAGCCATAAGTAATGGTAAAAGTAATGAGCTCATTAACCATTGTCATGGCATTCACCCCATAGGATACACTATCATCCTTCATCATCTATCTTTTCAAAAATAATTGAGAACCAAAGACCAAACAATTTATGAACTCTACTGCCCCATTTATGTCCATCCTAATGCTTTAATATATTGTAGATCTCTAAATTTTAGAATAAATGGAAGAATTATTTTTCATAATTTCATCAATAGGGTAAATGATTATTGATATTTAACCATCTAGTACTGATCTAAAGCTTCAACTAATTAAATAAGACTCGATCCTTTTCAATAGTGCTTCTCCATCGATCACCTAGCTATGGATTTTCCTCTCTTGCACTGCAAGGGCTCTACTACATGGTGGAAAGATGATACTAAATACCACTTAACTATTCATGCTTTTGTTGATTTATATATTGATGTTGATTCGTTGGTAGGAACCCCCCTTGCAAATCGATCTACCTTTAGTTTTGGAACCTCTTCTTTGTTCTTCTCATGTTTTTGGACTCCTTGTGAGGGAATTCCTCCTACGTATGTGACATCATGTGCTAACAAGCCCTCCATGGGGGTTTCTCCTCATGCTCCCCCTTGTAATGAGCATTTGGATGATAGTATTTCTTGGATTGTTGTTCGTAAAGGAGGAAAGGTCTTCCTTCTTCCTCTTCCCAATATCATTCTTGTGTTATGGGTGTTAGGTCAATCCCTCTTGAAGGGTTGTCAAAGTGGGATTTTGGTGATCCCTGCTCTCTTGTTAAGTAGTTTTTCAAGGCATATTAGCTACATTTGTTTCTCTTTCTATATTGTATTGCTTCTCTGCAATTTTTGGCCTATTTAGGACTATTCCATCCAACTTTTTGGTTGTATTTGTAAGAATTTTATGACCCTTTTTTACCACTTACCTTAATCAAAAAAATGTGTTACCTGAACCTCTCTCTTAATGAAAGACATCCCTTGTTTGATAAAATCAAAATTATCATCCATATGCACTTGGTCCTTTGAAGAATTTGAAGTTGCAACTACAACTTGTAAACCTATAAAAAGAAGAGACACATTCAAGCAACTAAACTTTCCTTCATAAATTCTACTTTGAGACCAATAACCTTTTCATTTTCATGTGTGGTGACAAGCCAATAAATAAATATTGCATGGTCACTCAACAAAAAAAGAAACTTTCCCATATGTCGTCATAACCACTTTATCTCCCTATTGAAGGTCTCCTAAAGGAGAAAAATGAGAAATGTAAATCATTCCACATTTCATAGTAGATTCTTAGAACATCCTCATAAAGACTCTTTTTATATAATTTTCAATCATTATATTCCATAAAAATAGAGGTATTTAAAAAAAAAAAACTTTTCTATATTCACAACAAACTTTTTGTATCTATGCAAACCTTCGTGCAATAAAAACACCTTGCTTAGTAGGCATACCACCAAACCATCCACTTCTCGAGTGACCCAAATACATTGCACTACAATAGTCATTTTGGAGCAATTAAACACAGATGTATGGTGCATGTCATGGAATAGTGGAATAAACTTTATGCTAGACAAGCTAGACCTTAGCTCTCTTCAAATATAAATTCATCAAAAAAATTTCCTTTTAAGAGCCTGAATTATTTCCCAAGGGAATTTTTCATGCTCGGAGCATAACACATATGATCCATGTTTTACAATCTTTATGTCTTCTTCAAGGCATCCAATGCATTCGGCAACTTACTGTTATGTTTTTCTTCCTATAAACGTAGTTTCCTAAGAAATTTCTACAAGACCTCTAAGGTCTTTCTTCCTATCAAGTCGTTGGGATATCAAGCTTTCGTAAGTATTTATATATTTGAGAAAAACCCTTTGTGAGTCTGATAGTCTAAGACTTCAGAGTTCAGCATTCAAAATTTAACCAAGTCTTTTTAGGTTGAAAAACCACTACAAAGGTCGAACCTTTGGAAGCTTTACTTTAATATGTTACATGACACAACATAATTATTAGCATGGTTAAAATGAATTTACCAATATCTAAATCGTCAAATAATTATATAAACAACTGTACAAGCAAAACAATCAAGTAATCAAAATAGCTTGCAAACTCATTTTCAAATCCAAACTAATGAAGGATTTGGGGTTCAAGCTTATGTGGCTTGGGATTTTTAACATTTTTTTTTTCTTTGTTTTATGTTCAGAGTGGATTACTATGGTCAAGCTGTAAAAAGATCAGGTTTCAGCCTTAACACAACATTTAATATGTTCTTGAAAAACTCTTTGCAAACTCTTAAGTATTTCAGACATAGCTTTTCTCCAACCATTTGGATGGGTTATAAATTAATTTCAAAGGACCGAAGTGGAAAAAGCTTGAGGTTTAAAGCTTAGTGATAAGCTTTCAAATCATAAAAAATTTAACTTGGTTTAGGCTTCAGTATATAATGATTGATTCTCCATCTTAAAAATTTAGAAAGAGGAGTTAAGCATCATTCATAATCTATATTGTTTATGGTTTGGATTTAGGGTTTGAGTTTTGTAAATTTGGAGTTTGGATTTTAAATCAATTATTTCATAAAGTGGAGTTCAAAAAATAATGTCTTCGATTTCAAAGCTTCGAAATCAATATTCATGGTAATTATATTTTTGAATATGATTTCATATCTTAATTTGAATTTATTATTTTGACATACTTGACTCAATGAGTACAATTCAAATTAAATATAACCACTTATACAAAACCCTAATGACCTAATGAGAGGATGTGGGCAGCAAAATCTAACAATGGAGTGCCATTTGAGAGTATGCACTAGTTAGCTTTTGGCCACTAACTAAAATCTTATGCAATATAGTTCAGGGATATGTTAACATTAACCATTGAGAAAAATTAATATATAATTGACAGTAAGACTTTGTACAGACTTATGGGGCAGCTTAGTAACATTGGTAGAGACATGAATCAAGTTTAATGGTCCTCCAAGTTAGTCAATCTAAATTAAAATAAAAGTGTTAAGAAAGGGATATATCATTTAGAAATTTAGAATTGTTTACAGTGAAACATTCATGTGATTTAGATTTTAAATACAAATCTTTTTGAAGGGATTTAACAAATTTATTTATCATAAAAAAATTAATGGACTATCTAGTAATCTGAGGTTGATATTTTGATAATTAAGAAGTTTTAAATAATTCATCATAAGATTTTATATCAAAGTTTGGATCTCTACGTTAAAAATTGAGTCTGTGGCAGCAATTTTATTAAACATCCAAAATTTCCAATATAATGGCCTGTGTTATTTTTCAACAACTCATAGTAAAAGAGTGGACCTGTATATTTGTTTTTAATGTTCAAATCAAAGCTAAAAAGTGATTTCTACCATATTAATAGAACCAACAATTAGCAACATAAAAATTAAATTAAATTGTGACAAGAAGTATTAAACAAAGCATGAACTAACTATGTTTAAAGTGTAGGAAATAAAAAATCCAACATAGATGAAGAGTAAAAATATTGCACATGTATAAAGAAAAGGAGTAGCAAATTCCCATGGCAATAAAATAATTTTTTTTATCCCAAAATAAAGCTTGTTTCACATCAACAAGCTTTACTTTATATCTTCTCTCAATCATGGTAGCTCTAACTGTTGATCAAATTCCTCATTTGTATTGAAATCTTGGCCAGAGTATTTACTTCATCCTTTACATGTCTTAATCATATAGTGGACCCATGTTTGAGTTTTCATGTGCACGCAATGCTCTAATGCATATGCTTATAAACTGGGTAATCTGAAATGTTTTAATATATGGTTTGTTGTGGATTGTTCTATGTTTAGTGAACACTTATGAGGACCATTGATGAATTATATTTAAATTCTATGGGTATCCGTTGGAATTGAAGTAAAATGGAGTAATATGTTGAGTGAAAAACCCAAAGATAAAGAGAAGGCTATCTCCTTGTTTAGCTTTGTAAGGTTCAAGAAGGTGATCCTTCAATATTTGGAGAAAAATTTATAAGATGGATTCATGATTACTTAGATAATAGAAAATGATAAAATATCAAATAATGTATATTAGTTCATTTAAAGTTATTAGTTAATAGATCAATTTTTTGAAACATAAGTTTAAGTCCAATTTTTTATGTCACTAATTTGTTATGTGTTCACAATTAGCATGATAAAGAGATCTTGCAAATTAAGGAAATGGGGTGTTCATGATGTATGAATGGATATATTCAATTGGAAACACATACGACCATAATCTATATACCAAATTTAATCATGTGAACGATAATCATCAAGCTACCGGGCGTTGGAAGGAAGCTGAGTGGTTCAGACACCTTTAAAATTACAGTCTAAACATTTACAAGTGGCTCTCACATTTCCTATGATTGGTTTGAACGGATGTGACTATTCAATCCTTGTCTGGGTGCAAAGTTTTGTGGTGTGTGCCGAGGCTGCTGGTGGGTTTCTGGGCATTCTTTGAATTAATGGGACCCTCATTTACCTTTGTGGGCAGCGAAATTTCTTTCTTGGTTTGAATAACGTTCAATTTTTAATGAAATTCTCAGATTTCTAGCTTTGGCACACTTTCAGGTAAATTCTCTGTGTATATATATTATTCTCTAATGGCCTTCCTGGTTGATCATGGTGCAGTTTCTTGTTTCTCTGGATCAGACATGCCTCCTCTTCCAGTGTGATCGCCTCGGGGCAGTGGCGGGGTGGCTCGCATCCCATCGCCTCACTTGGTGATTCCCTTCTTGGTGACCCATTCTCCGCCCATGCGGGCCTTGAGGCAGCCTTTGGTGGTGCCGAGGGAGTGGCGATGGCGGTTTGGGTGGCCTTGGCCTCCTGCCACAGCTATATGGTTGTGACTTCAGTAAAATTTCCCGCGTCTCCGGTGCTTGCAATCTAAACCCCGACACGAGGGAAGGACAAAGAGAAAAAGATGTTGATGGCGGTTTGGGTTCTCCTTTCACAACATGGGTTCTGGGAAGGTACAGTGAAAAACCCTCGGCACTTCCCTCCCCATTCAAAAGCTTATTTTGTTACTTTGTAATTTTGGACACGGGCTTGGCCATGTGATCAGTTTTCGGTTGCTACCATTTGACTCATAGGTGTGTTTTATCACGTGAATATGTACATTTATGTTTAAGTCCAGCATACTATTCGTAAAAAAAAATAATAATAATTTACTCATCACATAAATGTATTAATATTCTTAAATATGTGGTTGAAACTTTGTGTGTTAGTGTCATTTTATTGCAATAGAGCCATGGATAAACATACACACAAAATCCTCCTATTTCCTCAAGAGTTTTTGGATGATTTAATGTACTAAGCTTTGTCTTGTAAGCATTATACCATCTATTTTATTTTTTTGATTGCCATTCAATTTGTACTTAGAAATATTTTATATGTATTATATATCCCACATGTTGAATCAAAAGATTCACAAATATTTTATAAATGTAAACAAATAAACATCAACAAGAACAACAAATATGTACTTGGAAATTTAAAATTGTTTCAATTAGATAATGCAACAATAGAGAAAAATGGTGTCGCAACCTTGCAATTACAAAATGTTACTATTTATAGTAATTTTATATTTTAGTATGGATTGGTTTGAAACTTCCCCAAAGCTATAGAATGGATAAATAAACATGTTGATAAAGTTTCATCATAAGATCATGTCTACACTTGAAGATATTAAAGTTTCTATTTTTGAATGTTTCAAAGTCCAATTTGAGGCCATTAGAGGTTATTTTTGGGCTCAAAAGTGGTTGTAACCAACAAAATTAGTTAAAGCTTTATAGAACACTTCATGTTTCCAATTGTTCAAATGGTTTGTCAATAGAACTCCTAGATCAAAAGTTATGGCTAGAGAAAGTTAGGTCTCTCAAATTGGGAAATGTGAAAATGTATTGAACATAAAAGAGATGTAAGGGGGAGTTACACGTGTTGGTGTGTTTTTTGACACATCATAGGCATCTTTTATTGGAGATAATTTGGGTGCAACTTTGTAGGTGGTTTTAACTCATAGTTTTGTAAATATCATTTGATGATTTTATGTATTGTATCTCTTATATATTAGTGTATTGAGATGGAAGTGTGTGAGAGTCTTATAGATGTTGATTTGTCTCCAAATATCTAGTTGTTAATACTTTTTGTGAAAATCTTGCTCTACAAGTATATTGTAAAATTATTCATTTTAGAATAATATAATTGGTGGCTTTTTGAGTGAAAGTTTTATCTCAAAATGGTTTTCCCCATGTAAATCATTGTGTTGTATGAATGATATTTATGTTTATTTCTATTTAGTTTCTATAACTGTTGTAAAGATCTAAAAACTTGCATCATCTTTCTCTCAAGATTAGTGTAGGAATTTGTTCTACAACCTTAGCTTCCTTCAAGTGGTATAAAATCTTGATCACCTTTGGTTTTTGTTATGGGTTGTTAGGTTTTTTGAACTAATTCAATTTGAAATAGGAGCTTGTGTAAAAGATACTTGTATGAATTTTCAAATAGAAAACACATGAAGGAGATTAAAGGTAGATAATTTTTCCAGTAATACTTTTGAGATGTGGAATCTGAAAAATGGAGGGTCTATTAATTTGTAGTGCTCCTTAGTTTGCTTTGGTTTTGGACAATTACTTGGATTGTATTTGGACTTTATGATACAATTTGATGACACTTGGATACTGTGATAATTCGATGCTTAGTTATGATGATACTTGTTGACACTATTATATCTGATGTTTTATGATTCCCCCATGCTTGGTAGATCAATTTAATTGTTTATGTGAGTTATCATTGATATGAGTATTATGTGTTTATTGGATGTATGTTTTATCATGATTCGATATCAGCTTATTGTGTGTTGATGTATTGGTGAAGGGGAAAAGGGTTGCATCACTTGCTTGCGAGTGCCCTACAATGCTACGATTTTCTCTCCATGGTGTGATTGATTGTTTGCCTATGTACATGTTTGACCATGTGGTTTGTTACAGGTTGCAAGTACTAGGCATCAACTCCAACTGAATATCCAGGTTTGAGTGTGTCTTATGCCCAATGGAGATGGATGACTTGGACATAGAATCGAGTCCAACATGTTGAGCCATCATCCTTGACAAGGATGAGTGTCTATTTATCATTCCCTGTTGTGTGGTTAGTCTGAGTCATCTTGTCAATATTAATTTTGTTCTACTTTTTGTTTCGCTTTGTGGTCAAGTATGGTGTGACTGTATGTTCATTTGAGTAATGCAATGATTGTGCCTTTGTTTGATTATTTCATTAAAATAAGAATTATTGAAACTAAAAAGGCTTTAGAATACTTAAAATAAAAGTTTTATAAGATTGAAGTATTGATTAAATAAATAATAATACTGTCCTTATTTATTTTAAATAAATTTAAAATTATGGTTTAATAAGGGAATTCAAAGAATAAATATATCAAAATATGACATTAAATGCAAACAAGTTGGAAATGAAGAATTAAATTAATAAATTAATATTTTAATTGTTTGATTATTGTGTGTAAATCATAAGATATGGTTAAAATTATAAAAGATAACAATGTTTAGTGGCAGTTGTGAATAGTGTGAAAAATAAAAATAAAATAACTTAATTAAAATTAAAGAAAGGGATGCAGTTATAGATGGTGGAGAATAATAAATAAATTAGTTGGAGTTAGCTAAGAGAGGAGCTTTTGGGTTATTTTTCAAGAAACAAATCTTACTTTTCTTGGCGGTGAATTTTCTCTATTCTTGAAAATTTTCTTGGAAGTTGGAAAGCTCTAAAATTTTGTTCTTGGAGGCTTTGGGGTTTTTACAAAGGTGTTGGATTCAGAAGAGCTTGAAGTTGTAATTGAATATTTGGGAAAATTTGAGTTGCAACTGGAATTCAAACCCTGCAACACTTTTAGCTCAGCTATTTGATTATTCTAGGTTCTTTCTTGAGAAATCTTCTTCTCTGTTTTAGAATAAATGACTGGTATTGAATGCTGCTTGAAATAAAACATGTCTGCAATTATTGAGTTTGAATGGAAACAATGAATATTTGTACTATCTAGAACTAATTCAACTTCCCCAATAATAGCTTCATATTTAACTTGTGATATTGTATTCCACTTATTATCTCAGTGGGTCTCTATTTTGTAAATTCTTCCCTATGACAATAGATAAATGTTCCTATTCTCTTACTTCATAGTTTTGGGAAAAGTCTTGAAGCTGGAAATACCCTATTTCCTTCATTCGCCAGTCACTTATCTTTCCTGATTTGTTTATTGGTGTATTAATTCAATGGGTTATAATTAAATTTGGGTCAAGCCATTCTCTGCCAAGGCATCTTTTCTTAGTGCCTATTCAAGTTGGTTCTTGAGCAATACTCCTTATTTAGTTAAAATTTTGTGCAAGTTCTCCTAGCACCCTCTCCTATCTTCAGGCATTGCATTCAAATAGAATCTTGGTTGAAATATCCCTCTACGTCATGGCGCCCTCTTTTGTTAACTTTGCGAGTTGATTTTCAAGCAGTATTTCTTTACTCTGCTAAATTTTGGGCATAAACTTCTCAAGCTGAACATTCATGTATAGACTCCACCCCTGCGTCTCTATTTCCAAGCGTCGACCCAATCCTACTAGTTGAATCATTTCTTGAATGTATTAAGTGCTTGAATGACACCTCAAGTAGTGTTGTGTGGATTACTATCTTTTGTTTCAATAAATCAAACTCTCGCATGTTAATTGGGTTTGGGAATTATTTAGCCACCCCTGTATAATACAATCATGCGAACATATCTCTATGTTAGCATTCGTTGTAACTAGTAGTTAAATTCGGTGTGAGTTGTAGTTGAATAACATCGATTCTAGCTCCTGTGCAAAATGAAATTTGATTAATTCCCAAAGCCATATGCTTATATGAGTATCAATTTGAATTAATATATATATATATATTGTCTCTATGTTCAGTTGGGGATGTCACTACCTTATTCTGGGATTGATATATTTGCATACAAAAAAATAATAAAATCTGAATGTGGTTAAATAGATGGGTTTGAATATATATATTTAAGTATACTTATTTTTGTATATGTTAGTTTCAGTATTCTATCTTTTTAAAACAAAGTTTTATTTAATGAAATACCAGAATATATATATAGAGAGAGAGTACATATATGTATGTGTATTTTGAATACATCAATGAAAATAATGTTGTCCCTATTACTATGTAATTATGGCTAGAAAATATATGAAACAAAAAATATTTCATTATGGAAAAGATTGATATAATTTTATAATTAGATAAACAAAAATTAGTGTATTTTGAAAGAGAGCACCTTGCTTTAGATGATTAATTAGATAACATGAAATGAGTATCTCGTAAACCTACTTTAGAATCTACTTTTCCATTATTGTTTTGAATTTTTCATGTGAAGCAAGTGAATGGATGTTATTTGGAAATGAATTGTGGCTTTTGTTCAATGTTATGTTATCTTGTGAAATGAATCTTAGGAGTCTTCCAAAGGCTAGGGAGGATTGTCTTCTTGATGGAAATTTTGATAAAATTTGGTGTTGGTTGGTTTTATATTGACTGTATTTATGATGGTTATTAGCCTTGCACAATATGTTCACCTATGTGGTTGGAAACTTTAGAAACTTGTGAGTGGCAAGGGTTATGCCTTGCCTTGTTGTATATGTTAATATATTTTTGTGATTGTGCAAGTTGGCCTTGATCTTTGATTTTATTGGGTCTCCTAGTTGTTGGTAGGGGAGTGGCTCTCAATGGGGGTTGGCACACAAAGTGGCACTTGGGTAACCCCTGTGGGAGTTTCATAATCAAGTGATAACCTAAAATGAACTTAGGGGGTTGGGTAGTAATCACACTAATCAAGGTAAGTGAATGTCTCACTCATGGCTCAAGTGCTCGTATAGTCTTGATATGAGTCAATAAGGCTTGGAGTGGCAAGATCAACTACCTCGTCCTCATGAGAGGTATGTTAATTCCACATAAGTTTTCATGAGGGGCCAAATATTGATAGAGGCTACTAGGGTAACCTAGGATGGGGGTCAGGGCCTAGGAAGATCTACCTAGGTAACCCATGACAAACTATGTGATGACACTCCTCCTACAACAACCTAGTATTCCCTTGACTTTTGTTTCCCTTGATGTTGTGTGCCTCTGGAAGTCACGTTATTGTCATATGTTGTTGTACTATACTTTTCCATTGATGTCATGTAAACCTTTGTATTGTCTCTTATCTCTTGACTGATTCTGGTGGTGGGATCCTTTCTCTATCTCCTAGCATGGGGGTGGACCTTAGGGTACCACATGGTCGGAAGGAATGTGCATTGTACTCCATTGGGTTCCCTCTCCTTGTTCGTGATTGTGGTGACTTCTCCTAGATTGAAAAATTTTGTATTTGTACTGTTTCATGTGGATTATCTATCATTTATTTTACCATAATCTAATGTATAAGGTATTATACTTTAATGTACTCTCCTCACATTTATACAAGGACACATTGTTGTTCAGATGTATCAATGTAATGATGTAAACTAATATTGAACTCTCTTATGTAATGGATTTTGTAAAAGATGTTATTATATATGCAATTAAATGGATTGATTCTAGTGATCTCTATGGAATACATGTTATGGTTGTATCATATTAATTTTTCAATTAAATGAGATGGTTAAATGTAATTTCATATTGTAGATGGAGTTTAATTAAATGTATTGATTTATAGTTTCTTATTAATTTAGTTAATGGTAACCAAGTAGCATAGTTGTGAACCTTAGAGGACTTAGGTTAGAATTTGAGTTGATGTTTCTGTTGTCATAGGGATTTGCACCTGCATGCAAAGCTACAAAACTTTGCAATCCCGTGCAACATTGGACTAATTTCAAGTTGTGGGTACCCTATATGAAACTAGACCTCCGGATTCTAGGTCGGCTTCCTATTTGATCTTCAAATTAATTATGTGCACTTGTTTGGAAAAGGCAAAGAAATTTGAAATTAAAAGCTTAAACTAAAAACTAAAATGGGTGATGTACCTAATTGGAAATCTAAACTGCAAATTAACTCACAAATGATTACTCAACACTTTAATTTGCACAACCTGATTTGATAACCTAATCACCTAAATGTTTTAAACAGAGGCTTTGATTCAATACAATTTTGAGGGAAAAAATAGTTTTCACAACTAAGTTGATCAGTCAATTACATGCACAGTGTATAACCAGTGAACTTAAACTAACTTGCATACAAATATTTATGGAGATAGGTCTCGAAATTGAAAACACAATAATCCCTTGATCCAATCCCTCACAATAACGACTCCTAAAATCTTGAAGGAAAAACTCAAAAATACTAGAAATTAAAAGGAATCTTCTGCAAATCACAAACTAATTAACCTGTAAAAATTGTTGCATAATCTATTAAATTCTAAAAGTTGAGTTACATGAAGTCTCTTTGCTGAAGGAAAAGGAAAAAAACAAGAACTAAAGGAAAAAGGCTAACTTTTTCCAATATATACAAAATAGGCATGCACAAAGCAGCCAAAAAATGGAACTGAAGTGAAAAATTGCATCTCTAATGTGAAATCCAAGCAGAAGAGAAAATCTTGATAAAAATAGCCCAAAACTGAAGCAAACTGCACTCTGTATCTAGAAATATCCACCTCTCCATGCACCTGACCAAAATACCTCGTGAACTGATGAACTGAGAGAAAGCCTCACTAGTTTGACTAAAAGTCAAAGAGAAACCTCACTGAAGCTCCAACTGAAATTGAAACTTGAATTATCTCCCATGCATGGAAGTCTAAAAATCATGCAATCTCTCTATCTCACATGCATGTGAGCAAA
This sequence comes from Sequoia sempervirens, assembly GCA_007258455.2. NCBI lineage: Eukaryota > Viridiplantae > Streptophyta > Pinopsida > Cupressales > Cupressaceae > Sequoia > Sequoia sempervirens. The sequence goes on from VDFB02193867.1 coordinate 555,850,556, forward strand.
AAAAAAAAATAGTATTTTCCCCTTATTACAATAGTTATTTCAAAAATTATTAAAATAATCAATAATATTGCTTTAATAAAGTTTGAAAATAACTTTACAATGAGACATAAAAGGGAAGAAATACCAAAAATAAATAATAAACTATGCTTGCATGCATCAATCAAATCTCCTTATAACTCCCCATAATAGTACTCCAATCTCTCACTTTGCTAATCATAAGTCAAGAAGACTCAAAGTCTTCTCACATGCTTTCGTCCTCCTCGTGCAATATATGCATATCATGTAATATATGATGAAATATATATATATATATATATATATATATTTAAATGTTATTTCGGGCTCTTCATGCAACACATAGTTATATGCCTTAGTGATTTCATAGCTTTGTTTAGCTCATGGGCCCCTTTATATTAGGGCATTGATTTAGGAGATTATAGACCATGGGGAACAAATAAAACATAATGATTATCTAAAATCATTGGAAAAAATCACCCTATGTCGAATTACGGTAGACAAAGGTAGTTGAACCCTAAACATTCATGATCATTTGCATTGACCTTTGGTGGGGAAGTTTGTTGTGCCGTCGTGGTGAGAGCAAGGGTTTCATGTTGGAACCTCACATTTTTTTATATTTGATGATTCTTTTCTAAGATTTTGAAGGAGAAAAAAGTAGAGGTGAGTATACTTCATGACAATACTGAGAATCGAGCTTCATTCTGAGTGTATTTTAGTCATTTTTGGCCATGGATTTCACTATTTCCTATTGCATTTTCTTTGTGGTTACTTCTTCACTTCCTCTGGCCGCCATGGACTTGAACCTTGGAACTTAGATTTTGCTATGTTTTTGTTGATTTTTCCACAATCTAAAGGAAAATAGAGGAGGTATGCTTCTATTTTTTTCTATTTTGAGCTTCATGTTTCCCTTAATCTCCTATGTATGGAATGGCCTTATTGGTTTCTTCCCATTGCTTATGTATTCTCTGTCTCTATGTAAAATGATGGACAATGGTAATTCAACCATGGCCTCCATATGATTTCTGTGTAGAAAAAATCAAAGCCCTAGATAATAATTGCGCCATCTTACAAAATCAGCTCAAGAAACCTTCTTTCATGGTATTTCGTAGCCCTATTGAAATCCATTATTTTTCCATTAGGCTCACCAAATAAGGGACTTCCAATACAACCTCCTATTCATGCTTCCTTGAGATTTTTCAACAAATTCCTGTGTTTAAAAAAAAACCTTCTTGCTTCATATTTATGACTTGATAGAAACCTAAATGGTCTTTACCCTTGGGTGAATAACTATGAACAAAACTCTCCTCAGGTTGTGGCTTTCTATGCTTGATCTAGGTATTAAAAACAGTGTATTTTTCTGTCAATCTTTTTGTGTTTGAACTCAAAAATTGAAACTATGAAAGCATTGTATTTCTCCATTTCTTGGGCTCGAGCCATGGTATTCTCTTACAAATTTTTTGCATTTTTGAAACAAATCCTCATGTGGGTAAATTGTAATAATGAAGAATCTGTATTTTTCTCACTAAAACCCCATTTGGGTATTGTAAAATACTCCCTCTAGGTCGTGGGCCTTGCATGTTCAATCTAGGTTTTCTTTAAAAACATTTTATTTTCCATTTTTGTTGTGTATTCCTTGAAATTTGAAGCCATGAGAAATGATGAAACTCTAAAATGCTTGAAACTAAAATCACCAAACTGTAGCATGTTATGGCACTACTGTTGCTTCTCTTTTCATGGTATTACGTCTGCTAAGAGTTATTGCTGCACTTAGACTCTATTACAGTCCTTGTGCTCTTGTTCCTTCATTATGCCATGAAAGGTGATTGTGCTTAAAGCACTAAATGCACTATCCCATTTCATGATTGTTCTTCATATGATGCTCCTTTTCTATTGAAAATAAACATGTTTCTCTAAGTCCCTTACTGACTATGAATGTACTTCAAAAGTTGTTAGAAACAGTTTAAATGAATTGATGCCTCGTTTTCCCCTCAATATAAAGGGGCTCAATACCCCATTGAAGTGCAATAGTGAATGCAAGGTAGAACTGAAACAAGATAACAATGATGTTGATGATCCTTCAACTTGTTTACTTTTATATTGTTCCTCTGAATGATGAGCAAGAGGATGTTTGCTCAATGTGTTTTCATCACAATGAATTAAGGTTGCTTTTATGGATTTATCTTATTACAGGAGTCCTTTTCTTGATGACTCTTATGTATTGATGATACATTGAAATGCTACTTATATTATTGTTATGAGTTGGGCTCAACCCTTGTGGGAGCCACACTTCTCACCACTCACAACAATATATGTTGATTGAAATGATCTGATTATACCTGTTCATGCACACTAAACAAAAAAATTAGCAATATAATTGAAGTTGAAAGCTTCCATTTAACTTCGTGCTCCCTAAACATCTGCCTTTTCTTTTATGATTTAATAATCTAGTGAATTCCTGATAGGATGTGTATTACATTTTTGTTGGTAATGTAGGCATGAAGTAGGATGTAATTTATCATTTCTCTAACACCATCTTTTAACAATCTTGCAGGAAATCATGGAGCTTGGAGTTGAAACAACTTGGAGGCACTGGAGACACAACAACTCGAAGACTTTGAGTAAAAATGATGCATCATTGCAGGAATGGTGAATAATTCCCCTCCTTCATGTTTACATTATCTTCAATTGTCTAGTTTACAACTCTATTTTTGTATTCATTATTTGATTAAAAAATCAAATTAAGTTACTCCCACGGCTTGTGTGGGACTTTGGTTTTTACAATATGAATAAAGAAACATTACTATACAATTTAATGATTTCTTCTATTACAAACATTTGCATAATCACATTGGAAATTCACAAGTAATCAGATTCTGGAATAGAATGAATACTTTAACAGAAATTTTGTACCTTTCAATAAAAAATGCAATCCAGCTCTACCTGTTTTGAGTTGTAGCTAAAAATAGGTAACAATTTGGCGGCCTATGTGGAGTGTTTTCTTGTTAAACACCATAGACTAGTTATGTAGCTTATCCATTGGGCACGGAGTCCATTTCTACTCTTTAAACTCTTGAAAACCTCTATAACTCAGCTGCAAACCAAACAAACAAAAAGAAACTACTGCAACTTTGTTTAAGATAGAGTTAGGAAACCATTGTGGAGTATTTGCACATTATTGAAAGCAAAACAATACTGAAATGAAACGTGTCATGGGGAACTTATTGAAAGCATAACTGAAACTGAAAACTACTCTACTATGTACATCTAAAAACGTTGCTCTTTAGTGGCACTGCTTGAGGTGAATCCCATTGACTTGGATTGGTAGCACCTCACCATCCAGCCTTGAAAGTTGAAATGTGTTATTTTGTTTTCATTTTGTTATGATGTATGGGCCATCCCATATGGCATCAAACTTTGTATGTTTACCAAGCCTTCTTTTGAGCTCATCCCACTTGAACACTAAATCACCTTCACTGAAAGTCCTTGTTGCTTTCTTGTCAAATGTTTTCGTCATCTGAGAATGATGAATTTGGAGCTTCATGTAAGCCTCTTTTCTATTTTCCTCCAACTCTATCAATTGAGCGAGCTTGATTTGAATTGGTTTCTCCTCAAGTAATTCAAGTTCTCTTGTGTAACTCAGAGTTGATAATTCAATTGAAATAGGTAATTTGGATTCTTTGCCATAAACCAAAACATATCGTGAAAATCTTGTTGATCATTTTGGTGTAACTATATCAGCCCATAGGGCTAACTTGAGTTTGTCATGCCATGACCTCTGATTATCTTCAATAGTATTCTTTATGATCTTAATCAGATTCTTATTCATTGATTCAGCCTGTCCATTACCCTGGGGGTAATAATTGGACGAAGTATTCAGATAAATGTTATGCTTCACTGAACAATCTGAAACTCTTAATCCTATAAAGGCTTAGGCATTGTCAGAAATTATTGAATCTGGTGTACCAAACCTGGAAACCAAATCTTGAGAAAAAACCAAAACAGATGTCTCATTTGCATCTTTTAAAGCAATTGCTCCAGTCCACTTCATAAAGTAGTCTATTGTTGTAAGTATCCATTTATGACCTGCACTTGACGGTGGGTTAATTGGACTAATAAAGTCAAGTCCCCACTTCCCGAATGGTTGTTCAACCAGAATTGGATTCAAGGGCAGTGTTGATAGCTTATGTTTTCCTGCAAAAATTGAACATTTACTGCATTTTCTCACATATGCATGAGCATCTTTGAAAAGATCTGGCCAATAATATCCAGCCCTCATAATTTTTAGAGCTGTAGTACGTGGTGCAAAATGACCTCCAACAGGTCCATCATGGAATTCCTCAATAATTCTTTCAATCTGATCTAGGTAAATATATCTGAGAAATACACCATTGAAATCCTTTTTATACAGAACACCATCTATTACTACATATGGAATTGTTTGCAATCTATAATGTCTTTGTTTTGTTCTATCTAAACCTTGTGGACAATCCCCGGTATACAAATAATGAATCATCTAGTTGATCCAGTCAACTGAAGTAGTTGGAGCAAAAACTTCTTCAAAATTTAGGACTGTAGTAACTTCTTTACTGTTGTTCTCCTCATTTTTTATAAGTTGTTCACATCAACCTTTACCTCTGACAAGTTTGGTAACCTTAATATTAATGTCATATTCCATGACTTTGGTTATCTAGCCTGCAATCTTGTCATTAATATCTTTATTCAGCAAAAATTCTTTGATTTTTGGGTGAGCTACCAACAAATGTATCTTATTATTGGACAGCATATGTCTGACTTCAAGAGACTCCTAACTACAACAAGCACATGCTTCTCAACAAATGAATACCTGGTTTCATAATCATGTAAAACCTGACTAAAGAAAGCTATAGGTTGCTCCATACCTTCATTATTTTTCTAACAAAGCATTGAGGAGATGGTATCCACTCCCCCAAATGCATACAATATGAAATCCTTATCAAAATTTGGGTTGATAAGAGTAGGGGTTGCTGCAAGTGCCTCTTTAATCGGATCAAAACTATTATTTCCTTCTCTCGTCCAGTTGAAGTGATTTTTTTTCTTTAGCATGGTTGTAAGTGCCTACAATAAAGCTGCAACATTGGGAATAAATCTCATAACAAAATTTATTTTTCCCAGAAAGATTTGCAAACCCTTTTTGTGAGCAGGAAGTGGCAATGCCAGAATCGTTGCAATACATTTTGGATCTATAGAAACGCCATCTTTAGAAACAATATAACCCAGAAGTTTACCTTCGTGAACAACAAAGATGCTCTTTTTTAGATTCAAGAAAATTCCATACTCTCTGCATCCTTCAAAAATATGTCTAAGATGATCAAAGTGTTCATTAGATTGTCATGAGAAAACAGTGATATCATCTAAATAAATAAGAAAAAACTTGATTATCAAACCTTGGAGAGCCATATCCATTGCTCTCTGAAAGGTTGCTCCTACATTTGACAATCCAAATGGCATTTTTTTGTAATCCATAGTACCCCACTTGGTGGTAAAGGTTGTTTTGTACTGATATTCTTCTTTAACCAGGATCTAGTTATATCCTAAATAATCGTCCAACAACGAGAACCTCTTTGATCCTGAAACAACTTGTAGAATTTGTTCCATTGAAGGTAATGGATAGTGATCTTTGAGTGAAGCTCTATTTAAATCATGGAAATCCACACACAACCTTATCTCTCCGCTTTTCTTCCTAACGGGCACCAAGTTTGAAACCCAAGGAGTGTGCTTGATTGGAAAGATGATACTACCTTCAATTAGCTTGTTCAACTCTACCTTCATCAAGTTTTTCAGCTTAGGATTCAATGGCCTTTGTTTTTGTCACACTGGTTTTGCATTGGGATCTAACTCAATTGTATGTTGAGCCAACTCAGGGTTAAAACCCTTTAGATCTCTATACTGCCAGGCGAATATGTCACTAAATTCTTGGAAAAGCAAGACAACCACTTGTTCTTCCTTGGTACAGATTTTTCCAAGCTTCAAGAGCTTATCTTTAAATATTTCAATCAATTCAAAATGCTCCTCCTTTACTGTAATGTTGGATTTATCTCTTCTAACCTAATTGTTAGTGTTGAAAATTGATTCAAGGGTAACCAATCCCTTAGGTAGTTTATTATCTAGACTTTAGCTACAAGATTTGATTCTCATACTGTTGCTCAAGATTTTGTTGGTTTCCAGCAAAAAACTCTGCTTCTTCTATCAGAAAACTTATTATTTGTTGACTGCTGTCAAAAATCTGCCAATTGATAGTATTATCAGGTACAGATGGTCTCACTACCACCTTGACATATTGTTGTACCTCGATATTATGAATGTCAGAAGGAATGTCAAATTGTAAGCCAATAGTAACCAATCTATCTGCCTCTTTATTCATATTTCTGGGAATTGACAGTAGATTAAAAGCACTAAATCTTCAATTAGGTCCCAGGTTCTGTGTTTATATAACTTCAGCAAATCATTCTTGGTCACACTCTGATTTCTTACCTAATTTGCAATCAATTATGAGTCACCATAAGCCTGTAGACACTTGATACCGCTTTATCTGGCCCATTTCAAGCCATGGATCAGTGCTTTGTACTTAGCCATGTTGTTCGTGTAGCTGAAAGAGAATCTAAATGTTGAATAATATCTATCTCCTTTAGGTGAGACGAGCATCACACCTCCACTAGCACCTATCTTACTCCTCAAACCATCAAAATATAGCTTCCAAAGCTGATTATCTTGTTGTTCAGGTTGCACTTATTCTTTAACCAAGTTTGGAACTATCACATCGGCCTCTTGAATCATATAAACACCCAATCCTACCTCATCCATGTGATTGAAAGGATTAATCTCATGATCTTCGGCTGCCCACTCATCAAGGTTCATGATGGGTATGCATCCAATTCGTGTACCGGAGTCTAAGGTCACGAATTGATCCTCCTAACCATGCACAGCAAGGTTGGTGTTTACTACACTGGGTACATACGGCTCTAAATGGTCCTTAGCCTGGATTTCTAACTTCATGGTCACCTTTGTACCATATCTGGTTCTAAAAAACATGTGAGACCAATCATAAGATAAATATCCCACTATCTTAGCAGTGAATTCTCTAGATAGGCACATGCCAAAGAATGGCAAAAAGTCTATAACATATATGTCTTGCAAAACTGAGAATTGGGGAAAGCGTGCAGGGTAAGAGGTACATTCTTGATCATTCCTATAGACTAAATGGCTTTACCATCTAGTTGCATGACTCCTTTTGAAAGGGGCTCATACACTAAGCCTAACTTATCTACTAAACTCTTTGGCATTACGAAATTGTTTGCATCGGAATCAATCATACAATTATGGACTAGGTTGTTACCTATAATCAAAGTGACATAGAAGGGTGGTGGTTTTAGCTCCTAAATGGACTGTTCTCTCTTAATCTCTTAAGTGTTTCCTAGAACCCTATGCTGCTCAATGTTAGGCTCTTCAAAAACTAATATTTTGGGTAAAGCTTCCTGCAGGCTTTCTTTCAGCCCAGGAAGATGTAAAGCATCTAACATGGTCATGCTAACAATGGCTTTCTTCATATGATCAACAATATTGAAAGTCGGGGTACTAACCTTACGTTGTACTTTCAGACCAGCGGGCTCAACTTATGTTGTTTAAGGCTGAGGTTGTGCCTTTTGTTGTTCCTTAGTTGCTGCAATCTATTTTCTTCGCAGAATTTGAACATTTTGAGCTGAAACATGTTGATTTCTCCCCTATTGGGTTGAAGGAATTTGATCTTTCTACTAAACATCTTGTTGTTTTCCTTTTCTGGTTGTTGTACATTAGGAACAACTTGTTGTCTCAAGTCAACAGCCCTCTTTTTTGACCTCGTGTTGGCTATAATAGATGTAGCAAACTAGTTTTGCCCTTGTGCATGATTAACACCAAAAAATTCGTTTCCTTGCCAATTCATCATGGAAACATCAAACTCGTTATGCTACGTTTCATCATCTGGTTGATCACTGCTCTCCTTCGGTGTTCTCTCAGAAGTAGCAAAACTATTTTTCACAATAAGCGTTTGATTAACTACCCCGTTCAGACAAGCAGCCTAATTATGAGGTTGATTACAGGGATAGCACCACATATAATCTAGTGCCAAGTTGTTCTGGACAGGTACAAGCTCTTTAAAAGAGTTGGAAACATTCTAATTGAAAGGTTGATTAGGCCTAGGATTGAAATTTCATTTCTTCCCTTAGTAGCTAGCCTGATAAGGTGGTCTATTTGGCTGAAAGGGGGGTTGATAGGGTCTAAAAAAATTTCCTTCCTAGTTTTTAAGGCTTACTAAATTGTTACTAATAGATATTGATGTGTTTTTTATGCACTTCACAACACAGGCAGTGCGTAGGTGCACTACCTCTCTTGAAAGACAATCTTCCACAACAAGATTGCAGAACACTATCTCAAGCTCTCTAATGTCAGGTCTTGACAGTGCTTGGAATATCTTAATTGTTTGATTTGATTTGCTGGAATCACAAGGCGCACTTACGGATGAGTTACAAAGCATGGGAAGTTGGGTTTGCAAATGCAGTTTCAAAGTGCTGGAAGTGAATGAACAGTGGTTGTCCACTCAAAACAGCAAGCTGAAACTCATCAAGTTCATCTGATTTAGCTTCATGGCGATGCTTTGGATCCTACTCTAATCAAGGATTAAAAGAAATAGCAAAAGGAGAAGGGTTAAGAAAGTTGTTCTAATCCTAAGCTACAAATGAACAGTAAAAATGGTGGCTGCTACAGTAGACAGGCTTCCTAAACTAAGTTTTGTTTGACCAAGAGAAACTTACAACTACACAAAACTAGTGCAATCTTCTAAGGTCTACTGATTTTCAAATTACACATACACATCATGAACATGCATTTGAACTAGGTTGCAGCAATGAAAGAAATAAGCCCAGGCTAACTTTGCACAGTAGCTTGTCATCAACAAGTACTAAAAGTATGGGCTGGAAGCTCATCAAATACTATAACAGCAATACCATTATGATAGCCATTCAAGAAACTAATACTAAAACTAACATGGAAGGTAGAACCATGCATGCAAGATGAGAAAAATCAAAGAAAACATCCATAAATCATGCAATGTTGTCTTCTATTGTTGCAAATGCTTTTTACAACAGCTCTCCAACCCTTACAAATGAGGGGCAAGCCCCTATTTATAGTTTTCCAAATAAAAAATCAATGGCTAGGATTAATTCACAATGAGTGGCCCATATTCAATTACATTAGGGTTTCACCTACCCCACAATATTCAGCAATTTAAAAAACATCTTTGTCTTTTCCCTGTTTTGTCATCTAGTGCCCAGGTGCTGTAGCAGTTTCGTCATTTAGCTGATTGCCCTTTTCACTGTAGCAGAAACTGCTTGAAAGCTGCCTTCTTACTTGATGTGTTTGCAGTGTTCTTCCTTGGATCAAACAAGCCTGTTGATGATTGACATCAATTGATTAGTTGCCCCTGATTCGGGCAGACAGCTCATCATCATCTGGTGAAAAGTAGGACAACTCCTTCATGCCTTCTTCAAGACCACCCCCTTGCATTTTTGTCATTAACCTCCTTGGAACGGGCCCTCTTCTAACACTGACCCTGTTGGTGTCTGCTAGGTCAAGAGGCAAACATGAAATGAATGGTGATAGGAGCTGTGTGCATTCCTTGCTCAGCTTTCTCGATCGGTCTCCAGACGAACCGACGATAAGCTCCTTGAATCCTGCATACATGAAACGTTGTAAGTGCTTTCATACACAAATCAAGGAAAATGTTAGTCAAATCTTGAAAAATCCTTTTTATATTCATCCATGCATCACCAAAACATCATAATATTCATATTTGGAGCTCATTTGGATTATAAACATTAATGCAGCCCAAGGGGGCAGGCAGCGAATGGGGGACAACAAACCAGAAGGGAAGTTCCCATACCCCACAAAACATAGTAAAATTGACATTTTTCAATTATAGCACATGGGAAAAGGGGAAGGAAGAGTTCCCAGAAACATTCATTAAGATTGGACTTATTTTACAAAAACTAGAAGTTCAAAATGGTCATGGAGAGACGGAATCCTGGAAATGGCCACAAAGGGGTCGGGCCTGGAGGCCGGGTCGCCAAGGGCCGATGGATGTTCAAAACAGACATGGAGGGATGGAGTCCCAGAAACGGCCACGAAGAGACAAAATCCCAAAAAAGACCACGAAGGGGCCGGGTCGCCGGGGGCTGACGGATGTTCAAAACGGCCATGGAGGGACAGAGTCCCAGAAATGGCCACAGAGAGAGGGAATCTCGAAAACAGCCACAGAGGGGCCAAGCTCCGGAGGCCAGGTCACTGGGGGCCGAAGGATGTTCAAAATGGCCATAGAGGAACAGAGTTCTGAAAATGGCCACAGAGAGACGGAATCCCAAAAACGGCCACGAAGGGGTCGGGTTGCAGGGGGTCGACGGATGTTCAAAATGGCCACGGAGGGACGGAGTCCCAGAAATGGCCACGGAGACACGGAATCCCGAAAACGGCCATGGAGGGGCCGAGCTTCGGAGGCTGGGTCGCCAGGGGTCGACGGATGTTCCAAAACAACAAAAGGGGGACGAAGCTCCGAAACCACCGAAACTTAACCAAACTTTGACGAAACCTATGCAGTTCATTTACGCACTTCAAACACATCCAAGATCCAAAAAAGGTTGCCCCCAAACTCAAAAATGTGGAAACGAGAGCGACGAGGGTCCACGAATGTTTCCAAACAGCCAAGGAGGAAGGGAATTCTAGAGGCAAAGTTTCAAAACCATTGAAACTTAACGAAACATTGATGAAACCTTGGCAGCTCATTTACGCACTTCAAACACATCCTAGATCCAAAAAAGGTTGCCCCCAAAGTCAAAAATGTGGAAACCGGAGCGATGGGGGTCCGCGGATGTTTCCAAACAACCAAGAAGGAAGGGAATTCTGAAGGGAAAGTTCTGAAACCATCAAAACTTAATGAAACGTTGACGAAACTTTGGCAGTTCATTTACGCACTTCAACCACATCCAAGATCCAAAAAAGGTAGCCCCCAAAGTCAAAAATATGGAAACAAGAGCAACGAGGGTCCATGGATATTTCCAAATAGCTGAGGAAGAGAATTCTGGAGGGAAAGTTCTGAAACCATCGAAACTTAACGGAACATTGACGAAACTTTTGCAGTTCATTTACACACTTCAAACACATCCCAGATCCAAAAAAGGTTGCCCCCAAAGTCAAAAATATGGAAACCGAAGCGATGGGGATCCACAGATGTTTCCAAACAGCAATAACAAGACAAAGGAAAAAAAGGGGATGGTGGACCTCATTTCTCCATAGATTTGAATACCCCAAGTAGGTGAATTTGGGTAGGGGATTTGATCGTTTGAAAGCACATGACCAATTTGGGCTTGGAAAATAGGGCACGTAAAACAAAACAAGAATAAAGTAGCCTGTCGGGAGAGAAAAAAGGGGGTCCTTGCCTACGATGAAGCGTGTGTGCAAAACATGCACAACAAATTGCGACTCACTGGGGAAATGCTCCAAAGCATTTTGATGACAAACTGGAATCACGAACCCAGAATCTCTGGTTCTGACCTTCACGCTAGGGAAAACAAACCAGACGCCCAACCAAAGGATCAAAACCATTAGCCAACCCAATCTTCAATATGCTAAAAATCCAAGTGTGTGCAATTGCGTTAATTCCCATCCTTCAATTGCTACAGGAACCCAAGCTCCATCAAGTTAAGCTGCATAGTTTATTCCAACTCCAAAAGCATCTGGGACATTTCCTCACTGCCATTCAGGCGTCCATAGCCCCAACGAGGTTGTCACTGTGATTCTCCTGAACATTGCTCTACTGCCAGCTGGGCGTCCATAGACCTAGTAGAGTTGCTCGGATACCCCTGAAAAGTCGAATTTTCTCTTTCTTTTAATTTTTAATGTTTTATTTCTTTCTTTCTTTTCTCTTTTTAACTCTTTTATTTCAACCCACAAGCATTGAAGCTCGTGCTCAGGGCTGAGAATCACAGTGGTGCTGGAGCAAAATTTTAGAGTTTTCACTTAACTAGACTTCACAAAAGGCCCTATAGTGACTGTCGAATTCTTAAGATTTGTAAGAGCTGTAATATTTTAGAATACATCAGAGTCGGACTAAACCAACAACTTATCCTGTTTGAATTAAACACCTACATCACTTGACACTAACAGAAGACCTTCACCATCTACTTTGAAGACTTGATTAGAGTTTGACAAAGAAATACATAGAACAACCCCAGGCAATAAGTATGGTTGTTGTGCACACAGATGTGCCCAGCTAAAAGCAAAGGGATCCCGAGCAAAGTAGCAATAAAGTGAAATCAAACGAAAGAAAACAACCTACAAAGCGAGCAACCTACACACACCAACTAACCTAAGGAAAGCAGGAAAGCGGAGTATTTACAAGAAACCTATACTACTCAAAACGGGCTATGTACAAAGATATTTACAAAACACTATGTTCAGGCAAGGTGAGTTGAAATTAACACTCATTGGATTTTGTCATGCATGCACAAGAAAACAGGTAATCGTTGTCATTCTTAACCACACAGATTTATCTTTATATTCTGAAAAAATAAATTCAACATTGTAGCACTCAAGTTCAATCACATCATCATAAAAAATAAACAATTGAGGAGGCTCACTAAATCCATGGTTAATCCATAAACATGTTCGTTTTCCCTCATTCCCATAATAAAAAATAATAAGTGCAGTTAAGAGAAATAATAGGGGCAAGGAAAGATAGAACCTGGATGTCGTCACATGGAGGTGGCAGCATTGGACAGTCGAGAGCAAGCACAGCACCCTTGATCATTGCATCGATAGCCTCGGGCGGGCGCAGTGGATGGTGCAGCACTTCAGACATTAAGCTGGCATAAGGTTGGGAGGATGGGGCAACAGACAGCTCTTCCAATCCACCAATGGGACCTACAACCCTAGTTGGCAATTCTTCAAAAAGAAATACTTCTCCACATTGATCATCTGCAAACTTGGGATCCACTTGGTTGCTATCCCCAAGGGGCAGCATGTTGTCTCATCGCCTTCCCCAAGGGTTTTCCTTATTTATGTGGTGTTCAACATCATGGGATAATGACATGCACAAATCAGTCCTATTGTAGCCATCTGAATATGAGGGAGGATCAACAATGATCATGGCAGAAGGGTTGCAAGTTGCATCTTGTAGTCGGTCGGGTGCTCCATCTCTGTTAGCAGCTATCTCAGCACCCTCGCCTTTTTCTTCTTCTTTTTCTTGTTCATGCATCTCATCATGACATTTAGTCATTTCCTCTTGCTCACTATTGTTGTAAATGGAGAAGGAGCTCCTCTCCCAATCTGGAAACTCTAGTGCATCACTAATCGAGGACTCAAGGAGTATGTATTCATTGCTACCGTCTTCTGGGATGAGCATACCTCCGTAGTGCAGCTCGCAATGGAAAGAAGTCATCAATCGATGGCACCTCATCAAGGGGACCAAAATTCACTATGCAATCTCCCTTAAAAAACTTGCCAAAAAGCCCATCATCCATGGCACACAACTACTCTTCAAGAGGAAGAACTTCTTGATGACTAGTGGACAGCATTCCCACGTGATCTACTTCATCACTCGGAAGTCTGAGACTGTATTTTTGTCCTTTGTCTATTTCTGCCCCAACATCCTCTTGAGGTCCACCTTCAGCCAAGTCATCACTTGATTCAAGATTTTGGTCTTCTTCTTTGATATGGGCAGCAAGTAGAGGAGGTCGGGTGCTTGGCTGCCTTGCTTGTTCTTTGAATTGCTTGATGGCTTCTTGGCACAGTTCGCATGTGAACTCCGAGTGCGATGAATCATGAAGTCTGCACCAATTTGGCAATAGTAGAACATCCAAATCCACTTGGTATTTTAGCTCTAACCAATCATTTTCTAATATGGAGATGAGCTGGCCATATCTTTCTGCTACTGGGTCCTCATCATCACTTGAAAAAGAAGCATGATAGTAGACAGCTATGGCGAGTGGTTGTTCCCACTCCTCAAAACTTTCATTTTTAGATTCTTGATCACTGTCATTATAGATGGAGAGGTCTTCCAAACTGATTTTTTTCATGCTTTCACCATCTCCTTCTGCTGCCCCAAGGCTTTCAGCCTCCTCTTCTTCGTGATTTTCAGCATCTGTGTTGGCTATCCTCGCATATACTGCTGCAAATTCTGTTAATTCATCTTCAGTTGTCATTCATTCCTCTTCTTGAGTGGAGGACTGCTCTTCTTCAATGGAGGGGAAGCCTACTGAACTGGTTACAATCATATTTTCATCAATGCACTTTGTTGTCCCAAGACTTTCAGCTCCTCCCCCTTGGTTTTTTTTTCTATGTCTGTTGTCCCAACACCAACTTGTGTCCAACTAGTTGGTTTATCTTCAAGGTGTTGTCCTACAAATGTTCATAGCTCTTCTGCCTCATGGAATGACTTCTCCTCATTGAGAGTTGGCTGCTCCAACTTGTTTGAACAACCCTTGGCTTGAGAAATGATGTTGTCACATGATGGACACATAAATTCTAAATGTGGTGCATTGAGAAATCTACACCAACTTGCCATTAGTGCTTCCTCCAATCTTGGTCCATCCTTGCTGCTCAAATGTTCCTGGGTCAGCTCCTTGAATGCCTTGGCTGCCATGGTTGTCAATTCTTCCTCTGAGTCTGCAAGGGCTAAAGGCTGATAGATTTCTCAAAAGGGAATTTCTCCTTGCAATACCCTTTCAATTCTACTCAAGAATGTGAGACATCCAAGCTCATTGTGCCTATGAGTGCAATGGATCCGACATCTATCCGCCAATGCAAATTGCTACAATGGCTTCTTCAGTCTCTTGTTCAAATTTGCATGCAGCTGAGTGATGTCAATTTGTGCATGCTACTCCATTTTCACTCAGCTTCTTTTGCCTTAAAAATTTTCTAATTTTTAGCATTGAAACAGATCTCGCTATCTCAGATTTCTTCTTTGGAAGTGCTATTTTTAAATTCCAACTTTCAACTTTGTAGCCTCAACATGTCATGCCCTCCTTCTAGCGCTAGTTTTGTTGATGTGTTTTTAATGCACTTCTCAACATAGGAAGTGTGTAGGTGCACTACCTCTCTTGAAAGAAAATCTTCCACAACCAAATTGTAGAACACTATCCCAAGGTCTCTAATGTCAGGTCTTAATAGTGCTTGGAATATCTCAGTTTTTTGATATGATTTGTTGGAATCACAAGGCGGACTTACGAATGAGTTACAAAACATGGGAAGTTGGGTTTAAAAATGCAGTTTCAAAGTGCTAGAAGTGAATGAACAGTGGTTGTCCACTCAAAACAGCAAGCTGAAACTCATCAAGTTCATCTGATTTAGCTTCATGGCGATGCTTTGGATCCTCCTCTAACCAAGGATTAAAACAAAATAGCAAAAGGAGAAGGGTTAAGAAATTTTTTCTAAACCTAAGCTACGAATGAACAGTAAAAATGGTGGCTGCTACAGTAGACAGGCTTCATAAACTGAGTTTTGCTTGACCAAGAAAAACATATAGCTACACAAAACCAGTGCAATCTTCTAAGGTCTATTGATTTTCAAATTACACATACACATCATGAACATGCAATTGAACTAGGTTGCAGCAATGAAAGAAATAAGCCCAGGCTAACTTTGCACAGTAGTTTATCATCAACAAGTGCTAAAATTATGGGCTGGAAGCTCATCAAATACTATAACAGCAATACCATCATGGCAGCTATTCAAAAATCTAATACTAAAACTAACATGGAAGATAGAACCATGCATGCAAGATGAGCAAAATCACAGAAAACATCCATAACTCATGCAATGTTGTCTTCTATTGCTGCAAATGCTTTTTACAACAGCTCTCCAACCCTTACAAATGAGGGGCAAGCCCCTATTTATAGTTCTCCAAAGAAAAAATCAATGGCTAGGATTAATTCACAATGAGTGGCCCAGATTCAATTACATTAGGGTTTCACCTACCCCACAATATTTAGCAATTTAAAAAACATCTTTGTATTTTCCCTATTTTGTCATCTAGTGCCCAGGTGTTGTAACAGTTTCGTCATTTAGTTGATTTCCCTTTTCACTGTAGCAGAAACTACCTGAAATCTGCCTTCTTACGTGATGTGTTTGCAGTGTTCTTCCTTGGATCAAACGAGCCCGTCGACGATTGACATCAATTGATTAGTTGCCCCTGATTCGAGTGGGCAGCTCATCATCATCTAGTGAAAATTAGGACAACTCCTTCATGCCTTCTTCAAGACCACCCCCTTGCATTTTTGTCATTGACCTCCTCGGCAAAAGCCTTCTTCTAACATTGACCTTATTGGTGTCTGCTAGGTCGAGAGGAGAACATAAAATGAATGGTGATAGGAGCTATGTGCATTCATTGCTTAGCTTTCTCGATGGGTCTCCTGATGAACTGACGGTAAGCTCTTTGAATCCTACATACATGAACGCCGTAAGTGCTTTCATACACAAATCAAGGAAAATGTTAGTCAAATCTTGAAAAATCCTTGTTAGATTCATCCATGCATCACCAAAACATCATAATATTCATATTTGGAGCTTATTTGGATCATAAACATTAATGCGGGCCCAAGGAGGTGGGCAGTGAATGGGGGACAGCAAACCGGAAGGGAAGTTCCCGGACCCCACAAAACATAGAAAAATCGAGATTTTTCAATTATAGCACATGGGAAAAGGGGAAGGAAGAGTTCTTAGAAAACTTCCTTAAGATTGGACTCATTTTACAAAAATTGGAAGTTCAAAACAGCCACAGAGAGATAGAATCCCGAAAATGGCCACAGAGGGGTCAAGCTCCGGAGGTCGGGTCACTGGGGTCGACGAATGTTCAAAACAGCCATGGAGGGACGAAGTCATGGAAATGGCCATGGAGAGATGGAATCCCGAAAATAGCCATGGAAGAACTAGGTCGCCGGGGGCCGACAGATGTTCAAAACGGCCACGGAGGGACAGAGTAACGAAAACGGCGACAAAGAGACATAATCCCGAAAATGGACACAGAGGAGCCGGGCTCCGGAGGTCGGGTCGTCGGAGGATGACGGATGTTCAAAATGGCCACGGAGGGATGGAGTCCCGGAAACGGCCACAGAGGGGCCGAGCTCCAGAGGCCGGGTTGCCGGGGGTTGACAGATGTTCAAAACAGCCAAGGAGGGACAGAGTCCCGGAAACGGCCACGAAGAGATGGAATCCTGAAAACGGCCGGGCTCCGGAGGCTGGGTCGCCGAGGGTCGACAGATGTTCCAAAACAACAAAAGAGCGACGAAGCTCCGAAACCACCGAAACATAAACAAACTTTGATGAAACTTTGGCAGTTCATTTACGCACTTCAAACACATCTGAGATCCAAAAAAGATTGCCCCCAAAGTCAAAAATGTGGAAACGGGAGCGATAGGGGTCCACGGATGTTTCCAAATAGCCAAGGAGGAAGGGAATTCTGGAGGGAAAGTTCTGAAACCATCGAAACTTAACGGAACGTTGACAAAACCTTGGCAGTTCATTTACACACTTCAAACACATCCCAGATCCAAAAAAGGTTTCCCCCAAAGTCAAAAATGTGGAAACCAGAGAGACGAGGGTCCACAGATGTTTCCAAATATTTGAGGAAGGGAAATCTGAAGGGAAAGTTCTGAAACCATCGAAACTTAATGGAACATTGACAAAACTTTGGCAGTTTATTTATGCACTTCAAGCACATCCCAGATCCAAAAAAGGTTGCCCCTAAAGTCAAAAATGTGGAAACGGGAGCGACGAGGGTCCACAGATGTTTCCAAACAGCTAAGGAGGAAGGGAATTCTGGAGGGAAAGTTCTGAAACCATCGAAACTTAATGCAACATTGATGAAACTTTGGCAGTTCATTTACGCACTTCAAACACATCCTAGATCCAAAAAAGGTTGCCCCCAAAGTAAAAAATGTGGAAACTGAAGCAACGGGGGTCCACGGATGTTTCCAAACAGCAAGAACAAGACTAAAGCAAAAAAGGGGACGATGGACCTCATTTCTCCGCAGATTTGAATACCCCAAGTAGGTGAATTTGGGTAGGGGATTTGATCGTTTGAAGGTACATGACCAATTTGGGCTTAGAAAATGGGGCACGCAAAACAAGACAAGAGCAAAGTAGCCTATCGGGAGCAAAAAAAAAGGGGGTCCCTGCCTACGGCGGGGTGTGTGTGCAAAACATGCACAACAAATGGCGACTCATTGGGGAAATGCTCCAGAGCATTTTGATGACAAACTATAATCACGAACCCAGAATCTCTAGTTCTGACCTTCACGCTAGGGAAAACAAACCAGACGCCCAACCAAAGGATCAAAACCATTAGCCAACCCAACCTTCAGTATGCTAAAAATCCAAGTGTGTGCAATTGCGTTAATTCCCATCCTTCAGTTGCTATAGGAACCCAAGCTCCGTCAAGTTAAGCTACGTAGTTTATTCCAACTCTAAAACCATCTGAGACATTGCCTTGCTGCCAGTCAGGCGTCCATAGCCCTGACAAGGTTGTCACTGTGATTCTCCTGAACATTGCTCTACTGCCAGCCGGGCGTCCATGGCCCCGGTAGAGTTGCTCGAATACCCCCGAAAAGGTGAATTTTCTCTTTCTTTCTTTTCTCTTTTCAACTCTTTTATTTCAACCTCCAAGCATTAAAGCTCGCGCTCAGGGCTGAGAATCACAGTGGTGCTGGAGTAGAATTTTAGAGTTTTCACTTAACTAGACTTCACAAAAGGACCTATAGTGACCTTCGAATTCTTAAGATGTGTAAGAGTTGTAATATTTTAGAATACGTCAGAGTCAGACTAAACCAACAACTTATCCTATTTGAATTAAACACCTACATCACTTGACACTAACAGAAGACCTTCACCATCTACTCTGAAGACTTGATTAGAGTTTGACAAAGAAATACATAGAACAACCCCAGGCAATAAGTATGGTTGTTGTGCACACAGATGTGCCCAGCTAAAAGCAAAGGGATCCCGAGCAAAGCAGCAACAAAGAGAAAGCAAACGAAAGAAAACAACCTACAAAGCGAGCAACCTACACACACCAACTAACCTAAGGAAAGCAAGAAAGCAGAGTATTTACAGGAAACCTATACTACTCAAAACGGGCTATGTACAAAGATATTTACAAAGCACTATGTTCAGGCAAGGTGAGTTGACATTAACACTCATTGGATTTTGTAATGCATGCACAAGCAAACGAGTAATTGTTGTCGTTCTTGACATGCAAATTTATCTTTATATTTTGAAAAAATAAATTAAACATTATAGCACTCAAGTTCAATCACGTCATCATAAAAAATCAACAATTGAGGAGGCTCGCTAAAACCATGGTTACTCCATAAACATGTTTGTTTTCCCTCATTCCCATAATCAAAATAATAAGTGCAGTTAAGAGAAATAATAGGGGTAAGGAAGGATAGAACCTAGATGTCATCACATGGAGGTGGAAGCATTGGATAGTTGAGAGCAAGCACAACACCCTTGATCATTGCATCGGTAGCCTCGGGCGAGCACAGTGGAGGATGCAGCACTTCAGACATTAAGTTGGCATAAGGTTGTGAGGATGGCGCAGCAGACAGCTCTTCCAATCCACCAATGGGACCTACAACCCCGGTTGGCAATTCTTCAAAAAGAAATACTTCTCCACATTGATCATCTGCAAACTTGGGATCCACTTGGTTGATGTCCCCAAGGGGCAGCATGTTGTCTCATGTCCTTCCCCAAGGGTTGTCCTTATTTATGTGGTGTTCAACGTCATTGGATAATCACATGCACAAATCTGTCCTATTGTAGCCATCTGAATATGAGGGAGGATCAACAACAATCATGGCAGAAGGGCTACAAGTTGCATCTTTTAGTCGGTCGGGTGCTCCATCTCTATTAGCAGCTATCTTAGCACCCCCGCCTTTATCATCTTATTTTTGTTGTTCAAGCATCTTATCATGACGTTTAATCCTTTCCTCTTGCTCACTATTGTTGTAAATGGAGAAGGAGCTCCTCTCCCAATCCGGAAACTCTAGTGCATCACTAATCGGGGGCTCAAGGAGTATGTATTCATTGCTACCGTCTTCTGGGATGAGCATACCTCTATAGTGCAGCTCCCAATGGAAAGAAGTCATCAATCGATGGCACCTTATCAAGGGGACCAAAATTCACTACGCAATCTCCCTCCAAAGACTCGCCAAAAATCCCATCATCCATGGCACACAACTGCTCTTCAAGAGGAAGAACTTCTTGATGACTGTTGGATAGCATTCCCATGTGATCTACTTCATCACTCAGAAGTCTAAGACTGTATTGTTGTCCTTCGTCTATTTCTACCCCAACATCCTCTTGAGGTTCACCTTCAGCCAAGTCATCACTTGATTCAGGATTTTGGTCTTCTTCTTCGATATAGGCAGCAAGTAGAGGAGGTCGGGTGATTGGCTGCCTTGCTTGTTCTTTGACTTGCTTGATGGCTTCTTGGCATAGTTCGCATATGAACTCCGAGTGCGATGAATCATGAAGTTTGCACCAATTTGGCAATAGTAGAACCTCCAAATCCACTTGGTATTTTAGCTCTGACCAATCCTTTGCTAATCTACATATGACCTGGCCATATCTTTCTGCTACTGGGTCCTCATCATCACTTGAAAAAGAAGCATGATAGTAGACATCTGTGGCGAGTGGTTGTTCCCACTCCTCAAAACTTTCATTTTTAGATTCTTGATCACTGTCATTGTAGATGGAGAGGTCTTCCAATCTGATTTTGCTCATGCTTTCACCATCTCCTTTTGCTACCCCAAGGCTTTCAGCCTCCTCTTCCTGATTTTTAGCATCTGTATTGGCTGTCCTAGCATATATTGCTGCAAATTCTTTTAATTCATCTTCAACTATCATTCGTTCCTCTTCTTGAGTGGAGAACTGCTCTTCTTCAATGGAGAGGAATCCTACTGAACTGGTTACAATCATATTTTCATCAATGCACTTTGTTGTCCCAAGACTTTCAGCTACTCCCCCTTGGTTTTTTTTTTCTATGTCTGTTGTCCCAACAACAACTTGTGTCCAACTAGTTGGTTTATCCTCAAAGTGCTATCCTACAAATGTTGACAGCTTTTCTGCCTCATGGGATGACTTCTCATCATTGAGAGTTGGCTGCTCCAACTTGTTTGAACAACCCTTGGCTTGAGAAATGATGTTGTCACATGATGGACACATAAATTCTTAATGTGGTACATTGTGAAATCTACACCAACTTTCCATTAGTGCTTCCTCCAATCTCGATCCATCCTTGCTGCTCAAATGTTCCTGGATCAGCTCCTTAAATGCCTTGGCTGCCATGGTTGTCAATTCTTCCTCTGAGTCTGCAAGGGCTAAAGGCTGATAGATTTTCCAAAAGGGAATTTCTCCCTTCAATACCCTTTCAATTCTACTCAAGAATGTGAGACATACAAGCTCATTGTGCCTATGAGTGCAATGGATCTGACATCTATCTGCCAATGCAAATTGTTGCAATTGCTTCTTCAGTCTCTTGTTCAAATTTGCATGCAACTGAGTGATATAAATTTTTGAATGTTGCTCCATTTTGACTCAGCTTCTTTTGCTTTCAAAATTTTTTGATTTTTACAATTGAAAGAGATCTCGCTATCTCAGATCTCTTCTTTGGAAGTGCTATTTTCAAATTCCAACTTTCAACTTTGTAGCCTCAACATGTCATGCCCTCCTTCTAGCACCAGTTCTGTTGATGTGTTTTTTATGCACTTCTCAACACAGGCAGTGCATAGGTGCACTACCTCTCTTGAAAGACAATCTTCCACAACCAGATTGCAGAACACTATTCCAAGGTCTCTAATGTCAGGTCTTGATAGTTCTTGGAATATCTCAGTTGTTTGATGTGATTTGTTGGAATCACAAGTCAAACTTACGGATGAGTTACAAAGCATGCGAAGTTGGGTTTGCAAATGCAGTTTCAAAGTACTGGAAGTGAATGAACAGTGGCTGTCCACTCAAAACAGCAAGCTAAAACTCATCAAGTTCATCTGATTTAGCTTCATGGCGATGCTTTGGATCCTACTCTAACCAAGGATTAAAAGAAATAGCAAAAGGAGCAGGGTTAAGAAATTTGTTCTAATCCTAAGCTACGAATGAACAATAAAAATGGTGGCTGCTACAGTAGACAGGCTTCCGAAACTGAGTTTTGCTTGACCAAGAGAAACCTACATCTACACAAAACTAGTGCAATCTTCTAGGGTTTGCTGATTTTCAAATTACACATACACATCATGAACATGCAATTGAACTAGGTTGCAGCAATGACAGAAATAAGCCCAAGCTAACTTTGCACAGCAGCTTGTCATCAACAAGTGCTAAAAGTATGGGTTGGAAGCTCATCAAATACTATAACAGCAATACCATCATGATAGCCATTCAAGAAACTAATACTAAAACTAACATGGAAGATAGAACCATGCATGCAAGATGAGCAAAATCAAAGAAAACATCCATAAATCATGCAATGTTGTCTTCTATTGTTGCAAATGCTTTTTACAACAGCTCTCCAACCCTTACAAAAGAGGGGAAATCCCCTATTTATAGTTTTCCAAAGCAAAAATCAATGGCTAGGATTAATTCACAATGAGTGGCCCAGATTCAATTACATTAGGGTTTCACCTACCCCACAATATTCAGCAATTTAAAAAATATCTTTGTCTTTTCCCTATTTTGTCATCTAGTGCCCAAGTGCTGTAGCAATTTCGTCATTTAGCTGATTGCCCTTTTCACTGTAGTAGAAACTACCTGAAAGCTGCCTTCTTACGTGATGTGTTTGCAGTGTTCTTCCTTGGATCAAACGAGCCCGTTGATGATTGACATCAATTGATTAGTTGCCCCTGATTCGTGCGGACAGCTCATCATCATCTGGTGAAAATTAGGACAACTCCTTCATGCCTTCTTCAAGACCACCCCCTTGCTATTTTGTCATTGACCTCCTTGGCACAGGCCTTCTTCTAACACTGACCATGTTGGTGTCTGTTAGGTGGAGAGGCGAACATGAAATGAATGGTGATAGGAGCTATGTGCATGCCTTGCTCAGCTTTCTCGATGGGTCTCTTGACGAACCAACGGTAAGCTCTTTGAATCTTGCGTACATGAAATGTCGTAAGTGCTTTTATACACAAATCAAGGAAAATGTTAGTCAAATCTTGAAAAATCCTTGTTAGATTCATCCATGCATCACCAAAAAATCATAATATTCATATTTGGAGCTCATTTGGATCATAAACATTAATGCAGGCCCAAGGGGGCAGGTAGCGAATGGGGGATAGCAAATCGGAAGGGAAGTTCCCAGACCCCACAAAACATAGCAAAATAGAGATTTTTCAATTATAGCACATGGGAAAAGGGGAAGGAAGAGTTCCTAGAAGACTTCCTTAAGATTGGACTCATTTTACAAAAATTGGAAGTTCAAAACGGCCAGGGAGAGACGGAATCCCAGAAACAGCCACGAAGGGTTCGGGCTCCAAAGGTCGGGTCGCCAAGGGCCAACGAATGTTCAAAATAGCCACAGAGGGATGGAATCCCGGAAACAGCCATGAAGAGACGGAATCCCGAAAATGACCACGAGAGACGGAATCCCAAAACGGCCATGGAGGGGCAGAGCTCCCAGGTCGTCACCGGGGGCCGACGGATGTTCAAAACGGCCACGGAGGGACAGAGTTCCGAAAATGGCCACAGAGAGATGGAATCCCGAAAACGACCATGGAGGGGCCGGGCTCCGGAGGCCGAGTCATCGTGGGCCGATGGATGTTCAAAACGGCCACGGAGGGACGGAGTCCTGGAAACGGCCACGGAGAGACGGAATCCCAAAAACGGCCATGGAGGGGTCGGGCTCCGGAGATCGGGTTGCCAGGGGTCAACGGATGTTCAAAACGGCCACAGAGGGACGGAGTCGTAGAAATGGCCACGGAGAGACGGAATCCCGAAAACGGCTACGGAGGGGCCGGGCTCTGGAGGCCGGGTTGCCGGGGGTCGACGGATGTTCCAAAACAACAAAAGGGGGACGAAGCTCCGAAACCACCGAAACTTAACCAAACTTTGATGAAACCTTGGCAGTTCATTTACGCACTTCAAACACATCCCAGATCCAAAAAAGGTTGCCCCCAAAGTCAAAAATGTGGAAACGAGAGCGACAGGGGTCCACGGATGTTTCCAAACAGCCGAGGAAGGGAATTCCGGAGGGAAAGTTCTGAAACCATCGAAACTTAACGGAACATTGACGAAACCTTGGCGGTTCATTTACGCACTTCAAACACATCCCAGATCCAAAAAAGGTTGCCCCCAAAGTCAAAAATGTGGAAACCGAAGCGATGGGGGTCCGCGGATGTTTCCAAATAGCCAAGGAGGAAGGGAATTCCAGAGGGAAAGTTCCAAAACCATCGAAACTTAACAGAACGTTGACAAAACTTTTGCATTTCATTTACACACTTCAAACACATCCCAAATCCAAAAAAGGTTGCCCCCAAAGTCAAAAATGTGGAAACGGGAGCGACGGGGGTCCACGGATGTTTCCAAACAGCTAAGGAGGAAGGGAATTCTAGAGGGAAAGTTCTGAAACCATCGAAACTTAACGGAACGTTGACGAAAATTTGGCAGTTCGTTTACGCACTTCAAACACATCCCAAATCCAAAAAAGGTTGCCCCCAAAGTCAAAAATGTGGAAACCGGAGCAACGGGGGTCCACGGATGTTTCCAAACAGCAAGAACAAGACAAAGGCAAAAAAGGGGACGATGGACCTCATTTCTCCACAAATTTGAATACCCTAAGTAAGTGAATTTGGGTAGGGGATTTGATCGTTTGAAGGCACATGACCAATTTGGGCTTGGAAAATGTTGCACGCAAAACAAGACAAGAGAAAAGTAGCCTGTCGGGAGTGAAAAAAAAGGGGGTCCCTGCCTATGGCGGGGCGTGTGTGCAAAACATGCACAACAATAGTCTACAATATTTTTTGCATAGCTTCTTGATTGTTTATTTGCTATTGTAAATCATTTTCCATTTTCTGTTGAGCACCCTTAAGCTCTTGTAATTTTGAATTGACTAGAATAGCATAGTTTTGTGCAGTTGTTTGGGAACTAAATGCTGGAACAATGGATAATGGGGCTATAGGAGGTACCTAAATGGGTATCAATGGCTGAATATCTAGGAAAAAAGGCATAGGAGGTCTGGGTGCAATCTTACCAGCCTGTATCAAGTTATTTTTCAGTTCTAATAGCTATCTCATAGGTAGTTGGCAGAGTTACTCCTCCCATAGATTGGATCAAAAGTTCAATATCATTGTTAATAGCTCTAGGATAATACAAAAAATCATGATCTGGTGTAGGCCTTACTATGGCTGTGATTCTATTCCAAGTTCTTTGGAATTGGAAGTTAAAATTTGTCATCTGTTGTTGTGGGGCTCTCTTGATAGTTGTCATTTGCTCAACTAGAGATAGATGATCAGATTTTTCAAAAAATTGCTTGCTTAACTTGTCTCCCAAGTCATCCCATGATGCAACAAAATTCACCATTAAGCCTTTGAAGCATTGGAGTGCCTTGCCTTTAAACGAGGCTGCTAAAAGCCTCAACGCCACGTTCTCTTCTATAACATGATGAACTCCACAAAGTGAAGCTACGCCTCTTATGTGTTCAATTGGTGTAGTTTGATCTTCACCTGTAAAACTAGGTAGACTTTTAAGCGGAGCTACAGGTATGTCATCGTGCTAAGCCAAATTCAATGGGCTGCCCCCATTAAATGGAACAAAGCATGTTCTCTAGCCATCAGAGCTACTTGTGGTACAAGATGTACTACTAGAAAAATAGGAATTGATCTTGTAACAAAACTCAGTGAACCTCTTGAAGGAAAAACTGATATCCTATAACTTGGCGAAGTTAAATGTGAACCTGGCTACCTTGTTGATGGCCTGCCTCTCCTTCTTATTGAATATACTAATAATTTTGTTCAAAAAACTGGAGAAACTAATTTATTTCTTGAAGACCTACCAGTTGTTCTCTGGGTTGTCCTTCCTCTTCTTTTTGGTGAAGACGGCTATAAGTATTCAAATGGAGAAGAACTTCTTCTTGTCTGAACTTTTCTCATAGGCTGCTTGCACTTGATTTGTTGGAAATTGAGAACAAAGTCACCAGGTATATGAAAATATAACCTCTGAAAGGTTGAAGAACTACTATATATACTAGAACATCTGCTTGAAACTATTGAATTCTTACTCTGAAAAGTGATTTAGAGTCCACCGGGCATGCCAAAAACTGTTGTCACATGGATTTGCACTCGCATGCAAAGCTGCAAAACTTTGCAATCCTATGCAACATCAGACTAATTTCAGGTTGTGGGTACCCTATATGAAACTAGACCTTTGGATTCTAGGTCGGCTTCCTATTTGATCTTCAAATTAATTATGTGCACTTGTTTGCAAAAGGGAAAGAGATTTAAAATTAAAAGCTTAAACTGAAAACTAAACTAGGTGATGCACCTGATTGGAAATCTAAACTGCAAATTAACTCACAAATGATTACTTGGTACTTTAATTTGCAAAACCTAATTTGATAACTGTTGAAATACTATTCCACTCAGCTCCCTTCGGGTCCCCCTTTTTTTGCATGTTCATGGTGTGCATTCCTCGCTTCGCAACTTTGGCAAATGGCTCCCCTTTTGGCTCTTGAGATGCTGCGCTGAGCGCCCACGTGTCACGCCTGCGGGGTTTTTCATTTTCTGTTGCTTTATGTTTCCTACGGGTGCGAAACGGGGCCCACATCTCTATACGTGGCGGTGTTGCGCAATCTTTCCCTAGCAGGAGTAGAGTATGCTGCGGCGGGCTGCGAAGGATTTCTATTGGCCTTCTTTATTTCCTGGCGGGGCCCACCCTCGCTCACGTGTCAGCGGTTCGTGGCTTTTAAAACAACAGCAGGGACGAGAGCACCACGGGCTGCGAAACGCGGCCACGCGTCTTTCGCCCCCTTTTCATGCGGCCTTTCCCCGTTTTCAAAGTAGCCTCCGTTCCCTGAACACGTGTCACTTCTCCGCAAGCTCCCGGTCAATGGAGAAGGAGTTTTCATTCGGGCCGCGGTTTGCTGCCACGTGCCTTACATCGATTATCAAAGCAAGCTGTGAGATGGCCGAGCGGGATGGTGTCATTGACTGCTGCTCGCTGTGGTTCTCTAAGGCGGTGAACGACACTCGTCGCTTCGAAGCCTGGTTGGGACCACTGCCATCATTCCAAAAGGGCACGCCTGTAACTAACCAACTGGATGTTGTGCCCTGATTGGCTGCTCTCATAACGGCATTGGGAATATTCTTATCCGGGCATCATTACGGGGGATTGTGGAATCATTCTGTTACAACTCTCCAGGCGGTGGGATTTTGCTCTCCGGCTATATATACTCCCTCTGTTGAGGGAAAATGGTCCAAGATTTTACAAGAAGAATACTGGTTTTAGCAAGAGACGCCAGGCCTCTTTTGCATGTTTATTTGCAAGATACTTTCAGACTGTGCCTATTGTTCGGCCTTTCTGCTTTTTATGTCTTGATTAAACTGTGAACTGTGCTTTTTATTGTCTTAAGCATTTCATTTGAGGAGACTTCTATATATTGAACGCAAACTTGCTGGTCTAAATCATGTCTTAATGACTCTTCTTAGCAGTAAGAATGTATGCGATACTGTTTTATGTCAATTAAATGAACTGTTTATGCTATTGCTTTAAGCTTCCGGTGTTTTGGAACATATCAATAACATTCAGGCCCTTGAGTCTATGATTTATCGTGCCTATCAAAAAGCTTTGGCGCATCGCCTTAGATTAATATTTGTTTCATTATATCTGCTTCCTTTTCCCTTTCCAAAAACCATTATATAGAAGAAGCCGGCTTCTTTAAAATCCGGAGGTCACTCAGTTTGGCGCAAAGGGGTCCCCCTTGAACTGAGTTTCCCATAAAGGCACTGTTATCTCGTCAATTTTTGGCGTCAACAGTTTGTCCTTTTTTCTGGCACGCCCGGTGGGACCCAAACTAATGAAATCGTCTTCTAAAAGGGTGTATGAGCCATCGGCCTGTAACTAGATCCCAAACTGCAAGTAACCCAGGTTTACTAGTGCCTCCATCCAGGACAGTCCAGGCCGCAAATCAGTTAGTAACCGTTCCATTCCCACCACCCTTTCCTCTCACCATGTTGCCGGCCGCGAACAGAAATTATGTAGCATGGGATGCTGGGAGTCCCCTTGTAGCTCCGGTAGCACCTGCTGTTTGGGGTGCCATACCGGTTTCGGCCCTGAAAGCTCTTCCCAAATTCGCCGGAGATAACACAAAAACGCCAGCAGAGCATTTGCAGGATGTAGCGGATGTATGCCTAGTACATGGTATCACGGCGCAGAATGTAGCCCTGAGGCTCCTTGCTGCGTCCTTCAAAGGCAAGGCCCTGGAGTGGTACCGAACACTGACTCCTAATACCATTCGCACTTGGGATGACCTCGGAGATCCATTCTATGAAAGGTTTTCAAATGACGGAGATCGTTCTTCGCTATATTATCAGTTATCCGTCATCAAACGAGCACCCCAGGAGGCTCTGACGGACTTCAATGCCCGATTTCACTCGAGTTGGCGGAGGATTCCCGTGACCATCCGCCCTACCCCAGATTTGGCGTTCATGTTCTATCTGAAGTCCATCAATCCCGACATTTCTATGATGATCAAGTCTCTGGGAGGAGCTACTCTACCAGATGCATATGCCACCGCTATCAAAGCAGAAAATCACTTGATAGACTGCGGAAAATTGCCTCCTCGACCTGTTATGCCGATATTTCCTGAGATATCAAACGTGGCACAAGAGGTGGCGTCGACCAGTGCGCCAGCGACTCCCCAGTCAGCGTACTCATATACAGCCGCTCCTGAAAACTTGGCCTCTACATCAAGTTCTCCGAAGAATGAAATGGGCGACCTCAAGGAGATGCTACGGACTATGGCGAATGATATAACAACGCTCAAGCGGAATCAAGCAATGCCTCCGCGGCCTGCGTATCAGAACTACCAAGGTGGGCGGCCTACCTATCAGCAGAATCAATATCAGAATGCGCATCGCACTAACTCACCAACGGCGGCTATGAACCAAATAGTTCCGGTGCCTACGCCACTGGCAGGAGCGTCGCCAAGCTCTAGCAGAGAATTAACCGCGGGACAAAATAATCTTATTGATGACATCAATCCATGGTGCTTCCCTTGCAACGATGCGCATATGCCCCGAAATTGTCCGCGTGGCAACTTACAACAAAGGATAGCAGAGCAACGTAGTCAAGGGATTGCGACAGAGAGCGAAGAATACGGATATGCCCCGGCAATGGAGAATGCGGTCCTTACCGCGCAAATACAAGGAATGTCCCTGGAGCAAGAGTCCGACATTGTTCCTGATCATGCGCTCTTCTCATGGATGGAAGACGAGGAAATGGTGTTTGCGAATGACACGTCCACTGCCGAAACGCCGCGGGTAAAGTCTGACTATAATACACGCTCCAAGAGAAGATTCACCGGTGAGGCCGTGGTTTCACTTTCGGACAATCCGCAGTGCAAGGACGTTTCGGATCAAATTCCTGGTGGCCCGACCGAATCCTTGTCTCCTCAACGGCGGAAGGAAATTATTATAACAAAAGCCAAGGAGCAGAAATCTCCGAGCTCCTCACCTCTTAATGTGGTGGAGCAGTTGAAGAAATCACCTGCTAATATGTCTTTATGGGACATTCTAGCTATCCCGGAGCAGAAGACCATACTCCAAAAAGCGCTTCAGCAACAGATGGACCCAACACTAACCGAGCCTTTGGCCAGTACCGAGGCGGTTTATCAAATGCCACCAACTAAGGTTGTCGCAAACAAAGCGATGGAATCCCATGCGGAAGGCGGAGGTAGGCCAAAACCTCAACCCTTCTTCTTAACTCTCATTATAGGGGAGAAACTATTACACAACGCTATGATTGATTCTGGCGCTAGTACCACGGTTATGCCAAAACTAATAGCCGAAGCCTTGGGACTCAGCTACGAACCTATGAAGAAAGGGGTGATGCAGCTAGATGGAAATAAGGTTGATACTGTGGGTGTCATCAAAGCACTTCCGTTGACTCTATTTGCCTGCCCGAGTATCACGGTCCCGCAAGATACAGTGATCATAGATGTTCCGCCAATGTTTGGTCTTTGCCTTTCTCGAGAGTTTACTTCAAAGGTGGGCGGCTATTTGTCTTTAGATTGGTCACATCTAATACTTAGGACCAAACATGGCGCAAAGATGAAGATAGAATCGGAGGCTCTGCATTCCGAACATGTGGCGAACGAGGCCCTGATTAACTTTGAAGCGGCACATACCTCCATCACCAAGCAAGACATGTACAATGTTGAACTGCTGGAGGAGGAGAAGGTCAACGGAGACCGAAGTGATAGCGAAGACGCTCTGTTGAGTGAACATATAAATAATGATCCCTTCGGAAATTATCATGCTACCGGTTTAGGCACATATGTGATCTATGACGAAGACCAAGTTCTTCCGAAGGTCGTCAAAGAGCCCGACGATGACCAAGCAAGTGAGCTGTGGACATTATATTTTGACGGAGCAAGGAGCAAAGTTGGAGCTGGAGCAGGGATATGTCTAATATCCCCACAGAATGAAAAGTTGCTGAGGGCCTTCCGATTCCAATTTGCTTGTTCAAATAATGAGGCTGAATATGAGGGTCTAGTCCAAGGTCTAAGCCTAGCGGAACGAATGGGTATCAAACAATTGATTGTATTCGGAGATTCAGAACTGGTAGTTAATCAGGTCCGAGGAGTCTCAGCAGCAAAGAATATCCGCATGAGATCCTATCGGCATCGAATCTGGGACCTTATAGAAAGTTTTGAAGCTTTCAACATCCTGACCATTCCCCGAGCTCAGAATGGCGATGCAGACCGCATGGCAGTAATCGGAGCTCAGTTTGATCCTGTCTCCGACTTGCTTCGGAACAAACATTCAGTACGAGTGCTGGTTAGACCAGCAATACCCGATAATGACCAAAGTTGGCAAGTCTTTGAGAGCGATGAACACATCGCCTCGTTTATTCAAAACTCAGGGGAATTTGCCGATCAACTCCAACCAAAGATCGCTGAGGCCTACGAGGGACAAATTATGCAGCTGAAATCAAATAAGCTTCCGAAAGGATTGGTTACTCTCGAAAAAATTTTCGATTGTAGTGACGCCCGAAATGATAAGAGGAAGTTCGTGGCGGAAAAAGGTGATTATGAGAATCTTCGGGTCTCCGATGACAGGAACCTTCGGGTCGGAAAAGATGTCTCACAGCAAGATAGAGAAAGGCTTATGAATTTCTGTGAGAAATATGGAGTAGTAGCCTGGTCCTACGATGATCTGGAAGGTTATGATCCTGGTATCATTCAACATACTATTGAGCTAACAGAAGGTGCGAAGCCAATCCGACAGAAACAGCGGCCGGTCAACCCTAAAGTTGAAGCCTTGATGGCACAAGAGCTAACCAAGCTCATTGAGTCGCGTATTGTTTTCCCAATTAAACATAGTACTTGGGTATCAAATCTGGTACCAGTCCGAAAGAAGAATGGTGATATACGCTTATGCGTAGATTTCCGAGACCTAAATAAAGCATCTCTGAAGGACCACTATCCCTTGCCTTCTATGGAGTCGATCCTCCAAACTGTCGCGGGATCGGAAATGTTCTCTCTACTGGATGGCTTCTCTGGCTATAACCAGATTCGAGTAAGAGAGGAAGATCAGCACAAGACTACGTTCACCACCAAGTGGGGGACGTTTGCATATGCTAAAATGCCTTTTGGTTTATCTAATGCAGGGGCAACCTTCCAGAGAGCTATGGACGTCGCATTTAGCGAGCTGATCAATAAGATTATCCTAATCTATTTGGATGATCTTACTGTGTTCTCCAAATCTAAAGATGATCATTTCGATCATCTGGAGTTGGTGTTTCAAAAGTGCCAAGAGTTCGGGATTTCCTTAAACCCGAGGAAATGTGTGTTCGGAGTACCTCAGGGTAAGCTGTTAGGACATGTTGTGTCGAAGGAAGGTATTTCAATTGACCCAGAACGAGTAAAGGCTATAAAGGAGCTTCCTCTCCCGGTGAATAAGAAAGGTGTCCAGTCTTTTCTGGGCAAAGTAAATTTCGTCAGTAAATTTATTTCCGATTTTGCGGGAATGATTAGGCCGATCACCCTAATGCTGAAAAAGGATCAAATTTTCAAGTGGACAACGGAGGCGAGGGAGGCATTTGAGAAGGTCAAGGAAGCTATCTCATCAGCCCCAGTGTTGATCAATCCAGATCAACATAAAGATTTTATAATGTATGCTTTCGGTAGCAAGTCAAGTATCGCTACTGTTCTGACTCAAAAGGATAGAGAAGGAAAAGGGGAGCATCCAGTTGCTTTCTATTCCCGAACCTTAAAGGAATATGAAGTGAATTATAACTTCGTTGAAAGACAGGCTTTTGCAATAGTGAAGGGGCTTAAAAAGTTCCGCCATCTAATTTCCTGTAGCAAAGTCCTGGTATATGTCGCACATTCTAGTGTGCGGGAATACATCATGGAGGGAGAAATCACAGAAAAAAGGGCTAATTGGATCACTAAGATCCTGGAATATGACATTGAGGTCAGGCCCACCAGGACTATTAAAGGCAGAGGTCTGTGTGAGTATATGACACAGGAAGTGGAGATGCCTGCTAAAGAGGAACAGTCAGAACTTGTCCTGATAAACGGATCGGGATCGGAGGACGATTGGCTGAAAGATAGAATGAATTTCATGCGAACCGGAAGGTACCCGCCAGGCCTCTCATCCCAGAAAAGAAGGTATTACCGGCTCCAGAATTGCGGATACACGCTGATAGAAGGAGTCCTTTTCAAAGAAATTTTAATGGTGTGCTCCTACGGTGTGTTACTTCAGGGGAGGCGCAGAAGATCCTCGACGCATTTCACAATAGCGACGAAGGTGGACATTTCTCCGCTAAAACCACAGCCATCAAGGTCCTGCGGGCTGGATATTACTGGCCCACACTTTTCAATGATTCCTACTCTCTGGTAAAGGCTTGCAAAAAATGTCAGTTATTCTCCGACCGAAGGAAGAATTCAGCGATGCCCCTGAAACCTATCGTGGCGGATGAACCATTTGCTCAATGGGGTTTGGACTTTATCGGAATGATCAACCCGGTTTCCAGTTCGGGACATAAATGGATTTTAACAGCTACAGACTACTTCACAAGGTGGGCTGAAGCTGTTCCCCTTAAAGAGGCAACGGAGGTAGAGATTGTGGATTTCCTCGAGGCTCTGGTGACGAGGTTCGGCCCTCCGAAGACGATCATTTCGGACAATGCTAGAGCATTTGTAGGCACAAAGGTATGTCACTTTGCATTGAAAAATGGCATATTCCTGAAAACATCTTCAAACTACTATCCACAGGGAAATGGCCTAGCTGAGTCAACAAACAAAAGTTTAGTCCGACTTCTCAAAAAAGTGGGCTCAGAACACCAAAGGGAATGGCACAAAAATCTCCGAAAAGCACTCTGGGCCAACCGCATAACTCCTAAACAAGTCCTCAAGACTTCGCCCTATGAACTAGTATATGGGAAAGAAGCGCTGCTACCTATCTCTATGGAAATTCCGGCGATACAGTTGTTGAAATCTCTTGAGATAGAACAAAATGACGCCATGGAAGTTCGGCTTGCCGAACTATTAGAAGTACAAGAAAAAAGGGAGAATTCCCTAAAGGCCATGACTGGCCGTCAACAGGTGGTCAAACGGTGGTTTGACAAAAGGGCTTCCGACCAAGGCCTAAAAAGTGGAGATTTGGTGCTAAAATACGACAGCAGGGCTGCGAAGCCAGGTCAGCATGGTAAGTTTGATAGCCTATGGGAAGGACCCTTCAAAATCATTCGGTGCATGCAACACAATGCCTTCGAGCTGGAAAATATGGAACAGGAGCCCCTAGGAATCCCGGTTAATGGGATTCACCTTAAATTGTTCCATTAAGCGTCAGGCCCTACCTTGTACAGTTGTAAATAACGCTTTTTCTTTTTCCCTTCCTGTTTTTGGCCTATCATTTTGCTAAACCAATTGACTTGTTATGTATTCGCTTATCATCGTTGGTAGGTGAAGCACCGGAGTTCTTAAAACACAAAAGTATGCTCATAAACAGAGATAAAACATACAAAATTGGCAAACCCAGAAAAATTGCACGCAGAAGCAAACAGGAGTATAAAATTTCACAACAAAAAGAGGCGTATATTTTTATATACATGTTTCTGAGTTACAAAATGGCATGAAGGCCGATTTTCAAAATATACAAAGTATAAGAGCATATATATATACGTTGGCCTTTTATCAGGCTGATACGGAGCAAGGGGGTAACATCAACAAACACCAGGGCAAGAGGACCATCTATCCGCAGGAGTGGCTAGCAGCAACCGACGCATTCAAGACAGCGTCCGCTTCTTCCTCAGCAACAGGTTCCTCGGCGGCACTGGCAGCATCATGAAGCGCGGCTGTCGTCGGTGGTGGGTACACCAGGTCCCTGAAGTCAGTATACCACTCTACGTCGTAGAATGGTATCACGTTGTAGCTTCTGAACAGGAAGTGAAGAGCCTGGGTAACCCTTTGCTGATGCTGACCACGGGTCTGCAGGCGGAATCCGCTAAGGAATGGTAGCCAAGCCACGACAGCTTCTTCTTCAATATAGCGACGTAAGTCGCTGGCTGATGGCAGGCCAATTCCATATGCAGCGTGCGTGACAACCTCTCCAAGCCCGTTCAGGTACTTCTTCGGGAAGATTTCTTTGACTAGCTTCAATACAAGAGGCCGAGGGACACAAATGTCTAGCATAGACGCCACAAAGTGTGAGCACACATCGGTGTTCACCCGATGCTTATCTTCATACTCCACACAGTCTTTGCCGAGAACCCACTTAATGGCTACTAAAACCAGCGAGTGCTTGTTCTTCGTCATTCTCTTAAGCCTCCTGGTGGAGATTTCACCTACAAATGCTGTTTGTGATTTGAAGGAGGTCAGGCGAATGGGAGTATCCATCTCTCCTAGGACTTTTCCTAAAATCTGCTAAGTATGCCGAAAGCTGCTTATTACCTAACCTATGAAAAGACTCGCTTAGCAGTATTCTACTTGCCTATCACTTCTCGACGCAAAGTGTATATGTTTGCTATCTACTGGCCTATTTATAGAAAATTGACAAGACATACGCCAGTCCGCCGTAAGCAACGTGATGTATATTGGCTACAATCTCGAGGGCCGAGTCTGCATTTGTTCACGTTTTGAGCTGGCACACGCATGGTAGCACGGCTCAAGGCATGCTTAATTAAATCAAGTTAATTAATTGAGCTTTAAAAGGGTGGCACTTGCTGATGAAGGGACGTATGGCCGTATGCTATGGTGTCAAATCTCAAGCACATCCCAGAGCCCGAGGCGATATTCGTATCTCTTTCAGGCGGTGATCGTTTGCTTGGCGTAATCATTCCGGCCTGGGATATTAATTACCGGTACATGCTAACACAACGCGAGGAGGCCAGTTGCAAGCTCAATTTCCAAGAAAAATCAGGGCGTATCACACGATATCCTAAAAGCAATGATGAAATCCGGCCACCTCGGAAAAAGCAATCAGCTCATCTTGCACGAGTCGTGGAGTTAACGGTACATGCCGAATTAAATGCAAGGGCTCGCGCTCGCCTACCACCTTGAGGGAAGTTGCTATTATTGCATGATAACGCTTATTGTTCCTAAGTCTTTTCCCAAAAAGCTAAGGAGTGCGTGAAGTGTTTTCTGTCTGTATTTCCAGTGCAAGCGTATTCAAAGGCCAGCGAACCTTCAAGTTCTGCCGCGAAGAAAGATGGCGGAATCTTCAGCTCAGCCAGCAGAGGAAGGGATTAGCCAGGAACTGTATTCGGCTATTCGTTCTTCTGCCGAGGTCTACGTGTACGATGATGTAGCGTATGCCACTCCTGGTATACCCCAGAAGGTGAGGAGACCCAACACAGAGGAGCTAGAGAAGCCCAAAGAGTGGAATAACCCTAAAAAGGTTGGAGAAAAGTGGGCTAATATCTATGATCCAAAGCTTGCTAGGAACCCTAAGTCTCTTAGAGAGGCGGCTTGTGCAAGATTATCAGCACCAGCGGCGGAGAAGGCAACGGCAGGTAGAGTCTGGTATAGCGGTTTGCCACAATACATGGTCCCATTCGTGCACTATTGCCCGGAGGTGGTCGACGCAGCTGTTCAACGCTATAATCCAAAAACCCACTGCATTGAGGGGCGCAATTTAAGGGTTCATATCAGCCAGGAAGCCATCTGGCATATGTTATGCATTCCTGACCCCAGGACAAGAAAGGAGAAAATCGAATATTTCCGCCCAAGCAAGGGGGAAAAGATATGGAAAAGGATGAAAACCGGCTCCGATTTCCTATTAGAGGAGACTAAAAGGAAGGGTATTGTGTCCCCTAAGGCACCAAGCATCCCATTGTTGCGCGGTTCATTCCGCGACGACCTTCAGGACCCCATATCCATGTTGGCATTTGTTTGCGGCCGTGATTCTGATGAAAAGATCGAGGCTTTTCAGCTGGGCCCTGCAATACAGTTTCGCAGGCAACATGAATCTTTCTGGTATGATTTTGCCGAGTTCATGGTCGAGGAAATGATACAGCAAATAGAGAATTATCAGGCGGAGACGAAATTTAGATTTCTTTCCTACCTGGTCCACATGTTCCTGCATCAGAATCCGGATTTCTTCGCCCGATTTTTCCCACTATCAATTTTTGATGAGCAGAATAAAAGAAAGCCGGTATCTACATGGACACCCTACCTTTCCGCAACATATGACTACTATGCCTTCGCGGACTATTTCATAGCCCCGGTCCTGAATGATTTGATCGGAGAGGGTGATATCGTCCGGCTTAACACTGAGCAGACTGGATTTCTGCAAAGCTACATCCCCGCTTGCGACTGGTTCCTGGGCAAGGATTTCACGATCCTTCGAATGAGGGGCTTTATTGACAGGCCTTTCCTGCTCCCGGCTTGCATCACCGATAGAGTGCTCGCGCTGGAGGTTTACCGGCAGGTATGCGTCATTGATTTCATGTTTTGTAGCAGCAAAAGGGTCAAAAAGAAGGGATTCTTCAGTTGCCCGAAGAGTTTCAAGTCAATAACGCTTGTCAAAAAGCGATCTCATCAGCTGCTAGGCGACAAGCTGGCACACTTAGGGCTAGTATTAGTAAACGATAAGTGGGATTACAACCCTTTCAATGACCTACCTGAGCCGCATATGAGAGTTATGCATGTTTCCCGACCATACTGGGAGAAGCGACGTAATAACCGGACTGATAAAGATGAAGATCTGGTTGAATTGGCACAAATCCCTACGCCGGATACCAGAGGCCCATGGCACAAGTTCTACTTCCCAGTGGCCGTGGCCAAGGACAACCTTCCGATGGAGCGCAGCATGCTTAACAAGTTGAAGGTGGACGAGGAATGGAACGATGAAAAAATAAAAGCTTTCTGGAGATACCACCAAGAAACAGGGCAGTTGAAGGCTCCTTACAATAAATTGAAGGACGACCAGGAATTCGAAAGACACTGGGATGAAGGCCATCCCAGCCCGACCTCCAGCGCTAACAAGAGCGAAGCAGAGGGTTCCGATGAACAGGAGGAAGAGAGGGCGATATCTTCGCAGGAAGGTGATGCTCCCGAGCATCCCGCCTATGTCGGCACTAACGTGCGCTTTAATATATCAAGGAGCTCACTTACGCGCACATGGGCCGCTAAACCGGTCAGGCTAGTGCCCCAGCAGAAAGATCCGACTGCCGAGGTTAGTGAGTGTCCCCCCGCGAAAAGACAACGCACGGAAAGTGTTATCGGGACAGTTTCACATGAACCGGCCGAAGGGGAAACACCCGCTGCTAGTCAAATGCCAGAGGTTGCGGTCGAGTCCCAAACGATCCAAATGCTACCGCCGACCAGTCAGCAGGTACATTTCGCTCCTTCCTCTCTTGCATCTCATTCTTTCACGTCCGCTCCTGCTCAATTGGCAACTCCTGCCATTCGTCCGAGCCCTCCACCCTCTGTTTCTGGCCCATCTTATTCCGGGGGGTTTGCCCAATATTCGCAAGCCCAACCGTTTATAATCACCCCTCCAGGCATGCTAACGCCTACTGCTGCCGCCCAGACTTTCCTCACCTCGCTATCCGAAGATATTCCTCCCATCGGCCCCCACTCTTTTTCCGAGATGCTTACAGATCCCTTCCCACCACAGCAAACTGAGCCCCAGGCAACGACTCTTTTTCCTCGGCCAACAGGCCTTACGACTGAATCTCCGGTTCAGCCGTTGCAATTATCCAGCCAGGCTGAAACAGGCTAAGCTATGGAACGTGCCACACTTTTCTCCAAAGAAGCAAATGCCGGCGCCTATGAAAGTTACCTATCCCTACGCCCTACCTTCCGGTGTTCCCTTCGCAGGTGGGCTGGTTTCATCACCAGCTGAGTTCATTGCACAGATAGATTGTGGGAAGGAGGCTCGCGCAAATAGAATGAGGCGACGAAGGGCAAAGGATGACAATGCCCCCGCCGAACCGAGAGTACAGGCTTCGTATGACGAGGCCCGCCAAGAATTGAAGTTTGCAACTATGTACCCAAGGATAAACAAGCCTCAGGGAGAAATGCAACCAGAGGACTATGATATTTATGCTGTCGGACTGGACATGAAGATGGCCCGGCCACAAGATAAAGTCGAAATCATGGAGGAGACACAACGGGTGGTCACTTCCGATTTCCTAAAGACTGGTCGCCAGTTGAAAAAGAAGGATGAACAGCTCAAGGCAGCCAAGGACAGGGTGAATTTTCTAGAGGCAAAGGAGAAATCCTTAGAGGCGGATATCGCCCGAATGACAGAAAGGGCGCTAACAGCAGAGAATGAAAGGAACAGGCTCCAAGGCGAAATTGCAAAGGCCCGAGTAGCCGACCCAGCCGTATTAAAGGACTTGCAGAATCAAAACCAAGCGGCGCAACAGAGCTTACAATCGATGGAAGAAGAGCTTGAACGCTTCCGCCTTGAGTTCAGACAGAAGCTGGCAGAAAAAGGCGAAGAGATGGAACGCCTACAAGATCAGCATCAGCAGAAGATACAGGAAAAAGAGGCCGAATTCAAAGATTTGAAGAATAGACTAGAGGAGGAGCTCCGAGAAACGAAGGCCAAGCTAGAGGATGAGCTCCGAGAAGCGAAAGCTTCATTAGAAGAGCAATCGGCTAACCACTCTAGAGCTGAACAGAATTGGCAGAAACAAATGAACAACTATGAAGCGTTGTGGACATCTGAGAAGAAGAAGAAGGCAGAATTTGCCGAAGCTCTCATTTCACGAGACGCAGAGATTTCTTCGCTTAAGGCCTCCCTGCTACCAGCCTCTGCCCAACCGGATATCATCCCACTGGTCAGGCAATTGTACATTTCTCACTGGGAGAAAATCAAAGCCTTCTGCCTAAATCTGCAGCCTACCCTCCGGTTCATCGACAGGGCATTAAAACTCAATCAGGAGGCCCATGACACAATGGAACAGTTCCCGCATTTCATCCTGGAAAAGGTTCCTGAGGCGAGGGACTTGTTAAATAAGCTATACTCGGTCTCAGACGAGATCCTCGCCGGGGCAGGTATTGAAGATAGGGATAACGCAGCTCAGACGGCAAATAGGTTCATTCATTGCCACTCTGCTTTCCAGCGTACTAAGGCAGCAGCGGCTTTTCTAAACAAAGCGCTGGATGGCATTCGAGGGAGTTTCTCTGAGTTAGGCAGGTTGGGATTACCGTCCCCATTTCTTGAGGATGGCACTATTGCCACGGCTGCGCAGATTACCGAGATCATTGAGCAGAAGGAGAACGATCCGGAGGCATTCAAGGAACTCGGCAGCCCCCCAACAGCAGCAGATATCGAGGCAATCATTCATCCACTCTCTCAGCTACTGTTCCACATAGAAGCAGGCGCTGGCCTGCCAGAGGTGCTGCCTCATAAGGAAGCTATTGATCTCCGCGGAGCACAAGAGAATTTGCGCAGCATGGCAAAGCCATCCGAAATTGAATGGGTGCCTTTGCAGGCTGCACTTTCAAAGCTCTAACTCCATTTGCCCTAGAGAGGAAGGCTCTGGTCTGCAGAACCAGAGAGTTTTTGGGTTCTCCGTTCCTTATCCGAAACGCCCCTGTTAGTCGCCAAAAGCTGTTGAAATACTATTCCACTCAGCTCCCTTCGGGTCCCCCTTTTTTTGCATGTTCATGGTGTGCATTCCTCGCTTCGCAACTTTGGCAAGCGGCTCCCCTTTTGGCTCTTGAGATGCTGCGCTGAGCGCCCACGTGTCACGCCTGCGGGGTTTTTCATTTTCTGTTGCTTTATGTTTCCTACGGGTTGCGAAACAGGGCCCACATCTCTATACGTGGCGGTGTTGCGCAATCTTTCCCTAGCAGGAGTAGAGTATGCTGCGGCGGGCTGCGAAGGATTTCTATTGGCCTTCTTTATTTCCTGGCGGGGCCCACCCTCGCTCACGTGTCAGCGGTTCGCGGCTTTTAAAACAACAGCAGGGACGAGAGCACCACGGGCTGCGAAACGCGGCCACGCGTCTTTCGCCCCCTTTTCATGCGGCCTTTCCCCGTTTTCAAAGTAGCCTCCGTCCCCTGAACACGTGTCACTTCTCCGCAAGCTCCCGGTCAATGGAGAAGGAGTTTTCATTCGGGCCGCGGTTTGCTGCCACGTGCCTTACATCGATTATCAAAGCAAGCTGTGAGATGGCCGAGCGGGATGGTGTCATTGACTGCTGCTCGCCATGGTTCTCTAAGGCGGTGGACGACACTCGTCGCTTCGAAGCCTGGTTGGGACCACTGCCATCATTCCAAAAGGGCACGCCTGTAACTAACCAACTGGATGCTGTGCCCTGATTGGCTGCTCTCATAACGGCATTGGGAATATTCTTATCCGGGCATCATTACGGGGGATTGTGGAATCATTCTGTTACAACTCTCCAGGCGGTGGGATTTTGCTCTCCGGCTATATATACTCCCTCTGTTGAGGGAAAATGGTCCAAGATTTTACAAGAAGAATACTGGTTTTAGCAAGAGACGCCAGGCCTCTTTTGCATGTTTATTTGCAAGATACTTTCAGACTGTGCCTATTGTTCGGCCTTTCTGCTTTTTATGTCTTGATTAAACTGTGAACTGTGCTTTTTATTGTCTTAAGCATTTCATTTGAGGAGACTTCTATATATTGAACGCAAACTTGCTGGTCTAAATCATGTCTTAATGACTCTTCTTAGCAGTAAGAATGTATGCGATACTGTTTTATGTCAATTAAATGAACTGTTTATGCTATTGCTTTAAGCTTCCGGTGTTTTGGAACATATCAATAACATTCAGGCCCTTGAGTCTATGATTTATCGTGCCTATCAAAAAGCTTTGGCGCATCGCCTTAGATTAATATTTGTTTCATTATATCTGCTTCCTTTTCCCTTTCCAAAAACCATTATATAGAAGAAGCCGGCTTCTTTAAAATCCGGAGGTCACTCAGTTTGGCGCAAAGGGGTCCCCCTTGAACTGAGTTTCCCATAAAGGCACTGTTATCCCGTCAATTTTTGGCGTCAACAATAACCTAATCACCTAATTTTTTTAAATAGAGGCCTTGATTCAATACAATTTTGAGGGAAAAAATGGTTTTCATGACTAAACTAATCAGTCAATTACATGCATAGTGTATAACTAGTGAACTTAAACTAAACTGCATACAGATATTTACGAAGGAGAAAGAAAAATCAAAGGTCTCAAAACTAAAAACATAATAATCCTTTGATTGACTCCCTCACAATAACGACGCCTAAAATCTTGAAGGAAAAACTCAAAAATACTAGAAATTAAAAGGAATCTCCTACAAATCACAAACTAATTAACCTGTAAAAACTGTTGCATAATCTATTAAATTCTGAAAGTTGAGTTACATGAAGTCTCTTTGCTAAAGGAAAAGGCAGAAAACAAGAACTAAAGGAAAAAGACTAACTTTTTCCAATATATACAAAATAGGCATGCACAAAATAGCCGAAAAATGGAACTGAAAGAGAACTGAAGTGAAAAACTACATCTCCAATGTGAAATCCGAGCAGAAGAGAAAATCCTAATAAAAATAGCCCAAAACTGAAGCAAACTACACTTTGTATCTAGAAATCTCCACCTCTCCATGCACCTAACCAAAATACCTCGTGAACTGATGCAGAACTAAGAGAAAGCCTCACTAGTTTGACTAAAAGTCAAAGAGAAACCTCACTGAAGCTCCAACTGAAAATGAAACTCGCATTATCTCCCATGCATGGAAGTCTGAAAATCATGCAATCTCTCTATCTCACATGCATGTGAGCAAAAAAAAAAATAGTATTTTCCCCTTCTTAAAATAGTTATTTCAAAATTATTAAAACAATCAATAATATTGCTTTAATAAATTTTCAAAATAACTTTACAATGAGACATAAAAGGGAAGAAATACCAAAAATAAATAATAAACTATGCTTCCATGCATGAATCAAATCTCCTTATAACTCCCCATAATAGTACTCCAAGCTCTCACTTTGCTAATCATAAGTCAAGAAGACTCAAAGTCTTATCACATACTTTCATCCTCCTCATGCAATATATGCATATCATGTAATATATGATGAATTTTTATTTTTTTAAAATGTTATTTTGGGCTCTTCACGCAACACATTGTTATATGGCTTAGTGATTTCATAGCTTTGTTTAGCTCACGGGCCCCTTTATATTAGGGCATTGACTTAGGAGATTATAGACCATGGGGAACAAATAAAACATAATGATTATTTAAAATCATTGGCAAAAATCACCCTATGTCAAATTAGGGCAGACAAAGGTAGTTGAACCCTAAACATTCATGATCATTTGCATTGACCTTTGGTGGGGAAGTTTGTTGCACCGTTGTGGTGAGAGCAAGGGTTTCATGCTAGAACCTCACATTTTTTGTATTTGATGATTCTTTTATGAGATTTTGAAGGAGAAAAAAGTAGAGGTGAGTTTACTTCATGGCAATATTGAGAATCGAGCTTCATTCTGAGTGTATTTTAGTCTTTTTTGGCTGTGGATTTCACCATTTCCTGATGCATTTCCTATTGTATTTTCTTTATGGTTACTTCTTCACTGCCTCTGGCCACCATGGACTTGAAGCTTGGAACGCAGATTTTTCTCTATTTTTGTTGATTTTTCCACAGTCTAAAGGAAAATAGAGGAGATATGATTCTATTTTTTTCTATTTCGACCTTCATGTTTCCCTTAATCTCCTCTCTATGGAATGACCTTATCGGTTTCTCCCCATTGCTTCTATATTTTTTGTCTCTATGTAAAATGATGGAGAATGGTAATTCAACCGCGACCTCCATATGATTTTTGTGTAGAAAAAATCAAATCCCTAGATAATAATCGTGCCATCTTACAAAATCAGCTCAAGAAACCTTCTTTCATTGTATTTCACAAACCTATTGAAATCTATTATTTTTCCATTGGGCTCACCAAATAAGGGACTTCCAATACAACCTCCTATTCATGCTTCCTTGAGATTTTTCAACAAATTCCTACGTTTAAAAAAAACCTCCTTGCTTCAGATTTATGACTTGATAGAAACTTAAATTTACTTTACCCTTTGGTGAATAACTGTGAACAAAACTCTCCTCGGGCCACAGCTTTCTATGCTTGATTTGAGCATTAAAAACAATGTATTTTTTTGTCAATCTTTTTGTGTTTGAACTCAAAAATTGAAACTACGAAAGCATTGTATTTCTCCATTTCTTGGGCTCGACCCATGGTAGTATCTTACAACATTTTTGCATTTCTAAAACAAATCCTCATGTGGGTAAATTTTAATAATGAGGAATCTATATTTTTCTCACTAAAACCCCATTTGGGTATTGTAAAATACTCCCTTTAGGCCGCAGGCCTTGCATGTTCAATCTGGGTTTTCTTTAAAAATATTATATTTTCCATTGTTGATGTGTATTCCTTGAAATTTGAAGCCATGAGAAATGATGAAACTTTAAAATGCTTGAAACTAAAATCACCAAACTGTAGCATGTTATGGCAATATTGTTGCTTGCCTTTTCATGGTATTACTTCTGCTAAGAGTTATTGT
Organism: Sequoia sempervirens; assembly: GCA_007258455.2. NCBI lineage: Eukaryota > Viridiplantae > Streptophyta > Pinopsida > Cupressales > Cupressaceae > Sequoia > Sequoia sempervirens. The sequence continues at coordinate 555,894,865 of VDFB02193867.1, forward strand.
TGCACTTAGACTCCATTACAGTCCTTGTGCTCTTGTGCCTTAATTATGCCATGAAAGGTGATTGTGCTTAAAGTACTAAATGCACTACCCCATTTCATGATTGTTCTTGATATGATGCTCCTTTTCTGTTGAAAATAGACCTGTTTCTCTAAGTCCCTTATAGACTATGAATGTACTTCAAAATTTGTTAGAAACGGTTTAAATGAATTGATGCCTTGTTTTCCCTTCAATATAAAGGGGCTCAATACCCCATTGAAGTGCAATAGTGAATGCAAGGTAGAGCTAAAACAAGATAACAATGATGTTGATGATCCTTCAACATGTTTATTTTTATATTGTTCCTCTGAATGATGAGCAAGAGGATTTTTGCTCAATTATTTTTCATCACAATGAATTAAAGGTTGTTTTTATGGATTTCTCTTATTATAGTAGTCCTTTTCTTGATGACTCTTATGTATTGATGGTACATTGAAATGTTGCTTATATTATTGTTATGATCTAGGCTCAACCCTTGTGGGAGCCAGATTTCTCACCACTCACAACAATATCTGTTGATTGAAATGATCTGATTATACCTGTTCTTGCACACTAAAGAAATAAATTAGCAAAATAATTGAATTTGAAAGCTTCCATTGAACTTCATGCTCCCTGAACATCTGCCTTTTCTTTTATGATTTAATCATCTAGTGAATGCCTAATAGGATGTGTATTACATTTTTGTTGGCAATGTAGGCATGAAGTAGGATGTGATTTATCATTTCTCTAACACCATCTTTTAACAATCTTGCAGGAAATCATGGAGCTTGGAGTTGAAACAACCTGGAGGCACCTGGAGACACAAGAACTCAAAGACTTTGAGTAAAAATGATTCATCATTCCCCTCCTTCATGTTTACATTATCTTTAGTTGTGTAGTTTACAACTCTCTTTTTGTATTCATTATTTGATTAAAAAATCAAATTAAGTTACTCCCACGGCTTGTGTGGGACTTTGGTTTTTACAATATGAATAAAGTAGCATTACTATGCAATTTAATGATTTCTTCTATTACACAAATTTGCATAATCACACTGGAAATTCACAAGTAATCAAATTCTAGAATAGAATGAATACTTTAGCAAAAAATTTGTACCTTTCAATAAAAAATGCAATCCAACTCTACCTGTTTTGAGTTGTAGCTAAAAATAGGTAACAGTTTCATTTATAATTGTGTGAATATTGCACTTTAAAAAAAAAATTGTTTCGTTTTAGGTGTTAGTGTGTTGTCCTCTAGGGTTTCATGGCAGGGGCGTTGCACATGGTACCAGAGCCAGGTTCAGACAATGGGTGCTCTAGGTATATACAAGAGCCCATTAAGTTGTATTAGTTGTATAGATTTTGAAGTTTACATTTTCCCTTTTTGACCTCATCTAACACCCTGAACTTGTCCTTAGTGTTGTTTGTGTAGGATAATTCCCAGAGGTTGGGGTCAAGGGAATGGGCATGGTAGAGGTTGTGGTGGTGGCCATGGGGCCAATCGCCAAGACTCCCCTCCCCAGAGTTCCCATGAGTCTAATCATGAGGAACAACAGGGTTCCCAAAACAATCAGGGAGGTGGAGGAAAAAATACAGATCAACCAGAGATGGAGGGCGCACAGTTGCATCACTTACTTGAGGAGGTTCTTGCCTATCTTGGTCTGAGACAGGAGGGTGAGTAGTTGGTGATTAGAGAGAGGGAGAGGTCTCCCAGGAGGAGAGATATTGTATTTGAGCAGGATGCCATATTAGCTGGACATATGAGGGACCTTTTTATGAGCACATCCACCTACGTTTGATGGGACTAGCAATGGTTTGGAGGCAAAGACTTGGTTAATTGATCTAAATAGGTGTTTTTCTATGCACCCATATGGTAGCAATACCAAGGCTAGGTGCACTATTATGCATCTCTGAGGTTTTTCTTCCATGTGGTGGCATTTGGAGGAGTAGAAGCTCCATTTGGATATAGATTCAGTATCATGGGAGATGTTCTTAGAGAGATTCAAAGCTCGGTTCTTGTCTAATAATTGGCGACAACGTCATGTGGATGAGTTCCATGAGCTGAGACAGATGGTGATGTCAGTTGAGCAGTATGAGTGGAGATTTTATGAGCTCAAGCAGTATACTGGCATAGGTGATGATGAGGGTATGTTAGTACAACACTTTATCAGGGGGCTTGAATGCCCATATTAGCGGTGTTGTTTAGATGTTTAAGTCGAAAACCATGGAGGTAGCTATGGAGAAAGCTCATATAGTTGAGGAGAATTTGGCTATGGCTTTAGGTGGCCAGAGGGGGGTTTAGATTGGCAGTGCACCTCTGACAGGTTTTAGTTCTCGAGGTGTTCTGACTCAGTTAGCAGGTCCATCTAGGAGTCACCATGCACCCACTAAGGGTGGTCAACAGCAACAACAACACTCTTAGTCAAAACATAAGAACTCTCGGTCTCATTAGGGTGATAGGTTTCAGTCTGGGAGAGACAGGAATTGGAGGCAAAACAAGCGTTATCACTCTGATCAACTAGCCTAGAGTTCATAGACTACAGTTAATAGGGGTAGTGTTTAGCAGTCTAGTGCACCACTAGGTGGTAGAGGTTTTGGTAGAGGTACAAGGTGCTTCTCTTGTGGTCAGTAGGGTCGCATTGCTAGACAGTGTCCTCAGAAGGGCACATTTGGACTTAGTCAGAGACTAGCGGCTTTAGAGTCGACAATAGGGGATGCAAGCAGATCACGTAGAGTTTTTGTTGCGGTTGATAACCATTGTGCCAAGCACCAGGGTATAGTGCTTGAGACATCAGGTGTGTTATAGGGTAGTAGAGTCTCTATTCTCTTTGATTCAAGTGCTTCAAATCCCTTTATTTCTCCTTCCATAGTAGTGTGATGTGGACTGGTGGGAAGTAGGACGCTAGGTGGTAGGTTGAGTTGGCCTCCAGTGCTTAGGTCACAGTTGAGTCTCTTGTTCATGGTTGTAGTTTGAGGATTGGGTCTCTTGACACCACAGTTGACTTGTGTATCATTCCCCTTGGGTCCTATAACATTTTTTTGGGCATGGATTGGTTAGAGGCTCATAGAGCAATCATAGATTGTTGACGTAACTTGGTGTAGTGTGTAGATGATTCTGGCAGTGAGGTTGAGGTAGTCAGAGTTCATAGGCCTATTTCCTTGAGGATGATCTCAGCTATGTAGTTGAGGAGGTGTATGTGTTAGGGTTGTCAGTTGTTTGTGGTGACAGTTAATGATTTTGAGTTAGGAGAAAGCTAGGAAGAGGTGTCTCTTGATAGTCATCCCATTCTTAAACAGTATGCTAATGTCTTTCCTAGTGAGATTCCAGGGATGCCACCTAAGCATAACATTGACTTTAAGATAGATCTTGTACCTAGATCTAAGCCCATTTTAGAAGCTCCATACCGGATGACCACTCAGGAACTTAAGGAGCTCTTATTGCAGCTTGAGGAGTTGTTGGCAAAGGGGTTTATTCATCCTAGTGTCTCTCCTTGGGGAGCACTAGTGATTTTTGTGAAGAAGAAGGATGGGTCCCTTCGATTGTGCATTGATTACTGGCAGTTGAACAAGGCGATGGTGAGAAACATTTATCCATTGTCGAGGATCGATGATCTATTTGATTAGATCAAGGGTGCTAAGGTATTTTTTGAAGATTGATCTTAAGTCGGGATACCATTAGTTGCACATCTTCGAGGCAGATATCCATAAGACCACATTTTGTACTCGTTATGGACACTACGAGTTCACAGTTGTCCCATTCGGGTTAACAAAAGCACCGTCTGTGTTCATGAGTTTGATGAATGGTGTGTTCTACACCTACCTTGACTGGTTTGTCCTGGTATTTTTAGATGATATTTTGATCTACTTGAGGACCATGGAGGAGCACTTGAGGTAGGTGCTACAGTGTTTGAGGGAGAACCAGTTACATGCTAATTTTTTGAAGTGTGAGTTCTTCCAATGGAGGTGAAATATCTGGGTCATGTTATCTTTGTTGAGGGCATTGTTGTGGATCCTTCAAAGATCCAAGCCATCATTGATTGGCCTACACCCACTAATTTTGCTGAGGTTCATAGTTTCATGGGGTTAGAAGGTTACTACCGATGGTTTGTACAAGGGTTTTTGAGGATATCCCACCCCATCACTTATTTTCAGAGGAAAGGGAAGAAATTTATTTGGTTAGAGTAGTGCGAGGAAACTTTTCAAACTCTTAAGGAGAGATTAACCAGTGCACCTATCTTGGTTGTTTTTAATCCTACTGGGGATTTTTTGGTTTGTATAGATGCTTCTTTGGAGGGTTTAGGAGCTGTGTTGATGCAGGACGGTCGTGTGATTTCCTATGAGTCTCGCAAACTCAAGGATAATGAGCTCAACTGTCCTACACATGATCTAGAGTTAGTTGCAGTGGTTCATGCTTTGATGAGATGGAGGAACTTTCTTTTGGGGCATCGGTTTGACCTACACATTGATCACCATAGTTTGTAGTATATCTTCATGCAGCCTAATCTGAATGTGAGACAGAGACAATGGATGGAGTTTCTATGTGTGTATGATTTCGAGGTGAAATTCATTTAGGGAAAGGAGAATGTGGTTGCGGATGCACTTAGTCATCAGAGAAACGAGCTATCGGTAGTGACTCTTGGTGTGGATTTAAGGATCCAAATCCTTTCAGCACATCCTTCAGATAGTTGGTATCAGGAGGTGAGGTCTAAGGTGGAGTCAAGCAAAGCTTTAGAGGGTAGATTTGCAGGATACTCCCTTGAGTCGGATGGTTTGTTACAGCATTTGGTTCATATTTATGTTCCTTCCTTAGGAGATCTTCACACTTTGATCATGTCAGAGGCACATCAAGCACCCTATTCAACTCATCCAGGTGTTAAAAAGATGCACACAGATCTTAGACAACTATACTTTTGGGCCGAAATGAGGAGAGATATTGTTGATTTTGTGTCAAGATGTCTAGAGTGTCAAAGAGTGAAGGCAGAACACCAACATCCTGTAGGACTTTTACAGCCTCATCTACTCCTAGAGTGGAAATGGGATGTTATCTCATTGGATTTTATTGTTGGTTTTCCCATTTCTTCCCGTCGGCATGATGCCATTATGGTCACTATGGACAAGTTGACGAAGGTAGCACACTTCTCTCCTATTTAATCCTCGTACAATGCTTCAACAGTGGCCAAAGTTTTCATGGAGTAAATTATCAAGTTACATGGTATTCCTCACCGAATTATTTCAAATAGGGATCCAGTGTTTACTTCAACTCTTTGGACGTCCCTACAACATGCATTGGGGACTCAATTGAACTTTAGTTCAGCTTATCATCTAGAGATTGATGGGAAGACCGAGAGGTTCAATAAGATCCTTGAGGATATGCTTTGGATGTACGTCATGGATTAGTAGTCACAATGGGAGGACTACCTATATTTAGTGGATTTCACATACAATAATAGTTATCATAGCTCTATCGGCATGCCTCCTTTCTAAGCATTATATGGTCATCTGTGTTGAACCCTATTAAGTTTGGATCGTTTGGAGGACAGGGTTCTTCTTGGTCCAGAGATGCTTCAAGATATGGAGTAGTAGGTATTTCACATTAGGGAGAATTTGGTGGTAGCCTAGGACAGATAAAAGAAATATGTCAATGCTCACAGGGTGGACCGTTAGTTCTCAATTGGAGACCAGGTATTCCTGTAGGTGCATCCATGAAAGAGTTTGAACTGTTATGGAAAAGGCTCTAAGCTCACACCACACTTTGTTGGGCCTTTTGATATCTTCAAGAGGATTGTTCCTATAGCATACTGTCTTGCTTTGTCACCTAGTCTCTCGCACATTCATGATGTGTTTCATGTTTTAGTTCTCAGGCCCTATTATCCACACATATCTCATGTACTTGATTGGAATGCATTACAGGTAGAGGATGAGCAGCTAGCTTTGGAGCCTGTGGATGTCATACAGCATAGGAGACTCACACTCAAGGAAAGAGACATTGAGCAGGTTAGGGTCTAGTGGGATCGAAATGACAAGTCTTCTGCTACCTGGGAGGATGCTTCCAGGATGAGAGAGTTATACCCATATCTGTTTGCAAGCTTCCAAGAGTAACCCTGGTCCTAGGGGAGGATGTAGTGCCCCGCAGTTTTCTTTGGATTTGGGCAATTACTTGGATTGTATTTGGACTTTATGATACAATTTGATGACACTTGGATACTGTGATACTTTGATGCTTAGTTATGATGATACTTGTTGACACTGTTATATCTGATGTTTTATGCTTCCCCCATTCTTAGTAGATTAGTTTAATTTTTTATGTGAGTTATCATTCATATGAGTAATATGTTTTTATTGGATGTATGTTTTATCATGATTTGATATCAGTTTATTGTGTGCCAACATATTGGTGAACGAGAACATGGCCGCATCACTTGCTTGTGAGTGCCCTATGATACTGCAATTTTTCCTTCATGGTGTGATTGACTGGTTGCCTATGTATGTGTTCGACCATGTGGTTTACTACAGATTGCAGGTACCAGGCATCAACTCCACCTGAATTTTCAGGTTTGAGCGTGCCTTATGCCTAATGGAGATAGTTGACTTGGAGATATAATCGGGTCCCCCACATTCAACCATCATCCTTGATGAGGATGAGTGTATGTTTACCATTCCCTATTGTGTGGTCAGTCTGAGTCATCTTGTCGATGTCAATGTCGTTATACTTTTTGTTTCACTTTGCGGTTGGGTATGGTGTGACTGTATGTTCATTTGAGTAATGTAATGATTGTTCCTTTGTTTGATTATTTCGTTAAAATAAATATTATTTAAATTAATAAGGCTTTGGAATACTTAAAATAAAGTTTTATAAGATTCAAGTGTTGATTAAATAAATAATAATAATGTCCTTATTTGTTTTAAATAAATTTAAAATTATGGTTTAATAAGCGAATTCAAAGAATAAATATATTAAATTATATGACATTATGCAAACAAGTTGGAAATGAAGAATTAAATTAATATTTTAATTGTTTGATTATTGTGTGTAAATCATAAGATATGGTTAAAATTATAAAAGATAATGAGTTTTAGTGGGAGTTGTGAATAGTGGGAAAAATAAAAAGAAAATTAATTAATTAAAATTAAACAAAGGGATGCAGTTATGGGTGGTGGAGAATAATAAATAAATTAGTTGGAGTTAACTAAGAGAGGGGGATTTTGGGTTATTTTTCAAGAAACGAATCTTACTTTTCTCAACGGTGAATTTTCTTTGTTCTTGAAACTTTTCTTGGAAGTTGGGAAGCTCTAAAATTTTGTTCTTGGAGGCTTTGGGGTTTTTACAAAGGTGTTGGATTCAGAAGAGCTTGAAGTTGTAATTGAAGATTTGGGGAAATTTGAGTTGCAACTAGAATTCAAACCTGACAACATTTTCAACTTAGCTATTTGATTATTTTAGGTTCTTTTCTTGAGAAATATTATTCTCTATTTTAGAATAAATGATTGATCTTGAATGTTGCTTGAAAAAAAACATGTCTACAATTATTGAGTTTGAATGGAAATAATGAATATTTGTACTATCTGGAACCAACTCAACTTCCCCAATAATAGCTTTATGTTTAACCTATAATGTTGTATTCCACTTATTATCTTATTGGGTCTCTATTTTGTATATTCTTCCCTATGATAATAGATAAATGTTCCTATTCTCTTACTTCGTAGTTTTGGGAAAAGTCACGAAGCTGGAAATACCATGTTGCCTTCATTCGTTAGTCACTTATCTTTCTTGATTTGTTTATTGGTGTATTAATTCAATCAAGTTTAATTAAATATGTGCGTCGAGCCATTCTCTTCCAAGGCGTCTTTTCTTAGTGCCTATTCAAGTTGGTTCTCGAGCAATATTCCATATTCAGTTAAAATTTTGTGCAAGTTCTCCTAGCGCCCTCTCCTATCTTTAGGCATTGCATTCAAATAGAATCTTGGTCAAAATCTCCCTCTATGTCACGGCGCCCTCTTTTGTTAACTTTACAAGTTGATTTTCAAGCAATATTTCTTTACTCTGCTAAATTTTGGGCATAAACTTCTCAGGCTAAACATTCATGTATAGAATCCACCCCTGCATCTCTATTTCTAGGTGTCGACCCAATCCTACCATATGAATCCTTTCTTTAATGTATTAAGTGCTTGAATGGCACCTCAAGAAATTTTGTGTGGATTACTATATTTTGTTTCAATGAAGAAAACTCTCGTCTGTTAATTGGGTTTGGGAATTAAAGCCACCCCTATATGTACAATCATGAGAACTTATCTCTCTGTTAGCATTCCTTGTAACTGGTAGTTAAATTCAGTGTGAGTTGTAGTTGAATAACATCGATTCTAGCTCCTGTGCAAAATGAAATTCAATTAATTCTCAATGCCATATGCTTATATGAGTATTGATTTGAATTTATATATATAAATAAATGGTCTCTATGTTCAGTTGGGGAGGTTGTTGCCTTATTCTGGGATTGACATATTTGCATACAAAAAACTCATAAAATCTGAATGTGGTTAAATAGATAGGTTTGAATATACTTAAATATATATATATAAGTATATTTATTTCTGTATATGTTAGTTTTAGTATTTTTTCTTTTTAAAAAAAAGTTTTATTTAATGAAATACCAAAAAATGTATATATATATATATATATATACACATACATACATACACACACACACATAGATATATGTGTGTGTGTGCGTGTGTGTGTGTATGTATGTATGTATGTATGTATGTATGTATGTATGTATGTATGTATGTATGTATGTATATATGTATGTATATATGTATGTATGTATGTATAGAGTACATATATGTATGTGTATTTTGAACACATCAATGAAAATAATGTTGTCCCTATTACTATGTAATTATGGCTGGAAAATATATGAAACATAAAATATTTCATTGTGGAAAAGATTGATATAATTATAATTAGATAAACGAAAATTAGTGTATTTTGAAAGAGAGCACCTTGATTTAGATGATTAATTAGATAACATAAAATTAGTATCTCATAAACCCACTCTAGAATCTACTTTTCCATTATTGTTTTGAATTGTTAATGTAAAGCAACTAAATGGATGTTGTTTGGAAATGAATTGTGGGTTTTGTTCTTGATGTTATGTTAAATCTTGTGAAATGAATCTTAGGAGTCTTCCAGAGGCTAGGGAGGATTGTCTTCTTAATGGAAGTTTTGATAAACTTTGGTGTTGGCTAGTTTTATATTGACTGTATTTATGATGGTTATTAGCCTTGCATAATATGTTTACCTATGTGGTTGGAACTTTTGGAAACTTGTGAACGAGAAGGGTTACGCCTCGCCTTGTTGTATATGTTAATATTTTTTTGTGATTGTGCAAGTTGGCCTTGATCTTTGATTTTATTGGGTCTCCTAGTTGCTAGTAGGGGAGTGGCTCTCAATGGGGGTTGGGGCTTGGGTAACCCATGTGGGAGTTTCATAATCAAGTGATAACCTAAAATGAACTTAGGGGGTTGGGTAGTAATCACACTAATCAATGTAAGTGAATGCTTTGCTCATGGCTCAAGTGCTCGTATAGGCTTGATATGAGTCAAGAAGGCCCAGAATGGTAAGATCAACTGCCTTGTCCTCACGAAAGGTATGTTGATTCCACATAATTTTGCATGAGGGGCCAAAGATCGGTAGAGGCTACCATGGTAACCCAGGATGGTGGTCAAGGCCTAGGAATATCTTCCTAGGTAACCCATGACAAACTATGTGATGACACTCCTCCTACGGCAACCTAGTATTCCCTTGAATCTTGTTTCCCTTGATGTTGTGTGCCTCTAGAAGTGATGTTACTATCATATGTTGTTGTACTGTACTTTTCCATTGATGTCATGTTATCCTTTGTATTATCTCTTGTCTCTTAACTGATTGTGGTGGTGGGATCCTTTCACTATCTCCTAGCACAGGGGGTGGACCTTAGGGTACCACATGGTTAGGAGGAATGTGCATTGAACTCCATTGGATTCCCTCTCCTTGTTTGTGATTGTGGTGACTTCTCCTAGATTGAAGACTTTTGCATTTGTACCAGTTCATGTGTATTATCTTCCATGTATTGTACCATAATCTAATGTATCATGTATCTTACTTTGGTGTACTCTCCTCGCATGTATACGAGGAGACATTATTTTTCAGATGTAAATTGATGTTGAACTCTCTTATGTAATAGATTTTGTAAAATATGTTATTGTATATGTAATTAAATGGATTGATTCCAGTGATCTCTATGGAATACATGTTATGGTTGTATCATATTGATTGTTCAATTAAATGAGATGGTTAAATGTAATTTCATATTGTAGATGGAGTTTAATTAAATGTATTGATTTATAGTTTCTTGTTAATTTAGTTAATGGGAACCAAGTAGCGTAGTCGCGAACCTTGGAGGACTTCGGTTGGAATTTGAGTTGATGTTTCATATATAATTGTGTGAATATTTCACTTTAAAAAAAAAAATCCATTTTAGGTATTAGTGTGTTGTCCTCTAGGGTTTCGTGGCGAGGGTGTTACATATTGATCAAGAATTATGGGACATTGTTGATTAGAAGTTTTTGAGACCTATAGATCCTTCTTTGGCTACTCAATATGATGTTATGGACCATAAATCCAAGGGTCTAATCTGATTTTTCTTAAAATAATCTATTTTAATCAATTTCCATGAAGAGCCCTCTACAAAGAAACTATGGAATAACCTTGGTGATGTATATCAAGCCAAATATTTAGTGAACAAGATTTCATTGAGGAATAAATTGAATTCCTTGAGAATGAAAGAGGGTGGATGAATTGTAGACCACCTAGAAGCATGCAATATGTTGATGGATCAATTGGGATCAATTGGTGTAACAATGGATGAGGAGGAGAAATGAAATATCTTTCTTTGTTCTTTATCTAATTCATGGGATTTTCTCTTTTTAACTATAGGAAGTACTTTTTTTGTCTTGAAAGTTGAATATGTTGAGGGTTCTTTTCTTTTTTAAGTGATGAGGAGGACGGTATCCATCAATTTCAAGGAGGCCCTAAGTATTCATTGAAAAACTAAAGAAACAAAAAAGAAGAACAAGAAACATGATAAATTCAAACCCAAGGGGAGATCTAGATCTCCCAAAAAATTCGAATCTATTTGATAGAACTGCGCTAAGTCTAGACACTTATGTAAGGAGTGAAAATAAAAAAATAAGAAAAAGAAGAAATTTGACCATGATTCTAAGGCTAAGAAGGAAGATGGTGATGTTTTCGTTGTAACTTCGACCACTCGTGCAAGTAATGATGCATGGTTAATTGACTCATGTATCTTTCCATATTACTACTAATAGAGAATGGTTTTCTAAATATAAATTATTTAATGGAGGTAAGGTGTACTTGGGTGATGATTCTTATTAAAATATTATTGGTCATAGTAAAGTTAGAATCAAGTTTTCTAATGGTAGAATAAAAATGATTAATGATGCGTTGCATATCTATAGATTAGAACAAAACTTACTATATGTGAGAAAACTAATAGATGTGGGTGTGAAAGGTATCTTGTATAAAATATACTACTTTCACACCCACGTCTATTAGTTTTCTCACATATAATAAGTTTTCTGCTAATTTATAGATATGCAACACACCATTAATCATTTTTATTCTACCACACGAAACTTGATTCTAAATTTACTATGACCAATAATATTTTAATAGGAATCTTCACCCAAGTACACCTTACCTCCATTAAATTATGTATATTTAGAAAACCATTCTCTATTAGTGGTAAATGGAAAGATACACATCATTCAATTAACCATGCATCATTACTTGCCTGAGTGGCCAAAGTTACAATGAAAAAATTACCATCTTCCTTCTTAGACTCAAAATCATGGTCGAATTTCTTCTTTTTATTCTTTTTTTTCTTCTTTGCACCCCATACATAAGTGTTTAGACTTACCATAGTTCTATCAAATAGATTTAGATTTTCTAGGAGATCTAGATCTCCCCTTGGGTGTCAAATTTGGCACATTGTATAAGCTTGATAAATGCACTTTTGAATGCAATAGCACTTCTAATAAAAGTGATTCTATGGCTACTTCAATGGAAACGGTGGGAGATTCATTTTCAATGGATGACCATGGCTTCTAGTTACCCAAGGGTTTCATTTCTTCTATATCAAAATTACCTACAAAGAAGACTATAATGTGACACTAGATACAAGTCGTATTGGAGAAAATGGTGTAAGGATCTTGAAAAATAAAAACATTGTTGAGGGGTTTACTAATTTTAATCTTGATTTTTATTTATGTGAGCATTGAATTTATGGTAACCAAAATTGTGTTTAGTTTTACTTGAGTTCCCATAAATCTTGTGTTTTGTTGGATCTTATTGATTATGATGTGTTTGGATTTGTAGGTGTTCCTTCTATTAGAAAATCCACATATTATGAACTTCATTTATTGACGATAATAGTAGGACCTTTTTAAAAGAGTAAATATGAAGTTTTCATTCAATTTAAAGAATTTAAAGTAATGGTTGAGTTGTATATTGGAAAGAAAAAAATTTATTTGAGGATTGACAATTGCAATGAGTTTTTCTCTATATATTTTGATAGATTATGTAAATATAGTGTGGTATAATTTATAGATAAAATACAACTCTATATTCTCCACAACAAAATGGAGTTGTAGAAATCATAAATAAGAAATTATGGAGAAGCCTAGGAGTATTATTAGTTGTGTTGGTTAAAACAAAGGTTTTGGGTTTAAGTTGTAGTCACTACTTGCTACCTAATTAATAGGTCTCCTACATCAACTCTTGTTGATAAAATTCTTATGAAGGTATGATCAAGTCACAAGCCTTCACTAAGACATATCATATACACATGTGCCAAACGAGAAGTGAAAAAAGTTGGAGACCAAGGTTGTGAAATGTATCTTCATCAAATATGGTTATAGTGTGAAATGATACGATCTTTGGTATCTTGTTGCACAAAAGGTAATATATATTAGAGGTGTTATTTTTAGAGAAACTAAGCCTTCTTTTGTTACATTATAACTAAAACAAATTGAACAAAAATATGTGATTCAACTTCCTTCTACACTTGAGAAAGTTGAATCGAGACCCTTGCATAGACAAGAAGCTGAGGAGAGCTTGTCTAGCTTTTAATTTTTAGAAGAGGGGGACAAACCTCCAACTCAACTTGTTTGAATATCTACAAGGCATAGATAACCACTTGAAATGGATTCATATGATGATTGGAGATGCATTTTTCCTTTGAATAATAACGTGGATGAACCCAAATCTATAGAAGAGACATTAGGTATAAAATATGTAAAATCTTGGAAGATTACTATAGATGAAGAAATGACAAATTTGAAAAATAATGATACATGGGATCTAGTACCATTACGTAAAGGATGAAAACATGTTAGTTGAAAATCGATGTTTAATAAAAATATTGGTCTAGATGGAGGCATTGAAAAGTACAAAGCACAGTTGGTTGCAAAAGTTGCATTCGTTCGAAGGTGCCTTGTCATCACTAAAAAAATAATTCATACCTTCAAACAAATGTTCTTGAATGACCTCTTTCTTTTCATGTCTAAGATTTTACCTAGAATTTTCACCTTCAAACCTCGGGTTGAGCATTCAAATGGAATCAACCAAACAATATATTTTGCAAGTTTGTAGCATTCAATCTAAACTTTCCAACAAGAATAATATTGAATATATTTAATTTGGCTATTATATTTTCTAGTGAAGATGGGATTTTTAGCAATTGTGAAGGTATATGTTCCACACACATGGAAAAATAGTAAAATAGATTAAAAAATAAAAAAATAATTATCCTATAGGTATTGATGTTCGTATTTCAACAAAAAAAGAGTCAATTCAAATAAATACAAAAAAATTGTGATATTGAATGAACATATATCCAAATTATAGTTGATCTCACTTCAAAAAGTTATACAAATTAAATTATGGAAAAATATGTGTTCCATAAAGTTACGTTATTACAAATCTATGTTTTAAATTTTATAATTTATCCTTCCTACAAATAAAGTTATGTTATACTGAACAATGTCACTTTTAAAAAATATTGTTACTATAAAAAATAAATAATTAAAAGTTACGTAAAAAAATTCACCAATTATTTCTTTATTTTTTTAAATATATTTATAATCTATAGAAAATATCTCAAAAATCACTAGTTCATGTCATTTTCAAATTCTTAATGGTTTAGTTGTTATAGGTGTCAAAAAGTGAAAATTTGATGACAAATGTTGACTTCAATGTTCTATTTTGACCAAAAAGTGAAACACCCTATAGTGAGATCAGCTTGCTACTATTCCGTTAAAATTTATTTGCTACATTTAGAAAATATAGTTACATTTGCAAACACTTCCTACTTTTGAAATATTAAAAAGGTTGAGAGCCCTTGTGTTGCACAAACTCTAGAAAAGAAAGAGTGTTGTGGAAAGAAATAGGTAGGGATATGGAGACAATTTTTCTTATTAAGGAAATTGCCATCACTTTCTTTTAGAAGGAGAAATATGTTCTTGTGGTTTGAGGAATCTCCTTCTATGATGAGATTGATTACTTTACAAGGAGATAAAAAAATCTTCTAACTACACTCATGTTTCCTCTAGAGAGACACCAACAATTGCAAAACATCATCCTTGACTAGTTTAGTCTTGAAGTAAGGCTAGACCTATGTATCCTCCAAATCCTTTACATTGATTATTCTAAAAGAGTTTTCTATTGAATCGCTAAGAAAAATTGTAATATTACTTAAAAAAAATCCATAATCCTTTCTTGAATTAAGATTTGTAATTTGATGATTACAAAATTAACATCATCTTTGATCCATATTTAATCCTCTTTACTAAAGTGGAATAGATACTTCCATAAAAATTTGACATCCTATGTTGTGAGAAATGAACTAATTCACTACTTCTTTATATAGCCCAATGCATGCCCTTGAATGTCACCATAAATAGATTATATAGTATTGATCTCATATGATAGCTTTGAAATTCGACAGATGTTATCCTATCATTCAATTACAAAACTTTATTTGTCAACCTCTCAATTACAAAACACCTCTCAAATGTTACCCCTTTAAATGCCTTCCTTTACCAACTTAAAGAATGCTACATTTCTCATATGCTATTTCCCCTAGACTACCACTATACTAATAAGTGTTGTCATATTTGTTCTTATCCTTTTGTATCTAAATTAGACATCTAGTGATCAACATCATACTAAACACAAAATGGAAATAATAGAGCTCATTACCCAAGACTATATCTTCTTCTGATGGACAAAAATTAAAACAATCAAAATACACTAAAAAATTGTTGTTGAACTTTTTGACCTACTTCTCCCAGTCCTTATCCATTCCAAAGTCAGTATTATTTGTTCTCTCAATCTTATTCATGTTAATTTATTGCTTGTCATCATGCTACTAACAATAGAGCTCATTACCCAAGACTATATCTTCTTTGATGGACAAAAATTAAAACAATCAAAATGCACTAAAAAATTATTGTTGAACTTTTTGACCTACTTCTCCCAGTCCTTATCCATTCCAAAGTTAGTGTTATTTGTTCTCTCAATCTTATTCATGTTAATTTATTGCTTGTCATCATGCTATTAATAAAAAATGATTAGTCTTATTCCCCAAACAATGATCTTATCCGTCACAAAATATCTTATGTATATTAAAGAACTTTACAAAGAATAACCAATAAAATTAATCAATAGTCTTTAGCAAAGCTATATGGATTATTCTTCATACTCTTAAAAAAGGTAGGAAAGCATTTAGTTACCTAGTTCTTGAAATCCTAAGGGATATGGTAGGCAATTGGAAAGTTGTTCAGGGCATAAAAAATAGTAGATGATTAGGAACTTGCGTGAAGGAATAGCATAGTTGCAATGGGTCATTGAATAGGTGGTGGGGTCCACATAAGTAATTCATCACATAGGAGCTTAGCTACATTTGCATGTGGTGTGGGGCCCAGATGCATGCAAGTATATTTGAGTAGCTCAAACATCATTGTAAGCATAAGGTGGGACCAATTGACTCATACAACTTAGGCACATACTTATACAAGGAAAAAAAATCACTCATACTAATGCCAACATGGTTTATCATGATGAAATGCCATTTTAATATCTTATCCAAATTTTATAAGTGCACGTTACTAGAGTGAGCTGAGCATAAAGCCTTAGGTATCATGTGAAGAGCTTTTATTAAATGGAGTCTAAGACTTTAGTTAAGTGTTTTCCCATTGAGTTGAAGTAGCACCCACTTTGAGATGCAATATTTAGACCCAAATAAAGTAAATGTTATGGCTGCAGGTATTTGGTGAATAAGGATATTTTATTTTTTAAGTATTGAAATTAAGTAGATTACAAGTGAAGGATAGAAGTAAATTACGAAGTAGAAAAAAAAATCATATGAAAGATTGCATGCGTAAAATATTGGCTTCAAATTGTTCTTCTTGTCAAGTTGGATTTCAATAAGCTTGTGATAGAATATGATGAAGCTTTATTCTCAAGATGTTGTAATGATTGAGTTTTGATCTCAAGTTATGTGAACATGTTCAAATGTTGTTTAAACATGTCAATGCTCAATTGATAATAAAGAGATGTCATACGCATTCCCTTTACAAAATTCAATCAAGCAAGGTTGTCATTTGTCTCATTTTCTTTATGTTCTCGTTGTTGATGCACTTGGTTACCTACTACAATAGTACAATTAAATGAACTTGAGATCAAGGGTATTTCCATCCCCAATAATGTGGTTGTGATTAATTCTCATTTTGTTGTTGATAGCATTTTTTTTCTTCAAAATTATGAAGAGGAGATTATTAATGATATGGATATCCTTAATCTTTATTGTTTTGCTTTTGGTTCTAAGTTAGCCCATCAAAAAATTGGATTTTTTACGATACAAGTGGATTTAGTTCCTCATTGGATTCCTAAAGAATGGAAAAAAATTAAACATGGGCAGATTTCACATTACTTGGGTATCCCCTTTGGGTTGGGTGTTTCCCTTTTAGATATGTGGAAGTGGTTTCTTAATAAAGTGGAAATTAAACTTTTCACTTGGGAAAATAAATTATCTTTAATTGGAAAGATTCAAGTTGTGAATTGCATATTTTTAGCATCACATGTGTATTACTCCTCTTATTAGATGTCTTTTAAGAGAGGTTATGATGACCTTATTAAATTTGTGTGCCACTTTTTATGGTCTAACTAAACTGGTA
The DNA here is from genome assembly GCA_007258455.2 of Sequoia sempervirens. Lineage (NCBI taxonomy): Eukaryota > Viridiplantae > Streptophyta > Pinopsida > Cupressales > Cupressaceae > Sequoia > Sequoia sempervirens. The sequence goes on from VDFB02193867.1 coordinate 555,912,171, forward strand.
ATGTTGGTTTCAAGTATACTTCATGGTTACATTGTATCTTACCTAAAACTAAAGGTTGGGTAGGCCTATTGGATCCCAAAACTTAGGGGGTTTCTTGGTAGTGAAATGGATAGTTAGAGTTATTGATGGAAAAGAGCCTTGGAAAAACTTGGTTTATTATTGCATTATCCAAGCCACAATAAAAAGGAAATGGGAACATGTCAAGTGGCTAAATAAACTTTTGTTGGCTCATTTCTTTCATATTAAAGCTTCATTTCCTTTATAGTCTATATGGAAGGCTTTACAACAAGTGTGTCAATTCTTGAATTGGAAAAATTATTCACTACAACATGAGTCCAATTTTGGGTCAACATCTACTTGTTGGAACAAATTGATCCAATATCAAGGTCGACCTCTTATTGTTTCTTTTCAAATAAATGCTTACTATTTATTTAATAAAGGAGTGACAATTTGCAGACTTGTGGGATTTTAATACACTGGAGTGGGCTTCCTTGCAAAATATTAAGAACAACTTTAGATTAACACAATGGGTTTAAGGGATTTGTCATTTTGTGAAATATTTGGTTTGTATGGACATTATTATGAAGCTTTTCACTCCATTGCAATGTAATTTCTCCAAGGAATAGGATTGGTGGTGGTTGTCTAGTAATCAGTTTGGCTACTTTCCTTTAAAAAATCTTTATATGAGTATCTTACTCGATTTTCCTTTAAATCCTAGATTGAATCAAAATTTGAAATACAAATTACAAGAAAAGGCTCAAAAAAAGTTGAGTGCTCAAATTCTGCGGTCTAAGGCTAAGGTTAATGCTCAAATTCTAGCTTGGAAGGTTTTACATTTCAAGCTCCTTGTGGGTTATAGGTTGAGATGTATGATGGTTTAGCTAAATAAATAGCCATTTTATCAACACAATGAAATTTTGAAACACATTTTTTGGGATTGTGTGAGGAAAAAAAAAGTGGAATGTTATTTTTTAATTATCTCCTTGCTATTTTTTATCATGTCTTATGTTGGAAAGAAACACTTTTGAGCTTAGTCCTTGAGAAGAATATTGGAGTTGATTCTATGAGGTGGATTATTGTTCTTAACAAATAGAAAAGTAGATCCTTGGCTATTTGTTTGAGCTATAATGTTCATCAAGAAGTAGAAATACTAAGGTTTTACTCTGATATTATGTTTCAAATTATTTTTTGTACTCACAACTACAAGGGGTACTCCCAAAGAATTTTTGAAGATCAATAATCATCAAGATAGGATCAAATTTCAGTTGTTACAACTCCATAAAATGATACTCTATGTTCAAAACAACGACAAAAAATGTTCAAATTTAAGAGTTTGATTCTCCTCTTTTATAGTGGGGTTATGCTCCTTTGGAGTTGTTCTTGTTTCAGTCCTTTTCTTGGACATTATGGGTTGTTGTATTGTTATTTTTTCTAGTTCTAATTGGCAGTTGTTTGGTTGCCTTCTCTATTGTAATTATTCTTTTGTTTGATTCATTATAAAAAAAGGAACATTTCTTTTACGATAAGGTTTTTTTTATGTGTGGGTTTAAAAAATTCTCCAGGTCATAACTACACTTCATAATCTAGTATATTTTATGTTCAAGGGGGATAAAATTATTACTTGTTATTGGTAAATGTTTTAATTGAGAATTACAAGTCATTTTGTTAAAGTAGAGTATTTGAGGTCAAAGAGAGGAGCTCAAATATTTGATTAGCATATTTTGTGTGCTCATTATGTAGTTGCAATTCAAGGGGAAAAATGTGGCCAGGTGTCTGCAAGGGTTTGATCAAGTGTTCCTCATTTATCTACATATTATATACTTTTAGCTTTAGAGGTTGGTCTCTTATGTGTCATAAACATGTCCTTGAGCCTCTAGGCCAATCTTAGTCACTTCTTCTATAATTAGAAATTCAATTAGATGTAAAGTCTATTTGAAATTTTGAGAGAGCATTAATAGAATATTGTTATGATTCTTATCTTTGCACTTATTATTGAGTGTACTTAGAAAATTAATATAACATTAGTTTTCATCTATTAATGTGAATTTTCTAGCATACGGAAAATTCATCGTCAGCAATTCATCGATGGAAAATTCACCGCTAGCAATTCACCGAAGGAAAATTCATCGCCAAATAAAATTTAAAAATATTTGGCAGTGAATTTTTCGTGGGGGTGAATTGTTGGTGGTAAATTTTCCATCGGTGAATTTGCTGTGGTGGTGAATTGCTGGCAGTGAATTTTCCATCGGTGAATTGCTAGCAATGAATTTTCCTAGAGCCAAATTTTCTGTAATGTTTGATTGAACCGTTTAGGGAGTTAGAAATATCCTTTCGGATCATATTTGTTGTGCTTGTAATGTAATCTTATATGAGATGATTGGTGTAGGTAATGGTTACTAAATTAGAGTTGTCATTGATGACTAGAAATTCATTTAAGGGTTTGAGTTTCACAATATAAAGTCAAGTGGTATCAAACCTTTTAGAATTTAAGTGATGTAGGCTTTTATTTGAGTTATCATTTTTCTTATTCTATTATAATGGATAAGGCATTGATCATGATTAGTTGTTATTAGTCCAATTTTTTAAAACCAAATGAAAATTATTCACATACTTTTGGGAAGTTATTTATTAATTATGTTATGCCAGTGTGCATAGATGAAGTGTTATAAATCTCTATCACATCTTCTGTGAACCTGCAATTTGTGAGTCATATCTAGGGGATTGTGCATGTTGTTCATATTAAAGATATTTATAAAGAAAATGATTGTGAGTAGACTCATCTATAGGACTATATTTTTTTCATTTGTTGTTGCATCATCACCTATCATAAATCTACCTTATTAAGAGATTTATAGTTTGCAAGTATGATAAACCACTATAAACACATGGAGTGACAACCTATCTTAAGAACATCTTTGTGCATAGGGTTCAAATAAACTATCTAATCAATCAAATTTCATTTTCCCTAAAAAGATATCTAAGAACATCCTCTTGAGCTCGAAAAATCTCAAAGTGTAGAAGAGTCATCCCAATATTGTCAATTGGTAGTTTTTTGTCCTCGATAAATAATCATAGGTATATCTAATTTCTAGGATCGGAATGATCCGTAGATCTAGCTATAGTATTTCATCCCTTATAATTGGTGATTGCAAGAAAAAAATCCAACAAAATAGCATTGTTGTTAGGGACTATTGATGGTGTTGATATTCTATGTGACACTTGTGTGTGAAGACTTTATTGGTGGATTGGTCCCAACTTTCATTTCAAAACTTGGAGATTATTTTTACTTCAAGGTGAACCTCTTTGAAAAGGAAGCAAATCTACTCATTAGAAATCTAAGATTGTGTTGTTATACTTTTTGTGATGACTCAAAATCACAACTCAAAGGAATAGAAGAGGATTTAAGAATTTTGAAAGCCTATGTGTTGAGGTTTTATTAGATATTTAAATTCTAATTATATTTTAACTTTGAGGAGCAATTGGTGTGTTCAAATTTCTCCCTCTTGGAGAGGTGATCACTTTGTTTTCAAATTGTTCCAAATGTTACTTCTACAAGTCTTCACATATTCATAGGTAATTAGGTATGTAGCATGCTCCACAATAATGAGATAATATATAAGCAAGTGTGTTTATGAAATTACATAAAGTTTGAGTACATTAACATTGAGGAGATATAGTTTGCTAAGAATTGTGTTTATGAAAGAAAAAATAGTCATACACATTATACTAAATACAATACTTTCATAAATACTTTATTTTGTGAATAAACATTTTGTATCCATGCTTTGAATTTGTCATGAAAAAATTTAAAAGGAAAGAGGAATTTGTGTGCCCCAAAAGCTTGCATGGAACTAAAAAATAGAGTAGATCTTGTTTCATATGTACACTAAAATCTTTTGCTTGTATATAAATGTTTAAATGGGGAAAAGAACCATGTGAATCAAAGGGACTATAATAAATTTATAAGATCATTTGAATTTTACATAGAAAAGGGAGATATAAGGACTGTTCATATTCAATTATTTTTCTATAGAGTTAAAAGAAATGATGGAATTCAATATGTTTTAAATTTTAAAATAATGCTATGAGATGAAGGAATTTCAAAGAGAAGTCTTATTTTAGGGAAATAAAATGTGAATAAAGGAGAAACTAAAAAGATTCTTTATGTTGTAAATGCATATGATTTTTTTTATAAAGGGCACTATAAAGAGGATTTTATATTTATTGTTTTGTTACATTAAAGAAAAATGGATAAAACGTTTTATAATATAAAGAGAGAAATATAAGGGACTCTGACTAAGATTTGAAAGTTCTAGAACATAAAGTCACACGGTAAAGAAATTTAGGCAATATACACTTTTCTTTAATCTCCTATTATGTGGGCCCTCAAATGTCAAGGTTAGTACACAAGAAGTACACAAAGGAAACATATGAAGGGATGGAGATCTAAGGAAAGAGAGATGGCATCTATTATTTCTAGCAATGGGGAAAGCATGGTGACCATTTTATTATTATAAATGATAGTTGTATATCTATGAGTGTTTGTCCCTAGATCCCTTATATATATATAACAGTCCAAAAAAAAGACTATAAATGAATAGTGTGGTCTTGGTTAATGCCCCTTCATCATTAATGTGCTTTTATTTCTTCTCACTTTGGTGATTCGTGTCTAGTACCATCTTTTTTAAATCATGGTTTATGTTGTTTGTATTATTGGTTAACCAGCCTTGTCACACCCCTCCACATTGGTAAGTTATCTTAGTTGATGATTCCCCACTCCCAGATGATGCAAGTAATCCCAATTGTTTGCACCATTTGATGACATGGCATATTTTCATTTGTCCATCTATGATTTGCTTATCATGTATCCTCAACGTGTATCTTTTGGATGTATAGGGTGGCCACCTATCCACAAAATAAATGGTTGGGTCCCCCTCTTCTATAGTTGTTGCTATTTGCAAACATGAATGAACAAAGCATGGTGCCTTCCCAAGTGCATCACACGTGCCCCTTGCGTCGGCATGTGTTAACCAAAGTTAAAGTAGTCATTCACCAAAGTGCGATATCACTGTCAATTTGTTGTTCTAATCAAAGGCTAGATTTAAATGCTTTAAACGCATCTAAAGGAGAAGCCATTAATGCACCATTTTCTAGTGTGTAAAGCCATATACTCCCTATAAAGGTGAAAAGCACCTCGACTGCCCTAGCTCATCATTATGAGTGGAATTTCTCGAAAAATGGTACTTAGGAATTTCTCTAGTCACCAAAGAGGCTGTGACAATTGGAGAATTATTGATTCATCACTTGGGTGTTATGAATTTTGTTGTTTAATGCATTTTAGAGAAGTTTTTTTAAATATTGAATCAAAGTAAAGAATAAACTAGCATATATATATTAAATATTAATATATATAAAATGCATCAAGAGTTGTCGTTGTCAAGGCGTCTATTTTCATAATTTTTTTTAATCAAAATTCTAATCTTAATCTTAATTGAATGCTATTTTAAATTGTAATCATTTTTTTTGCTTTCAGATCACCACTTCATATTTATCTTCCCAAAAATAATATTAAAATATATTTAAAATAATATTTAAGTTTTATTGAAAATATTTAAAAAATTAAAAAAGCAAAAACTCGAACAAAACTGACAGCTTTCATAAAAAAAAAATGTTTTTTAAATTCATTTTAGGAAGTTAACAATAATGACTGCAGTTTTTTTTCAAAAGATAAGAAGATAAGATTTAAGAGTGGATATGGATTTGCATGTCATTTGAATGCCAATTTCTAGCTGAAGAGTTTTTCCTTATACATTGTTTTTTGGTGGATGCCATTGTAATACACCTCTCGGCGTAGTAATTATAAGGAGAAAGGAGTGAATAGGTTGTTAAGAGAAACATGCATTTCAAAAAGTTTTGTTACATGTGTTTCTTGTCATTCTATGAAGGTTTTAATTTTATTTATTAATAGTCTAAAGATTTTAATTTTGGTTTTTTTAAAAAGGTAAAGTATTATGTGTTTCTTGGAGCATAGTTTTCTTGTATTATATGGTGGAGAACTTGTACTCTTGAAAGAGAGGTTGAAAGTTCAAATCCTATAGGGGGTAGGGTAATTATGTCTCATTTATAGTACAATTAGCTACCTTTTGCATGGAGTACTGGGTACTCTCATATTACTATAAGTCATCTATAGACCAAAAAATAGATCACCTAGTATCATGGACTATAAAAGAATCCGTTTCCTTTTCCATCTCCATTTCCATTTTCATTATCTATAATACAAAAACAAGGAATCCCTAGCTCAAATTTAGAATATTGTAATATTCAAAGAGGCTATAATGTAAGGGCTTGATGAACCATTTTTTTGGGGTGGTCAAAAGATTTCAAAATCACTAGCAAAAGGGATTTTAACCATTCATCTTCAAGATGTGGCTGAGTTTGGTTGAATCTATGGAAGTTAAAATTATTAATAGTGGGTCAAACTTGTTTGAATATTTATTTAATAAGTCAATCAATCCTAGTCCCATGAATAACCCTTGGAGATTCAACTTAGCAAAATTTATAATCACTAACTATTTCTTATGTGAAAACTTTCTTGGCTACATTCACAAGCAAAACCCAAAGTTTAGTGAAGATAGGGTTTTTGATGAAACACTATTCTTCACACTTGATAACGAAATAATTAGAGTTGTTTTCAACTTAAACCCCAATGTTGGCTAAAAAAATGAACTAGATGAGTTACCTACTAAATATCACAAAGTTAAGCATAGATCAAGGTCAAATGGTTTTCAATCATAGGAATAGAATTAACAAAAATCTAGCACTACTTGAGCATATTTCGAGGAATGAATTGGTACAATTAGATGCAACAAATTTGAAGGATTTTTAGGTTGACATTTCAAGCACTATGTTAGATTTTGGGAATAAGATACAAATAACAGAACTAGATTGGTATTATGATGCTTGTTGTAGATATTTGAAACTCCCATGTCAACAATTTATTTGATTATGGATCATGGATGGTAAAGATCTTTCACCGGCTAATGGTGGAATTTAAAACAAGTAACCATCCATGCACATTTATGTGGTACTTTATTTTATGCCACATTCTATAACACTTTTTTTTTGTGAACAAGGCAAGCCATTGGGAGATCAATTAGTTTTAGACTTGGTCCAATTTGGTATATCCTATAGATCAAAATGAGAATTATGCATTTGGACATGCACTATACTCTTCTATGAATTACAATATTTTTGGGGACTTGTTTGTCACTCCTATTTTAAACAAGTTGGGTTTTCACAAGAAGAGATTAAGACCAAAGTTTACCATAATTGGGTTGATTGGTTATATCATGATGGATGTAGAATAATCAAAAGTTGTGGCTCCCATGTGATTCATCATAAGCTACCTCTTTTATGTTTGACAAAATTGCTATCTTGGAGACTTTATGGCAAATTTATGAATGTGATAAGTTCCATTTCAAGCAACATAAGAAGGTAAGATTCTTTCTTCTTGGATCATAATAGGATATTTTACTATATCTTAGGTAAGGAAGGTTGTTACCTATTGGTTAGAATAATTGGAAGCTATGGGGTGCATAGTGATAAGAAAATGAATTTTGACCCTAAGGGTTCCATTGACAAGCTCAAGAAAATTCTTGTTAGGTTTGGCTATCAACATGAATATATTGAAAGAGATGGCCTGATAAGAAACTACCTCATAAGGACTTAAATAGAAGTTAGAAGGGAAAACTTGGGCAAAAACATGAAGACAAAATTAAGGAGATAAAATGAGTCTAGATGCAAATGGGCTTATAGTGATACCAAGAACCTAGTTATAGAGGAGGAAATTCAACACCCCGAATTTGATGCATGATCTCGAAGGGAAAAAGTTCCTCGACTACCTCAGGGATCAAAGCTCGGGTGAAAGAGATGGAGAGATATGGGAGTTTGTTTTATATTTTGTGGTTTATACAAAATTAGAGGATGAGAGTTTTAGAGACTGAAAGAGTAGGTTGCAAAGGTCTCCTAAGCATACTAGCAGGCTCTCAGCCAAGGACGATAGTGCAACACACATAATTCCCTATGGCGTGTTGTAGTCTCATATGTAGACCAAAAATTGAGTTTACTAATAGAGACAATAATGAACCTAAGTTGATTATTCAGTATCTAAAATCAAAGAAATATGCTTAAATAATAGAATAATAGAATAATGACATAATAATGATAACAAGCATAAACTAAATGAAATTAGAAGGAAATAGTAGAATGGAAAATCAGAAAAGAGACTCACAATAGGTCCATGAATGAAGCCTCTTGCAATGTCATGGATTCAAAACCTACACGTAAGGAAATGAGAAAATGGTTGGGGTTGTTTTGGGGGCTTTCCTCAGTCAAACCCCCACATAGGTGTTCGCACCTCCACAAACAGCCAAATAGATAAAGATAGATGAAATAAAATAGATGAACTAAAGGGATAAATATACATATTAGAATGACAATATCCTACTCAAAGTAAATATGATAATACAATAAGAAAAATAGATTCACCCTCCCTTTAGCAAATAAGGAGTGCCAAAAGGATAAGTATGCAATGTCCAAGCTTGTGTCAAGAATACCAAAGTGTTGGAGTAGAAAGTCAAGGTCCAAGAGAGCTTGATAGAATGAGATAATGAGAATGATAATGAGCAAGATAGATTGAGAGAAAGTGAATAGAGTGAATAGAATGAATGAGAGAATATGAGATTTAAGAAGAAAAAAGGCATGCAAAAGGACATTTTCGGCGTTCTTGTAAGTTGCAAAGACGTTACACTTCATGGGAAAGCAAGAAGTGTAACATTCAAATGGCTACATAGTCAAGAATTTTTTGGGACGTTCATGTAGCTCATAGAAGTCTATGCATTGTGTGATCATCTGCAATAAAAGTTCACCTTAATAGTTGAAAATGAAGGGGTTAATGACAAAATTAAGGTTGGGTAAAGAGGCTATTGCATTATCGAATTTAATTATTCTAAAGGGGAGGTTATGGAATGTGAAATTACATAGGATGCAATTTTTGACATTACATTTTTCCCCCACTCTAGCAAGCATATGCATTCTAATAGATGTGAGCAAAAGTAGAGAAAGTGTTTGAAGAGAATACACCCAAGATGAAGAGGATGCAAATCTTTGATCTAGTATATGTGATATATAATTTGGCCCAAGACATGAAGAGGACATGTCTTTTATCATGCAAAGATGACTACAATTTCACCACCAACATATTAGCTGCAAACAAACATGTTAAGCAAAAAAGAAAAATTAGACATGATAAAATTTGATTAGATAAAAGGTAATGTTGATAAGTATGGCTATAAAGTTGTGTTATGCTAGAGACCATACGAAAAGTAGATATGTGTGTGGTTTTTGCAAACTACATTGCTTGAGATAGTCACAGAAAAGACAAGTCTAGTTAGATTTGTTGGGTGAAAATTATGTAATCATCTTTTCAATAGATTACACAACCTAGACTTCAGCCACAGCTATGTGAGATATAATCTCTCCTCTCAGAAAGGGGAGGTTCCCTTCTTACTGCTAATAGAAGCTTTAAAGTTAAAACTAATTAAGTATTTACAAAATGTACACTACACTTACGAAATGGGGGGTGTGTCACATTCATGCTTCTCTTTTTCAGAGAAGATGTTTTACAATGCTTCACAGTTGATAGATCTTATTCAAAATAACTTTAAACTAAAAACAAGCAGTAATGCCAATACCTCTATCTTGTCAAAGCAAAGCGTAGAGATACCAAGTATGATAATAATAACAATAAAATAAAGAGAGAAAAGCTCACAAAGGCACAAAGTTGTTTTGTAGCTTTTCAATGATGGATTTGTGAGAATTGTAATGTTTGTTGTATTAGAAGCATAAAGTCTTCTTAGATACAACAATTCCTCGAACAACATGAACGATTACAAGCACAAAGTCTTGTAGATCTTTCAACAATAGTATCCAAACATAACGTAAATTCAAACAAAGAATGTAACACAAAGTTTACATAAATTTACTTGAAGCCCTTTAGATCTCATCTACTAATCACTACCAATACATGATCAATCCACAAGATTATCGATTCCAACACAAAGTCTGGTATGCAATTCTCTTCTTTATTGATCAAATTTTCATTCGCAAACATGAACACAAAGTTTCACAAATCTGCTTCAAAAAGGGTAGCACTTTGTTGCAAAATAATAAAGGTAAAGATTACAATAGAAATCCCTCCTATTTATAAAAGAGAGGGAAGAGCAAATCTAGGAAATTAGCTGAGTAAAATTAGGAAATTTAGGTGAGCTAATTTAGGAAAATCTCACCTAATTTTGACTAAGTCAAAATGTAATCCATCTTCATGAAACTACATCTCAGATTTTTAGTGTAATTACATTAGCAGAAAAGACATTTAATATGTCAAAAACTATTTAGAAGATGCATAAAGGGAAGCATAAAAAAATTTAGCATTGGAGATCAAGAATCTTCATGGTTCCTTGCTTTGGGTGTGGAAGTCTTCATACTTCTTCTTGGTCTCCTATACGAATGCCTCATCGAGGACCAACGGTGTAATCCAAAATGGTGTGAATTTTGGTGATTGATCTCATGGCAGATGAGTGAACATTTTTGCAACTTTCAAGATGCGTCTTGAGGTTGTTAAGAGTGAGTCGTGTATCACAAATAACATGCATAGAGGTCTTTGAAAAGTTTGCACTATCTACTTGCTTCATGATGGCTTCTTTGAAGATCTCAGAAAGTTCAGTGGTTGGGAGGAAGATACGGTTTTCTTCAAGGATCTGTCCTAGTAAATCCTTAATCCCCTTTTCAAGGATAGCACGATGTCCTTCGACATCTTCTTGCACTTGGTGGAGGTCTTCTGTAAGAGACTAAATTACCTAGATATTGTGTTTAAGTGATTCTCCTACTTCTACGTATTTCTCCTTGTCAGGAATCACCCCAACTTCCACCAATTTATTGAGCTTTGCCTATTTCATTTGTGACCACAATAATAAGCATTTTTCCATTTCTTTGCACTCTTGGGAAAGAACACTTTCTTCCTTATCAAGCTTTGTTTTGAGCTTAGCTATCTGGGTAGCTTTTTCATTTGCAGCAATTATAATATGGGAACCATGTTCTATAATTTCATTAATGAAATCATATAACACTTTTCCTTTGGAGGAAAAATTCTCAACCTTCTTCACAATTGGGTCCTCAACGCTTATCATTTCCAAAGGTTGTGCATTACTTGAAGAACTTGCAAGTCTCCTCAAAACAGTGGCATAATGCTCTTCCTTTTGTTTGTACATGTTTTGGGCTTGCTCCATTTTGTCAAGCCTTCCTACTAGTGCATCCAAGGTTACCTATGCATCTACCTTTGCACTTTCATTCATGACCTTTCCAAGCTAGACTCTTGTTATAGTGTAGTCCTCCATATTTACATCCCCTTCCTCTTGAGGTGGTCACCAATCTCTGCATACTTATGACCGGCCTTGTCAACATGAAGCCATGAATGCACTTTTTCCTTTTTCTTCCCCTTAGCTTTTAGAGGGGCTATTTCCTCAAGATCAAGCTCTTCTAGAGAGATCATTTGATTCTTTCGCTTCGATACTTGAGATACCAACCAAGGGGGAAGAGAGGAAGTGTGAGCTTTTTGGCTGACTGTCAACTCTTTTGTCACTGTTGCTTTTGAATAAATGACTGGTATAGTGACAATTGGGGTAGTGTTTGTCATAATTGCTCGAGTAGATTGCACATCGAGTTGACCATGAAAGGATTCATTCATGGACCTGTTGAATTCAGCTTTTGAAGTGATATCATAGGATGGAGATGACGGGCTAGGAATGGATGATGGAGGGCTTGACAAAATATCAATCGTTTGTATATTTGAAACTGATGGAGGAGTATCATGTATGGTTGATGTTGCAGGGGGTTGTGAAATGTCCACTGTGGGTATTGTAGATGTAGCAAGGGGTGATGTAGGAAAAGGTGGTGGAGGAGTGTTTGGATTAGGAGGTGTGTGAGGAACGTTTGAAGTTACGGGCGATGATGTCTGGGGAAGATCTTCGACTGCATTCTTATGTGGAGATATAGTATATTCTTCATCATTCCCAAGTTCTTGTTTATCACCTTCTTGATCAACATCTTGATATTCAGACTCTTGTTCTCCTGCGGAAACTTCTTCCTCATCAAAGTCTGCTTCTTTAGAATCTTCTTCTTTAGCAAATTCATTGCTTGAATTTTCTTCTTCTTCAGAAACAGGCCCTTTTCCTTTTGAGTGAGGTGGTTCGAGATTTTGTAGTCTCTTCTTCTTGGATGCTCCGTGTATCCTTCTTGCCAATAATGAACTTAATCCTAGGGCCTCTTTGAGAAGAAGTGGGAATAGCCGCATGTTTATCTTTCGTGCGGAGTTCCTATTGTTGGTTGGCTTCTACTCCAGGTTCCTCTCCTTCTGATTCTATTGTGAAGGATTTCACCTGGAAACCATGCTTGTGTATCCATTCTATAGTGTTGGCCAATATTGGAGCAAGCCTCTCTCTGATGGAGACACTTTCCTTCTTGGACCATTGTATTGCAAGCAAAGGTCTTTTGGAAATTTCATTTTCATTGTAAGCAACCTTCATGATGTCACCAGGGTCTGTGAAACCCTCTGGTAGGCCAACAACACCAAGATCCTTGATCTGTTGTATAGTTAGTCTATAATAATTCATTTTACGGATAGCCTCCTCATCTCTGCAATCAACCCAGATGTCCTCAAAGTGGTACTTGTGCTTGTGACCCTTTTTCAACTTCTTTTTTACATTCTGGTAATCAAAGTCAAATCTATATCCATAGGTCCCTATTGTCATGACCTGCATTTTTGCATAGACCGATTTGGATTTTTACACACTCTTGATGGTATATCTACCAATCATCAGTGGAAACTTGAATCCCGATTTGTGAATCCTCATTCATTCTTTGTGAACTGAAATTAGTTGTCTACATAACTCCATGAGTATCCACTTGTCTAAGGGATATCTGGGCAACATGTAAGGGCACCCAGTGTAGCATCCTACCCTCATGTAAGTGAAAGTTGGAAATTGTAAGAATATGCATCCGCCTTTACTCACCACTTTGTAGGCCTCGTCAGATACTCTTTTCTTCTCAAGAGTTGGGTCAAAACTGAAAAGTAGAGGTGCAAAGAAAGCATCGGTGACCCTCCTGAAATGGTGAAGGCTTTCCTTTAGCTCCAGTTGATAGAAATATTTGTACACAAGTACAGAGTGTCAGTTCCCTTTTGTAGATAAACCTAGGAATTGCCTCATCATGACTGCACCATACACCAGATAAGAAGTCATATAGAACTTCAAAGTGGTTGGCACATTTATCAGTTGTTCATGGATTTCGTCACTAATATATTTTCCCCAATCAATATGAGCCTTTTGTCTTCTTATGATCTGAATGTGCTCATACATCCACTCCTATAAATGAGATGATTCAGGCAATCCCTTAACTCTGCTCAAGAGTGTTATCATGTACTTGACATCTTCTTTGAAGTCACTTCGCGGAAGTCCCTTCGGCCATCTTGAGATAGAATGCATGGGTTGTTTCAACCACTGACTATTAATCAAGTTCTTAGCCTTATTGGGGTCTGAGTCATAGACTTCCTATGCTTGTTGCATTGAAATTTTAGTGTATTTTTCCATTTGTGGGACTTTGAAAACAATGTCAAAGAAATTAGGGTTAAGTCTCATTATCTCTTGTCTAGAGGAATCTATCACACTTTCACTTTCCTTGATGTAATGGGATACAACTTAGAGGATGAACTCTGTGTTGTGTGCAGAAGTCAGGAACGTGGATACCAGATGTAGATTGTTGTGTACAATGGCTCTCAGGGAGACTTCAAGAGGCTTTTGCTCAGTCCTTTTTACAAAATCAACAAGGTCTTGATGACCAACCTCGATGTCCTTTATTTTAGGGTGATCCCACAATACTGGTTTACAATTTTTGGCCAAATTGGACAATGAACTAATTTTTTCTTACTAAATCTTCACTTCCAGGCACCTATAGCAGCTAAACCATGAGGAATTTGAAGTTGATGCAAACTAGTGACTTGTGACATTTTTTTTGCAGATTCTAAACATATTTTTTTCAAAACTTTTGGAATTAGATTGCACTTCTTTTTTTATCTCCTTCGAAAACTAGTTTTTTTCAATAAACGCCATTTTAAAGGAGTGACGCTCACCATATAACACATAACTTTTTTTCCATGAAGGATAAAATTCTAATTTTTTTGAATTTAGATTTGTAACTACGATATCTATTGCTTCCAATTGGTTTCATAGTGTTTTATTATTGAATATTTTTTCCTTAATCAAGTTTCAAAGTCAAACCAATTACAATTAAGACATAAGCAGACCGTATAACACATAATTTTTTTTGTATGTATCGAAATTCAATTTTTTTTGGTTGGATCAAGGACTTCAATATCTAGTGCACTCGTATTTTTCAAAAAAAAAATTGATAATCTTCTATTTTTTCACATGTGCAATCCTACATTCACAAAAAGGTAAATAAGGACTAATACTTAGATCCCCCAAAAGGTAAATCAAAAGTGGTTGTTTATCAGCATTTTGATAGGTGTAAAGGAGACTCTATTATAGGTATGGTTTAAAACTAGCGGGGTTCTAGCCAAGGCGGTTTGATCTAAGGTAGTTTGATCAAACCCTCTTCAATTGGAATGATTTATATGTAACTTTTTAAGGCTAAAATCATTATATTTTCTAAAAATATGTGATTTCAGCAAAAATCAGAATCTCCCAGAAATTGTAAACCAGCTTTGTGGGATCACCCTTCGTCCACCTTTGAAATCACCAATGTAGGTGGATAGACACCTTGGTACTTGTATTTCATTTTTCCCTTAGCCTTAGAAGATGGTGGAGGCTTCTTGATTGTCATCTAGGAGCAACTACATCAAAAGATGTCACCTTGAGGATCCCTTGACGAGATCTGGAGAGAAACTGCAAAGATGGTGAATCAACAAACATTAGACAAAAAAGTAGCATTGGGATGCGTGAAGCAAGAAATGATGTTGAGCAAGTGCGAAATAAGAAACTAGGCATGAAAAATGGTGTGGGAGCGAAGAAATGGGGTCTGAAGTGAAAATGGAGCAATTTTCAAGAGTTTAAGGCAAAAACTGCCAAAAGTGTAGGAGCGTTGCTCCTACACTTAGAGAGGTGATCTCAGGTGTAAGGGCACTAAAAATCAGTGCCCTTACATGTCTATTATGAAAGTTTGCTAATTGTTTCAAGGCATTGAAAATCAGTGCCTTGACATTTGATTTCACTTGGAAAATGCTTAAGTGTAAGAACAAACAATTTAAACGCTTGAGCATTTGAGGAAGGAAAATCACTCCATGTAGGAGCGGTGATTTTCACTGCTCCTACACGTGGAGTGAATGAAATTCTTCAAGTGAAGAGGCGGTAATTTTCATCGCTTTTTCATCTTGGGCGAGCGTTTGAAGTCAATATGTAATAGCAAAAAATTCACGATTTTAACACTTGGACAAATGATTAAATGTAAAGAATGGTGAAGCTCCGAGAGAAATCACTATTTTCAATCATGTAAACATAGAAGAATGTTATTTCTAAAGGAAGTCTTTTGAGAAGAATCAAAGACAAGAACGAGGGGCGTTGAAGAGAAAGGTAAACTAGGGCACGTGTCTGAAAATGAAAACAAAAACCCTAGCAAAAGAATGTAACATAGAGACAAAAGAAAAACAAATGAGGAACAAGAGTAGAAACCGCGCAATATGGTAAGAAGAATGTAGATCTTGAAAGTGAAAGGATTTGATACGAATCACTAAGCAAGGAGAACAAAAATAATCATGGCGAAACCAAAACTTAAAGATCAACCAAGAACGAAAAACACTAATAGGGAGCAACTTGAAGAAGTATTACTAGTCTAAGGACTATTTTCAAAGAAAAAGTTCATCATAATATATTTTCTATTGTTTTGTTTTTTGTTGTTAGTTTAGTGTTGTAGCATTAGGAGGGGGTGGAATATATGCTCCAACATAAAAAAGCATATCAATAATCAAATAAGTCATAATGAAACGTTGTGTATGTGTTATCAAATAATGCTTAATTTTTTAATATGTTTTGTTAAATTTAGTTCACTATCTTTTGTCTCCAATTTGCTATCAAACAACTATAATCAACTATCAAATTGTTTATCAATTTTATAAGAAGATTATTACATTCGTTGTATCTATATATATGTAATTCTATCAAAATGGTGTTTTTTGTGCCGTTTTCAATTCCTAATTCCTCTCAACATTCTTTCATTTCAAAAATAAAGAAAGCTATGTCCCTAATCATTTCCTTGCCATTAACAAATAGTAACATATCATCAACATACAAAGTAATAATAATAAAATGACTTCCACTCTATTTATAATAAACACAATTATTTGATTTAAACCTAATAAACTCCAACCCTAAAACATATAAACCAAACGTTTTATACCTAGTCTTAAAAACAACACAACCTTAAACCATAGAAGATTTTTTTCAACTAATAGACCAAGTTTTTATTCCCCTTCTCAATGTAGTGTTGTATCCGTGGCATAAACCTACAATGTACTGAAGTGCACATCTACAATAGTAAATAATTACCCTGCAGAATATGATCTTAGAAGCCTGTATATACCCTTCGGTACGTATGTTCTGTTTAACCCATGGTATTCCTTCTTATCTTTGCATGTTCGGACATGCAGCTTGTATTGAGAACTTTGAAGTTGTCTTAAGTTGCTACATTTCAACATGCAAAGATAAGAAGGAATACCATTTGATCGAATTGCAGGCGCACAGATTATGGCCACATGTTGGAAGATATCGATGAAGTCTTACAACTTGCAAACTTTGTCTCAAACTCCTCCTTCGAGATGGGAATATTCTTGGAATTGGAAGCAATAGGTGTTGGACAACAGCTAATCTCACTGATTGTGCTTTAACTTTTATATGCATCATAGTTGCATGCTTCGTGCTCTGAAAAACATAGATACAATATCCAACGTTTGTTTTTTATTTTTATTGTTTTTAACATTTCGTTGTAAGTAGATTTTTTATCCAAATTTAGTTATGTCGTGTCAGATTTTAGCATAGTCTTTATAAGCTTATTTAGTTAAAGATATTATATTTCCACAGTTCATATTGATGAAAGTATGTTTTTTCTGGATTAAATTGTGTATGATTTGTTTGTATCGACGTTTTGGATCACACTCCGTGATCCATCATCAAGATGAAAAAGAGAGCTGTAGAAAAAAAAAATCATAAACAGTTTAATCCAAAAAAAACATACTTTCATCACTTACTTAGAGAATTTCTCCCAAAATAAATTCAAAGGCAGGCCGGAGAGAGGAGATGAGGTGCCATGAATAGGGAGGGGCAGAGTTAACCTTCCCTGAAGTCTCAAAGGCGATTCTACTGATATTTTATCCCAGATTAGAAGGGGTCATTCCTCAGTGATTTGGTATGCTCTTCAACTTAAACCAGCAGATTCTTGTACTAAAGTTTTATAGCCTTCCATACAATTATGACACACCACATGACAATCCTTGACCGTCTCAATACAGTGATACAGAGAGAGAAAGAAACAAATTAACAATACAAAACCTAAGCCTCTGGCCACTTTATTACACCTCTATACATATCAAGATCTGTTGAACTGCATTTATTAATTTGTTCCATTTTTCCATTGGTTTCTATAGCTCTGGTAGCTTCTTGGTTCTCTGTATTCTTTACTCTTAAATGTTGTTTACTCTATTTGGACACTGAGATTAACGAATTTCAATTTTTAAGCAGGACAGTCATACTTTTTTTGCACTCAGAGAAGTTGGAGAGGTTAAAAATGAGCAAGACATAAACATTGAGAAACTCAATGTGGAGTTGAGAAAAAACCAAAGTTATATGGCAGAGCTGGAATGGTACAAAATGTATTGTAAGGACAACAACACCCGCTATTATGATGGTTTCAAACAGCATGACGAAAAGACATATTTTTATATAAATTTGGCTAGAAGAAGGTTGGGAGAATTCTAGGACGAGGTTGTTGATAAGGAAGAGAATCATGTATTGCCCAGTGACTTCCGAACCAGAAATAATGGATCAATCCTGACACTGCATATAGAAGACTTGTAGAGCCTTTGGACATTGCATACCACTATCGTACATAGAAGGGAAACGAATCAAAATGCTGCTAATATTTTGTAGAGCCTTAGGACATTGCAATACCATTATATGTTGCTAACTAATCACTTTGATACTCAAATGGTGAAAGGCACATCATTAGCCTCTAGGCATTGCATACCGCTATTGCACTTCAATACATTATTAAGAAAGAGTCACGCAAGCTTTGTCACCTTCTTTGGCTATTCTTCTCTATGCTTTGTTCCACAATATAGTACCAACCATTTCCACTTGACCTAGTAACATGTATAACCATGGAATTTAACCACATAATTAAGACATAATTAAGAACTCTATAAATAAGTGGATATTTTTCATACTAGTCATTAATAACAAATATTCAACTTTGTAGTTCTTTTTGCAATACTTTAAGAACAATATCAAATATAATTTTGACAATTAACATATTTCAAACATTATTTGTGTAATATTAAAATCAACTAATGGAAAGATGCATGTAAATGATTAAAAAACAAGAAGTTATCTTGGGGAAAGACTAGAAATGGGGAAACCCTAGAAAATGGGAAAGACTCTAGTAAGAGTGAGCAATTTTCTCACCAATCCACTAAGCACCAATCAAATATACATTGTAACTTAAGTTAACAACACATCTTGACACAAGCCTTCAACATGTTTGTATAGCATGCTAAACACTTAATGGTGTCTACTATCTATAAACCCTTGATCCACAATGAATAACCTACAACATTAAGTTACGAAGAAGATAACAAGATAGCTAACACATACAAATGATTTACAATAATGCAATGTACATTGACAATGTCTCTAGAGGCCCTAAGATATGGTTTCCTACACTCAGAAGTCAAAGTGAATCATTCTAACCCTTCACATACATGTTTTGTTTGCAAATGGAAAAATTGTCATAATTGACACCCAAAACATCACTTTCACTTGGGGGGGTTTAA
Source organism: Sequoia sempervirens (assembly GCA_007258455.2). Taxonomy (NCBI): domain Eukaryota; kingdom Viridiplantae; phylum Streptophyta; class Pinopsida; order Cupressales; family Cupressaceae; genus Sequoia; species Sequoia sempervirens. Next base: position 555,931,342 of record VDFB02193867.1, read on the forward strand.
ATAGTCATAGTAAATGTGAATTTGATACATGTGAAAACTAACAATTTTATCAGTACTCAAAATCCACTTTGTATGTCTGTACCTACCCTTTGGCTTTCTTAGGATGCTCTAGATCATCTCAAGACTTCACTATCCTATATACAAGTATTATAAAATGTAAAAGTGGCAAATATTGTTCTCCTTGTGAAGTTAAGTCTCCAACTAATTGTTGATACACTCCATAATTTAATTGCGAGCTATGACCAATTTTATGTACCAAAAATATATCTCTTTGAAGGGATATATGATCGATATAGATCTTAGAAGTAATCAAGAACAAATAATAAATAATTTTCTATTTTTATTTTTTAATTTTTTAAATATGTATTTGTAATGCCCCCTTTTAAATAAATTCATGTGGAACTAGAAAACCATTCCTTTCCTTTTTGGTAAGTGAAGACTAATTGATTTCCCCTTTTTTTCACTATTTTCCTAAGTGTTGAGTGTTTTGTTTGATCTCCTAAATATCCAATCCTTTATTAAGGTTTTAGACTTCTCTCTACTTGCACACCTTTCCCTAACTTGACTTCTTGCTAGTGGCATTTGTCATGTAGTAAGTATCCTTGACCCTTGAACTTTGACATTCTCACCTTTTTTCTCAATTCGCCTCATCTACTACTCTACATGAAATTGGGACACCATTAATGTAGATTTGATTGCATGACTTCTCCAGAGGTGATCTTTCTCACCTAAGCAAACATTATTAATTTTTTTAGTGGATTAGTTGATATTCACAATGTGAGTGGGTTTCATAAATATTGTAGCAGTTGCAATCATATGACCCATGGGCCATTATGAATCCTAGCCACTCTTTGCATGACAATTATTTTGACAATAGATTTGATGTTTTCAAAAAAAAATAGTCATGTTCTTGAGGGATTTAATTTATATATAATTAAAAACCCGAATACCTACTACTTAAAAAGCATTTGTTGTTCAGAGTGCCATATATGAGGATGAACTCTCAGATCTGTAGTGAACTAGAGATGACATAAACCTTTTGGTTTACATGCCCAAGGATAAAAACTTAGGACCTAGCAAGGTGACCCCATCTAGTGGTCGAGATGTGACTCCATTATTATGAATCTAATATGTGTTGAATCCAATATGTTGGCAGATTGCTCTTAGAAAATCAATGATTAATTTTAAAGTTTTTTTGTTATTGTTGTAGTCATTGTACTTGTTGTTATGCTAGCCATTTTGTTTATTCCTTTTATTGGTCATCAAATGTAATTCTTTGACTTTATTATTGAGGCCAATATATTTATCAATATTTTTTTGAAATCTAAGTAAAATAATCTTATGAATTTGTGCTTTATTTTGATTCTATTATAATTTGGGATGATATTTATAAACTAAAAATAAATCCTTAAGGATAAATTATATTAGGGTTTTAAAAGAAAAAATATGGGTTTGTAAATTTTAATTTAAAATATAAAAACCCTAAATGCTATTATCTCATAATAGGTGTTAGGGTTATCACTAAAGAAAAACTCATTTGTACTTTACTAAAGATAAATAGTAACTTCATGGTTGTACTCTTTTTCCTATAACTTATTTTCCAATCAATATATACATGAGGCAGACAAGCTATTGGTTAGTAGCTAGTTTCTCTTCTATTTAAGAAGCTTTCTAAGGAAAATTTGGGTTTTCATTATTTATATATATTAGTTGCACACTTATATGATAGAGAAAACATTAAAAATATAATGATCTTTAATTTTAGTTAATTATTTAATGAAATTATGAATCAATTCTCTAATTTTTTAGCCATTGATGATTCTTTGATTCTAATATTACGTAAAAAGTATGATATTTCCATGTGAGTAAGAATCCATGAAAAATCAAAAAATTAAAAAGATCAATTATATATGTTGCTATGACATGTTTACTTGTCTTCAATTTGAAAATAAACTCTAACACTATACTATGTGTGAAGAAGCACTTCCCTACAATCTATTGTCCATTTATTTAAAAGCTTAATTTAAAATATTGTAAAGAGAAGATTCAAAATTAAGACTTAAATTAGCTACCAAGTTTTAGGGATAATGTTGCTCATAGATGTTCTTAGCCCTCTCGGTCACCTTTTTTGTTTCTTCTCACGAATGTGGTGCTCTTGGAAAGCTAGATTTCGACAAGTTCTCTCACTCAAAGTTGACTATTTCACGATTCATGCTCAACAATCTATTGAAGATTATTGCTAAATGTTTCTCGATTAGATTGTGTCAAATTTTTGCATCAACGTCTCATATCACACTTCATGATCCATCATCAGGATAAAATAGAGAGCATAAGGAAAAAATTTGTGGATTGTGGAAATCTTTCGGCATTAACCTATTGAAGATCATAGAGAGGATGGTGCTCTTATTGACTAGAAGCCTTTTGATGATGGTTTTAACCTCAATGATGCATGGGCTAAACTTTATGACTATGATCCCACTCCTACCAACATTTACTCTTGCCACTTAGCAATTTTGTTTATGTTTACTATTGATTGAGCTCTACCTTTTGTATGTGTTCATATTTTATTCGAATTTAATCTTATATAAACTTTGAGAATGTGTCTTTCTACCATTCACTTCTTAAATAATACATTAGTATTCTTTTAATAATACATTATTATTCTTTTAATTACTAAAAAAAATATACACCATTTATTCATTTAAAAAATATATAATTAACCATCTTTTTGTGTGAAATGAGTATATTTTCCCATAAAAATTTCCTTTGGTAATGAAATGTACGATAGCTTTGAAAGTAAGCAATGTTAGTGAATAAAATGGCCTTCGAAATTCTCGACCGCCGCCGACACGAAACTTTATCTAGCACTCAGTTGCCGCCAACCTCCGTTATAGGTCCACGTGTCCATAAATGACAGCTAGGCACCGCTATCCCTATAAAATACATGCACATTCACAATTCGATTCAATCGGATTTTTCTCAAAAGCCTCTGGTCTCTCAAACGTAAAGCAGAATCTTTTACTGTTCTCTTGTTCGGCTAATTTTATCACGGAAAATCGCGGCTCTTGAACTTCTGTACATCGTTTTTAAGGTAGTCTATTCACTCCGCTAAATTTAGCTTATGATCAGTTGGTTTTTCCCGTCTTAAATAGGACACTTTTTTTGTTATGTATTGTGTTTTTTTCTGTTTTAATAGAGCAGGAGGTTTTAATGTTTTTAAAATCTTTCTGAAGTGTTTTTTGAGTGAAAAGGTTTTGGATCAAGGGTTTTACAGAGCAAATTTTGAGTAAAATTTGAAGATGGCGGGAATGGATCAAGCCGGGGGCAATTTTGATGCAAAAAACTATGACAAAAACATGCAGAACGTGTAAGTAAAATGACCCAAGTGTATTTTCTTGGAATTTATCTATTTTGAGGGTTTTGGGTTTTTAAGATATCAGTGCGCTTTTAGATTTTTTGCTATGTCTGTTCTGTTTTGGGGTATATTTAGATCTATTGGGTAATTGGATTCTGATTGATCGAAACCCATATAATTTGTGTATGAGATTTGGGGGAATTGAATTTTTTGTTTCAAGAAAGACAGAAAGATTGATATCACTTTATTTAATAAGGTTCAGAACAATTTTAGTTTCTCAATGGTAAATTTTCCTTGTAGGGGTCGAGTTTCTGTCAAAGTGACCCTAACATCCTAAATATTCCCACTATCAACTCTTCTAATGTCTGCACAGAATTCAAACCCAGCTCTCTGTTATGATACTCCCAATATCAACTCTTCTAATGCATGTGACTTGTTTACCCGATTCATTTATACCCATGAAGGCCCGAGTAGTTTATCCCTCAATTTCAAGATATTTGGCACAATTCATGTCCTTGTTTTAGATTTACCCAAATGGGTGAAATTATCATTTCATGTTGCTATTGCGGTCTACAGTTATTCGCTGCTTATTTCCTTTCTCAAATTTTGTTCTGTCTAGAACACAGTTTGTTTCATCAGCAACTGCAAGAAAACTTTTGGAGTGATCGATACTAAAAATTTTCCATACAATATCTGAATTAGAACGCTACCTACAGTTTTCTGGATATATGCTTCGGGGCTCTTGGTGTCAATTTTCTTAGAAAGACTTAAGCAGACAGTGGCTGCTTTTCGGAAAACGCCAAATGCTCCATAAAAAATGTGAGATGGTATCGTAAACTTCTAGTGTCCATAGTTTTTAAATCTTTTGTTAACAGAGGTCTTATTTCATTTATTCTGTGTAGTATTTGAATAGTGTTTAAATACTCATATATTCAGCTTTCACCATTTGATTTACGTTTAGATTTATTCAGAAAGTTAGCTATTGAATCTTCTGTTGGTATCGATTTCTGTTGTTAGCTATTAAATTTTAAATGGTACATTTTTCATAACCAGTTTATGACTCTTTACCTTTCTCTCTTTTTGCTTTTCATCCTGATGATGGATCATGGAGTTTGATCCGAAACGTTGATGTAAAAAATTGCACACAGTTATTCCAGAAATCATGTACACACTATCATGGACTGTGGAAACAAAATGTTATTAATTCATAATCTGTTAGCAGTATGAGCTTCAGTACAATGGGGATATTGGTTCTTTCAAAGCATTGATTGTTTGTATGCCATTTGTATTCTGTAAAGTTTAATTGAGTCAACAGTACTGATATGTTCTTTAAAAGAAGCAATTGCGTGCTGTATCTTTTGAAGGGTTGGAAGTATTCTAGTGAAAAACGCTTAGAAGCGGTGCTTAATGAGGATGCAATTTGGTTTAAACTTTATATTATGCTTGTTGCAGCCTTGGAGGTGAGGAACTTTATTCTACTTGGGAAGAAGTTCATGATACTTTTGACTCTATGGGTCTTCAAGAAAATTTGTTGCGAGGAATTTATGCATATGGTAAGTAGGAACATTTAAGGGGGCATTTGTTGCATTGTTGCTTCATTTTGATTGTGTTGTCAAAATAGTTTGACTATGTTTACAGAAATTTAATTCACCGGATTCTAACTTTGAAGCACCGACTTAATTGTTACATAATAAATTATGGTGGCTAATGGGTTGGTCTGTGTTGGTCTATGCTGATTTAGACTGAATTAGAAGGTTTTGGATGCTTAATTACATCTATTACTCATGATCAACAGGTTTTGAGAAACCATCTGCTATTCAGCAGAGAGGTATTGTTCCTTTTTGCCAAGGACTTGATGTTATCCAGCAAGCACAATCAGGAACAGGAAAGACTGCAACGTTTTGTTCAGGAATTCTACAACAGCTGGACTACAGTCTCCAGGATTGCCAGGCACTAGTTTTGGCACCAACTCGGGAACTGGCACAGCAAATAGAAAAAGTTATGAGGGCACTTGGTGATTACCTACAAGTTAAAGTGCATGCTTGTGTTGGAGGAACAAGCATCCGGGAGGACCTCCGTATTCTCCAATCTGGTGTTCATGTTGTTGTGGGGACACCTGGCAGAGTCTATGACATGCTGCGTCGCCGTGCCCTGCGCTCTGATTATATTAAAATGTTTGTTCTTGATGAAGCAGATGAAATGTTGTCACGTGGATTCAAGGATCAGGTAATATTAGAGTTAAATTTCTAAATTATTCATAGGACGCTGGATTAAGTCTTATCATATGCTATTTTCAAAAAGAATCCCTTTGTTCTGTTCATTAAGTGATCCCTTGTCCTGTCAGATATATGATATATTCCAGTTGCTACCTCAAAATCTCCAAGTTGGTGTTTTCTCAGCTACAATGCCTCCTGAAGCCCTGGAGATCACAAGGAAGTTCATGAATAATCCAGTTCGAATTCTTGTGAAGAGAGATGAGCTTACTCTAGAGGGTATTAAACAGTTCTATGTCAATGTGGACAAAGAGGAGTATAAACTTGACACACTGTGTGATTTGTATGAAACATTAGCAATAACACAGAGTGTGATTTTCATCAATACCAGGAGAAAGGTTGATTGGCTCACAGACCAAATGAGAGCTCGTGATCACACAGTCTCTGCAACACATGGTGATATGGATCAGAATACTAGAGACATCATTATGCGAGAATTTAGATCTGGTTCTTCCAGAGTGCTGATTACAACTGACCTTTTGGCCCGAGGTATTGATGTGCAACAAGTTTCACTTGTTATCAATTATGACCTGCCAACGCAACCAGAAAACTATCTCCACCGTATAGGTCGTAGTGGGCGATTTGGTAGGAAGGGTGTGGCAATTAACTTTGTCACCCGGGATGATGAAAGAATGCTTCAGGATATACAAAGATTCTACAATGTGGTAATTGAAGAACTGCCATCAAATGTTGCAGATTTGATATAAGATGTTGCAGGCGATGTACATTTGTGTTATGTTGTAAGGACTTTTGGGAAATATATCTTCCTCCCTATAGGAACTTAAATTTGGGAAAATCTGTTTAGTGTGTGGAGTTACAAGTATTTCTGGGGCCTTATTAACTTTACCGTTTTTGTAAGAACTAATATCTGATGAGGGAGATCCTATGTAATCTATTTACTTTCACTCAATGTTTATGTTAATATTCGTAACATGAGTGAGGTGGATTGCAACTCAATGTCAGCAATACTTATTACATTCTATGTATTAAACCAGTTATAATGTGAATTTTAAACAAACGACCATCGTCTCAGTCGTGTGGTGATCATAGAATGACTTTTATTGAAGTATGTTGTGTATGCCTTTGTAATGATATCTGGTCTTTGTCAAGAACGATAGATGGTGGTTATTATTATAGTTTAGTTATTTTTGTTACTGGATTAAATGCCTTTGTAGATACATGTGCTTTGAAATGGAAAACATGATTCTTGTCCTGAGCTAAGCATCTACGAGAAAGGAAATGCTATATGATTTCTCATCATTGTCATTTACGTTCTGTTAATTGTTGTATTGAATGTAAATTTGTCTTCAATCATGTGTAGTGCTTCTTATGTCAGTATACTTGTTATGAGAAATGTTTATAACATTGTATGTTACGATTTCACTTCTAATGTCAATAGCGTTGTTGTGTGAATGGTTTACCGTTGATAGGTCCTGTGACATACTCGTTAATGAGGTAGACCTATTGATAAAGTAGCTATAATATGTCACTTGTTATATGGGATTTCTATGTAAACTAATGGTTAGTAATGGGACATTTCCATTTTGTAACCTATTGATGGCTTCTGTTTTACATTGTACAACTCAATGAAGACAACTCTCTTTATAAATCCCAACTGGGAATTCAACAATATTCCATTGCTTTTTCGGATTTCCTTGTTACTTATCTTGTGAACTTTTTTATTCTTAAACTATACTACTTATTTGATAGCTAATATTTTCGTTAAAGAATATTTTTGTTGAGTAACAATGCATCCAAAAAAAACCGTATGGTAGAGTGGCTCTGATCTGCAAACAAGTCCAGGGGTGCCTCTTTATACGGCTTTTTGGAAAAAACAAAGAAGTTAAGTGATGAGACTGAAGGTGTGCTACACATCTCTTACACTGGATCAAGTTTGTACCCCGACTGCTAGACACATTAACCAGGTACACATAATAGTTTGCAAGTCCTGAGTACCTGGAGAATATACCACATTAGGAACTGCCCCATCCCAGTCGAAGAGTAAACCCCTAATTACGTCATCTGTGTGCCAGGCAAAGGGGTTTGCTTTAACTGTATTGGTGGCAGAAAAATGAATACATTCTTTTTCACGAAACTTTTCACTTTATGGTAATATTTGTTCACTTTTCAGCTCTCTGAATGCAACAACTTTCCATGAATTGACTGCTAACCAAAAGCCTATCAATAAATATGTGTGTCGTCCGGTTAAGATCAGGGATACATGTCTATGAATATATATAAAGGTTGGTGTGTTTGTATCTCTGATATGTTGTTATATTTTGTGCTGTTCGTCTGTGCTTCCATTTAACTTCGTATTCCTGTACCAAATGGGCTATTATGCCAATATAGTCCACGAAATATTAATGTTAATTTTGATTTTATATGATAGTGGCATTCATTTATGTGTATATACTCAAATCTGTGGAATAAAAACAATATCCAAGTTGAGCATGACAGACGAGATTATGTTACCAACGCATACCAAATCAAAAGGGAAACTAGTATTCTAGTATTGTTAATGTTGTTTTCACAAAAATTAGTTGTGATGTTTCCAAAGCCAATCCATAAATGAGAGGAAATGCTTCTTGTTCTTATTATTGTACATCCATAACTTTACGATAAATAAGTACAATATCCAGTATCGTGTAGCATCCAAGATCCACACCAATGCAAAAACTAATTCCAAGATTTTTAAATTTAACAAGAGCTAAACAAATATACCACACTTTAAACAATGCAAATGAACATCAATACCGCCAAACTGATTCTGCAAAATCTGATAGATGAACTCTGTAACCCATCCCATCTTTTCTCCATCGTCGAGTCCATGTGTCAACGGAGCTACACATATGAGTAAAATGTTTGAATGCCTGATAAGCTAGAATGGTTGATCAATACCAGGACAATATTTGGAGTATCACCAACAGTAACACTGAATTGAAAAAGATTTCTGCAGTAGAGTTGCTCGAAATAAAACAATTCTCTGGCGGCCTTCGTTAACAAACCAATCTCTGCTGCTATTAAATATAAGCCCATTTGTAAATTTTTCCTTTCTTGAAATATGACTACAACTTTTGAATGTGCATGATATCGTTGGGGGATTGGTAAGCTGTGGCTGATGGGAACAAGAGGTCACAGACTCACAAGTATAAGCCACAACAAAAGACTTTGGAAAATGAAACCCTAATGTTCAAGCAGATCTCCAAAAATCATCCCTATAACATGTATGGGATAACCTTGACGGATTAAATTCAATGATATATTGCCCCCCTTGAATCCTTGGCTAAAAATAGCACGGTCTATCTTCATAAATGGTTGTACATACTTTCACCTTAAAATAATCATGAATTCTCAGGCCACTATCAGCATAACTTAATCCCTTCCTACCAATCACTCTCCTCTGGCCTCTACTATCGCCATCCAACATATTTTCCTTCATTATCTTCCTCAAAAGACTGGGATTGTGAGGATTCTCCTGATGTATAGCAGAAACCATGAATGTGCCTTGAGGATTTGTACCTGTCACTGCTATCCTATTACAATCGACCATAGTCCTCACATAGCAGTCCCTAGAGCTTGTCAAACAAGTCGCCATTACTAAGAAATATGAACACAGGGTTTTCTTTATGAAACCTTTTGCTTTTTGCATGGCAATCCTTGCTCTGGAATACAGACAAAGGTGCTGTTTCACAGCTCTTGGATGATCAGATAATGTATTCATGCTACAACTCTCCATGTATTTACTACTGAACAAAGATCTGTCAGTAGATCAGTGCATGAATTATTTAGCTAAGAGGCACTGGATATATCATATAGACAATGTCTGTCAAATGTTTAAAGCATCAGTTATGTATAGTTTCTATCGTTCCTCTAAGCCGGATAATGCTCAGTTTGGTGTTATCCCATAAGTGCCATTTTTCTGGATGTATATAATTAAATCTAATGCTTACCCAGTTGTCATAAAACTCCGCCCAATTAGATCGTACAAGGAAATCTGAATTATTATATCATACCAAAGAAAATTATGGGATTCCTACAGTAGATTATGTTTATTTGGTATCAGTTATTTTTGGCTCCCAAGCGCCAATGATGGACAATTGGAATGCCTACTTTCATAAACAACAAACATAAACAACAAGAATGTTTGCTGTCTATTGCTGTCTAGTTATTATTATTTTAATAATAAAATTCACAACAATATATGCTAACAGAGATAAATTGAGTAAAGATGAAAAAAGACAAATTCGAAAAGATGTGGCCTGTTCTGCCTCTATGTGCACCTTTTTTTGACAAGACAAGATGCGACTCTCTTTTTTAAATTCCATTTCACAAAGTTGGGGTCTGTTTTCTTTAGATAAACACCTCGAGGAGAATCACATCCAAGAACCCAATGGTTCCTTTCTTGTGTATATTTGCCAAACTTGTTCCAGAGTTAGAATGAAAATTCTAAAATTTATTTCATAGGTTGTATATCACATTAAGAATTCTTGTACTTATAGCCAAGAAAATAACATAAAGTAATTCAATAACCTTCTAAGGTAATTTATTTGGTGCAATTTCATAACAAATAATTTAATTGTATATTTATTTTGATGGAATATTTTAAATGTAATAGTATTTGGCAAATGATATACTCTTATGTTTAGTTTGATTTCTTGTTTAATTCGTATATACATTTGTTTAGCTTTGATTACAACTATTCCCATACATCCATCATTTACTTAGTATTATTGCACTACCATTCCACTTATTCAATTTATTCACGCCTTGGTTATTTTTTAGCATTAAAGTTCATTTTTGAGTTATATATGATTGACTTGGTTCAATCCCATGACATGTGGGAATGAACCCAAAATTTAAAGGATCGTATTTAAATTAAAGCTTTATTTCTCTATTGTGAACCAGTTAAACTCCACACATGTTTTTGTGACATGTTAATATGTCATGGGATTTAAAGATATTTGATTTTTAATAATGTATATGTCATTAGAAGGAGAAATCATTAGAACACATTTTTGTTTTTGAAGGGCAATAAAGAATCAAATTCATTGCATCATTATATAAGTATGTTTGTGTATGCTATCTTTGATAATTTTCATTGTCATTGATTTCACTCACTAAAGTGGATTGACCTATGAGAGTTCATTCACATATCATGTTAGCAAACTCCTAAATGGTGTCTCTAGACACTACCTTGACAAGTTCAACTACAAAGGTGGTGGAGGCAAACAAATTTTTAGGTGCATATCTACTAGATTATTTGTGCATTATATAGAGCTATGTACCTATATCTATCATATTTATTGTAGTTATTAGTCCTAACACTTTTATCTAAGTTAATTGTTTTCTTGTGATTACATTTATTTAATTAACCTAGATAATTCAGGAAAACTATTTATTCTATATACAATAAGTAACAATATTATTAATAAATAATACTCATTTAATGAGTAAATTAGATACAATCTAGATGATTTATTATTAGGGTGGCTAAATACTCTTCCGTGGAACCAAAACCCATTATATACAAGGCTCAAAGAGCTCGATTAAGGTGATATATGGACTTGTTGCAGCCTACTAATAAATTTTGAACAATAATTTCTAACAATATAATTAATATCTATACCTACTAGAGGATTAAATTAAATATGATCTAAAAGATTTAATCATTAGGTTGTTTATATGATCCCATGTAGAACTAGAAACCATGGTACACAAGGCTTGAAGAGCTTGACTAAGTCCATGTACACGAACTTGATCAAAGTGTAGCCCTATCAAAAATATAACATTCATATTCAAATGTCCCTATGGTTGCCGTTTTATCTCACTAGAGTGCATGGGGTAGCTAGCCACTACAACTTTTGAGTAACCTAGAAATTGTGTTGAATATTGAGTTCATTTTTTTGTGATTCCATGTCCAATTTAAGTTTGTTTATCTTAGATTGTTAATTATTCACCTATTTGTTATTTGGTGACCAATTCTAATAAACATTATAGTCATATATGTTGGCGTGGATGGGGTATTTTACCTAACTAGTTCCATCTTAGATCCTATTCACACTAGTCTACTTTAGATTACTTGAGCCATTTAATTTTTGTGTGTCATGTCATAGGATTAAAAAACTTGTCATGATATTGGTTTTTCTTCCTCTCATTATAAATGAATTTAATGTAAATCAATTCTATGCCCTCATAGCATTTTCATTGCTTCTCTCTTGAAATTTGTTTTGGTTGTAGGTGATAATTGGCTCCTAATTGGTTTCTCATCAACACATTCAAGAAATTAGAGATCTAGATCTATTATTCCCTTCCTTTTTTTGGAGAATTTTTGCCAAATAAATTCATATGGTGGATCTTGGTGCAAAATGGAACTCATTATTGAGTCCAAAAGACCCAAAAACTTATAAATTAGTATACAAATTGATAAGATTTGGTATTTTTTAGGTTTGGAAAAAATGGTCACAAAAATTTATGGAAATGCATATATTTGTATACATTCACATGGTCATATAATCATTTCATTAGATCACATTATTTAGTGGTCACTTGGCATATTTTAGGAATATTAAGTTTGAGGGTTTGTCCCCTAGTCATATTAATTATTAGGGGCTACTAATTTAGTATATGGATGCAAGGTTGTTAGCCCTTGGCCTTGTCCAACCCTACTTAGGATTATTTCTATTGGGGAGTGTAACTCTCGCCACCAACCTTAACACCACCTTTGTTGCTTGGCTACCACTACTCCTAAAGAGACGCCTCTACTAGATATTCTTGTCTACCCACCATTGTTTCAAGTGCTACCATCACAATATTTTCCACATTCTTCTCCAAGGTCCACACTGTTATGTTATTTTCACTTCCTTATAGTTGTATCTTGATACAAAGAGTCTTGTCCTTCATCACTAGAGTTGATTCATTAACTAGCTTCACACTACAAAACCAAAACTACCAACACCACATAAAAAGCTACATCAAAATTATCAAGAAAACTTACCTCTAATACCAATCTTATCTTAATTAAGGACATTTCATAACATGATTCACCCACACAAATCTTGCTTATTCCAATCTATCCTTGATTTTTGTACTTGTTATTTTAAGTAGAAATGTGCATGAAACTAGTCCTTAAGCCTTAGTTTATGAATTATTTAGTGTTCATAGCAATACAGTAATATAAGCGAGCTAGATAGAAAAATACCATGAGAAGAAAAACCAACAAAAGAAATGAAATAGAGAAACCTAATGTGGGTGAAAAATCAAAGAATGAGGTTCTTTGATGAGGGTTACATTGCCCAAACCCACACAAAACACAACAATAGATACCAACACAGAAGATGCGAGACAAAAAATAACTCTTTCAATTATTTTCATAAAATGAAATTATAGATTCAAAACTTACAATGTTATGACCTCATGGGCTTGATTCATTACAACAAAATCAATTCTAAAAGAAAATATATTATTTGAAGCCACAATCTGCACTAATGGAGCCACCTTCTACAACCCCCACTTAATGCTAGAAAATGTAACTTTTCCTTTTGTTTTGATGCCAAAAGTCTCATTTGATTTCTTGCCTAGGAAGATATTTTAATGAAATTTTCTTTTTAGTGGGGCAGCTTTTTGGGGCCATAACTTTTGATTTGGGTATTCAATTTGCTATTATAATATATCATTGGAAAGCTTTCAAAGAGATCTACAACACTAAAAGCATCAAAGATCACTTTGTTAACTTTTTGAGCTATTTCGAGACCTCTAAGGTTTTCATATTTGAATTTGAAGTTGCATTGGAGAAATTTCTCAAGACGAAAACTTTAATATCTTTCAAACCGTACAGGGTATTGAGATGATTCTTTCGTCACTAGAAAAAAAATTCAGTTCCGCTCCTTGGGGTAAATTTTCAGGTCCATACAGGCCCATTTAGGCCGAATTATTAAAAATAGTAAGTGACCATTTTTCACCTTTTTTTACTTCTAACTATCGTACATCCCTTAAGTGCCATCATGCAACTCAAAACAACTAAAGAAAAATAAGGAAAAACATTTTTTTGGGTGATGCAAGATTGCTCCTACATCACTAGATGCTCCTACATTAGACACCCAGGGTAATTTGAAAAGTGACCGTGTCACTTCTCAAGGGTTAGAGGGAAACCAAGACAATTAACCTCAACCTCAGACAACCATGATGAATCTTCAACAGTCCTTCCTCTCCATTTCACCAAGTACTCTACATATTTCCTTTTTCTTGTGCTTCTACCCATACGACTATCCAAAACTTATTCTATCTCCTCCTTTTCTAAAGTAGGTGTTGGAATGTTCCATTGTGCTTCTATTATTTCTTCATCAATTCCTCCTTCATGATATTATGTTAAATCTGAAATGTTACACAAGTGAAATATGAATTTCATCAAGAAACTCTACCTCATGTGCATTTCTTGAATCATGCTTCTTCAGGATCTTGTGTGGTCCAAACTTCATTATTTTTAACTTGTTGTATGTACCAATTGGAAACCTCTCCTTTCACAAATGAACCATGACTTCATCTCCTACCTAGAACTCCTTATACCTCTTTTTTTGATATTCCTTAGCCTTATATTGTGATTTCATCTTATTGATATGTTTTTTCACCTCTTCATGCAAATTCTTCAGGTGCTCAACAAAATCTTCAGCCTCAACACTACTCTTCCTACTCTTATCCCCCTTATCCATCTTTCTCAGTTTAGAATCAGTTCTTGGACTACTCCCATAGACAATTTGGAATGGTGATTTACCAGTGCTTCTATTGACAGAATTGTTGTAAGCAAATTCTACAGCAGGATGATCCCACAATACTGGTTTACAATTTTTGGCCAAACTGGACACTAAACTGATTTTTTTAACTAAAAATTCACTTTCGGGCACCTATAGCGGCTAAACCGTGAGGAATTTGAGGATGATGCAAACTAGTGATTTGTGATATTTTGTCTTTAGATTCTAAATATATTTTTTTCAATTTTTTTGGAATCAAATTGCACTTCTTTTTCCATCTCCTTTGAAAACTAGTTTTTTTTTAGTAAACACCATTTTTAAGGAGTGATGCTCACCGTATACAACATAACTTTTTTCCATGAAGGATAAAATTCTATTTTTTCAAATTTAGATTTGTAACTATGATATCTAGTGCTTTCATTTGATTTCATAGTGTTTTATTGAATATTTTTTCCTTAGTCAAGTTTCAAAGTCAAACCAATTACAATTCAAACATAGGCAGACCGTATACAACATAACTTTTTCTGTATGTATCAAAATTCATTTTTTTTGTTGGATCAAGGACTTCAATATCTAGTACACTATTTTTTAAAAAAAAAATTGATAATCTACTATTTTTCCACATGTGTAGAATAGAGAGCTTAATTTTCAATGAAAAACCTATGTTTAATTAAACTAAAAAAATAAATACATAATAAAACCAAAAAATATTAAAATTATATTCGTTGATAGCTCGTTCTGAGGACTACCATTATCCAGTCGGGTCTATGAAGTCTCCTCCATTTTCATCCTCAACTTGAGCTTCAAAGGAAAAAATTCTAGAGATTTTTGGTGCCAGAGGGGGAGAAGGGGGGTAAAGGGGGGTTCTAGCGAACCCCTTGGTTCTATCAAACCTTTTAGGGGGTTCTAGTGAACCCTCCTAGTTCTAGCAAACCCCCTAAAGTGTTTTCCATCTAAAAATGCATTTTTCATTCCTCAATGGAATTGTAAACTAGTTTTTTGGGTTTACCCTATGGTATAATCAAGTCCCATCCCTTGGCCTTATCTCCTACTAAGCATCTTAGCAGGTTACCCAAAATCCTATTCACCACCTTTGTTTGTCCATCAGTCTGTGGATGGTGTTTAGAATTGAACTTCAAATCTATCTTCAACTTCTTCCATAATGTCCTCCAGAAATAACCAACAAATTTGGTATCTATGTCTGAAACTATACTCTTCGATAGACCATGTAGTCTCACGACCTATCTGAAAAACAATTCTGCAACATGAACAACATCACTGGTTTTATTACACGGAATGAAATGTGCCATCTTTGAAAATCTATCCACCACCACAAATATGGAATCATGCCCTCTCTGTGTCCTTGGCAAGCCAAGAACAAAATCCATTCTAATGTCCTCCCATGGCCTATCAGGTACAGGTAATGGCTGATACAATCTAGTATTCTGACTTGTTCCTCTTGCCACCTAACATACTCTACAACTCTACACAAACTTCTTCACATCTTGTTGTAACTATGGCTAGTAATAATTTTCACTAACAAGAGTGATGGTCTTATCTTGACCGAAATGTCTAGCCAATCCCCCACTATGCTTCTCCTTGATTAGATTCTCTCTCATGGAACTCCTTGGAATGCACAATTTGCTTCCTCTAAACAACATCCCATCTTGGATTAAGAAATCCAACCATCTTATCCTATCCAATGTAATGGGTTCCAAACAAGCCTTCCAAGCTTCTACAAAGTCTGGATCTTCAAGATACAAACTCGTGAGTTCATTGAACCCAAAAACCTCTATATTCATCTCTATCAAAAAAAAATTCCTTCTACTCAAGGCATCTACAAATCTGTTTGACCTTCCACTCCTATGCTTCAAAACAAAAGTATAACTTTGCAAAAACTCAACCCACTTTAAGTGCCTTTGATTTAACTTTCCTTGACTATTGAGATTCTACAAAGGTTGGTGATCAATATATAAAACAAATTATTTTGGAAACAAATAGTGTCTCCATTTCTTCAAAGCCTAAACTATAGCATAAAACTCCTAATCATAGACAAAATATTTCTTCTTAGCATCATTCAACTTCTCACTAAAATAGGCAACAGGCTTACCTTCTTGACTCAAAACAACTCCTATGGCAGTGCCACTAGCATCACAATCTACCTGAAAGACCTTATTGAAATCTGGAAGTGCCAAAATAGGTTTCTCTATGAATTTCTTCTTTAACATATCAAAACTCTTTGTTGCTTCTACAGTCCATTTAAAATCCTTTATATCCCCTCTCATTGCTTTGGTTAGAGGTGCACAAACAGTACTAAAATTCTTAATAAAATTTCTATAAAAAACTTGCTAGACCTTGAAATGATCTTACCTTTGTATCACTCCTTAGGGTGCTTCATTCAAAGATAGCTCCCAACTTCTTTGGATCCGTTTTAAGACCCTCTGCTGAGACAACAAATTCTAGATACACCAACTCCCTCTTCACAAAATTACATTTCTTCAAATTAATCAACGTCTCCTCCCTTAGCTTCTCAAAATCTCTTCAAATATGCATCAGGTTCTCCTCCAATGTCTTACTAAAAAATCAAAATATCATCCAAATAAACAATAAAAAAAATTCCTAAAAATTCTTTCAATACCTCATTCATAAGCTGCATAAATGTGCTCGGTGCATTGGTTAGCCCAAAAGGCATGACTAACCACTCATACAAGACCTCCTTAGTTTTGAAGGTTGTCATCCATTCATCTCTTTCTCTAATCTGGATCTGCTAATATCCGCTCTTCAAATCTATCTCCATGAAGTAATCAACTCCACTCAAATAATCTATAATTTCACCCATTATCGACAAGGGAAATCTATACTTGATGGTGATCTTGTTGATAGCTCTAGAATCTGTACACATCCGCCATTCCCCATCCTTATTTGGTGCTAGTATTGCAGGTACTGCACATGGACTCAAACTATGTCTAATCAATCCCTTCCACAACAACTCTTGCACCTATTTGTTCAACTCTTCATTCTTTGTTGGAGTCATTCGATGTGCTGCCTTTTTTGGTAGATTGGCTCTAGGAATTAGGCCCATTTGATGACTAATATTTCTCATTGGAGGAAAACCCTCAGGTACATTATCAAATACAATATCTTGAAACTTATCCAATAAATCTGAAACCTCTATAGGGATCTCTTTATCATCTCCTCTATCAACTCTATGAATCAAAGCATAACACATATGTTCGTGCTTCATACCTTCTAAAAATGTTCTCCCATCAACTAAACATATTCTGGCATTACTACATACCTTTTCCTTTTCCTCTTTCACAGGCTTTAGCTTGTGATGAACTCCATCCTTTGTCAAATAATAAGTGTTGGCATGTACATCATGTACTGCTCACCGATCAAACTACCCTCCTTGGTTTTGAAGGTTGTCTTCCATTCATCTCTTTCTCTAATCTGGATTTGGTGATATCTGCTCTTCAAATCTATCTCCATGAAGTCCTCAGCTCCACTCAAACAACCTATAATGTCATCCATTATTGATAAGGGAAATCCATATTTGATGGTGATCTTGTTGATAGCTCTAGAATCTTTACACATCTGCCATTCCCCATCCTTCTTTGGTGCTAGTACCGCAGGTACTACGCATGGACTCAAACTCTCTCTAATCAATCCCTTCCACAACAACTCTTGCACCTATTTGTTCAACTCTTCATTCTCTATTGGAGTCATTCAATGGGTTGCCTTATTTGGCAGATTGGCTCTAGGAATTAGGTCCATCTGATGACTAATATTTCTCACTAGAGGAAAACCCTCAGGTACATTATCAGATATAATATCTTGAAACTTATCCAATAAATTTGAAACCTCTACAGGGATCTCTTTATCATCTCCTCTATCAACTCTAAGAATCAAAGAATAACACATATGTTTGTACTTCATACCTTCTAAAAATTTCCTCCCATCAACTAAACAGATTTTGGCATTACTACATACCTTTTCCTCTATCTCTTTCAAGGGCTTTAGCTTGTGACAAACTCCATCCATTTTCAAATAACAAGTGTTGGCATGTACATCATTTATTGCTCGCTGATCAAACTACCATGGTTTTTCTAACAACATATGGCAAGCATCCATAGGCATAATATAACACAATACCTCATCATGGTAATTTCCAATCTTGAACTTTACTAGACATTGTTCATTTACCAAATCTTTATGGTCCTTCTACAACCAAGCAATTCAGTATGGATTTAGATGCTTTCTTCTCCCCAACTGCAACTTACTAACCATCTGTTCTAAACACAAGGTTATCAGTA
This sequence comes from Sequoia sempervirens, assembly GCA_007258455.2. NCBI lineage: Eukaryota > Viridiplantae > Streptophyta > Pinopsida > Cupressales > Cupressaceae > Sequoia > Sequoia sempervirens. The sequence goes on from VDFB02193867.1 coordinate 555,950,027, forward strand.
CTACCTCCATCAATAGTAACATTGCAAACTTTATCTTCACACTTACATATGATATGAAACAATTTTTTCCTTTGAGTTGGTTCTTTCTCCTCATTCAACAAGGTTCTTCTAGTAACAAGAACCTCTCCTCTTTCTTCATCCTTAGAATGTGGAGAGTCAACATCTTCATCTACATGTGCAACTCATGCATTACCCTCGGGTTTTCTATTTTTCCTTCCTTGATGTTGAGGACACTCATAGGCTCTATGTCCTTCTCCGCATTGGAAGCAGGTTCCACAAAAGCCTCCTCTTCCTGGTCCTCATCCAAATCTTCCTCTTCATCTTTGGTCTCCATTATTTTGATCACGAGGATGGTAGGTGTTATATCCTTTCTAGTTCTAGCTGCTACTGGATCATTCGCCCTTCTTTTGATCTTCATTTCGACCTCCATATGACCATCCACTGGTCTTTCCACCACGACCCCCACCTCTTTGCTTGCTTTCAAATCTTCTATTCAACTTTTCTTCTACCTTCAAAGCAAACTGATATGCATCTTCAAAGGTAGACATTCTTACCAGACCCAACTCTTCTTGAATACTTGGCTTCAACCCATTTATGTAACAAGAATTTTTTTCCTTATTGGCCTCAAAATGGCCTATTCTAATTAGGACACAATAGAATTATTTTGTATACTCCTTGACATATTTTCTCATTTGTTTCAACCCCTCATCTTCTTCAACAAATCTAGCTCATATTCCATAGGAATGAACTATCTTTTTAATTTGTCCATGATCTAGTCCCATCTGGTTATTTTTTCTTTTACTCTTTGATTTCTTTCTACTTGTACCTCTTTCCACCAAATACTTGCATGAACCTTTAGCTTGGTCTTTGCAAATTTGACCCTCTCAGGATCTTGCACCTCCTCATACTCAAAGTACTCCTCCATATTATTGATCCAGTCAATCAACTCTTATGGGTTAATATTTCTAGAAAATGTAGAAACATCAATCTTTCGCCTTTTCCCACTATTAGAGATGGCCTTAAATAATCTGACTTGATCTACATCTACTGCATCTTGTTCTTCTTCAAATTGTTCCTCATTTTTAGCTTCATCTTCACTTTCATCTCCTCTTCTTGTCTCAAACCCTTGATGCAACTCCTCTTGTAGTGCTTGAACTTTTCTCTACACGGCTTTAAAACCCTCTTTTGGTACAATAAGATTTCTTCCACCACCACAGTTTCTTCACAAAGGCATTTTGATCACTTTTCTTAGAAACCCTCAACCATAAGTCCTGGTGTAAACTGCCTCATGTCCAACGATCTATTTACACACTCAGGAAAACCTGCTCTAATACCACTTGATGAGGGATACACTGCCAAAAACCCACACAAAACATAACAATAGATACCAACACAGAAGATGCGAGACAAAAAATAACTCTCTTTCAATTATTTTGAAAAAATGAAATTACAGATTCAGAACTTACAATGCTATAGCCTCATAGGCTTGATTCATTACAACAAAATCAATTCTAAAAGAAAATTTATTATTTAGAGCCACAATCTACACTAATGGAGCCACCTTCTATAACCCCCACTTAACCTTTTTATTTTACCCAATGACCACTCTAGAATGCTCTAGAAAGTGTAACTTTCCCTTTTGTTTTGGTGCCAAAAGTCCTGCCGTTTGATTTCTTGCCTAGGAAGATATTTTAATGAAATTCACTTTTTAGTGGGGCAGCTTCTCGGGGCCATAACTTTTGATCCAAGTGTCTAATTTGCTATTATAATATATCATTGGAAAACTCTCGAAGATATCTACAATGCCAAAAAACATCAAAGATAATTTTCGTGAACTTTTCGAGCTGTTTTGAGGCTCTAAGGTTTTCATATTTGAATTTGAAGTTGCATTGGAGAAATTTCTTAGGATGAAAACTTTAATATCTCCCAAACTGTATAGGGTATTGAGATGATTCTTTTTCCACTGGAAATGTTTTTCAATTCTACTCCTTGTGGTAAATTTTCAAGTCCATACAAGCCCATTTAGGATGACTTACTAAAAATAGTAAGTGACCATTTTTCACCTTTTCTGACTTCTAACTATCTTACAACCCCTTAAGTGCCATCATGGGACTCAAAACAACTAAATAAAAATAAGGGAAAACATTTTTTTGGGTGATGCCAGATCACCCCTACACCACTGGATGCTCCTGCATCATTCTCCCATGACCATTTTATTTGTGGTTTTACAATTATATTGTTCATAAGAGACTTTCATGGATCTCTTTTTTGAGAAACAAGGTAAATAGATATATTGAAAGCATATGTAAATAGTGAACAAGTTTGGTTAAATCCAATTAAGGTACCATGTGATTAACCATCAAATTAACATGTAAAAGAATATATCAACATACCATAATAATACCTAATATGTGTGGAGAAAATATTTCATTAAAAATATTCACCACCAAAAAGACATCGAGCTTGTATTAATTAGAACACTATTACATCAATACAACATAGTTAACCTCTATGATCTAAGAGCATTTCAATAACACAATACATTATGGAACCTCTATCCAATGTATCTAATTTACAAAGGAGTGAGAAAAAGGAAACCATAAATGGTTTTCAAAAATAAATGACCACCAAAAACCTAGTCTATAAGAAAAAAACCACACTCCCATGTGCAATAATGACACTCAAGATATATATCCACCAATACAACATCATTGACATATAAACATTGATAGGAATACATTCCCAATTCTAACACTCACCATGAAGCCACTACCTAATGTGGAACCCACCTATCATAACAAGATGTTCCACTCCTAATCTAATTTTGAAGTGTGTATGAAAAATTGTCAAATTTATTTATGATGATGTCTATAATGTAACTCCTACAAGTTGTAACCTCTCTTGTTAATTAAATTACAATTTATTCATTAAATAAAATCTTTCATTTCTCCAATGGGTGTCCAAGTACCCATTCTAATAAAATTAGAGACACATGCACATGATTGCAATGTTAATATAACACCTAATATTATCATTATTCATTTGATATTATACATTGTTATGAAAAAATAGGAAACTAACAAAGAATAAAATATAGGACAAGGTAAAGCCCATAGCTTCGCTACACCCTATCCATGCTCACTAATTTCATAAGGAAATATAACATATCATCAAGAATATGCATCTTTTGAATCATGACCTTACCACTTTCAACCATCTCACAAATAAAGTGATACTACAAATATATATGCTTAGTGTGAGCATGATATCTATGGGATTCAAAACTAAATAAATAATAGCCTACTGTCACAATTGATTCGAGGATCTCAACCTTGAGATTGAAAACAATACTTGAACTCAATGTTTGAATCAGTATTATCCCTTTATAGACACGTAGTAGTGATGTACTCTATATTTATCATAGATAAAATAACCATGTATTAATTTTATTCATTTGATTGAAAAATCCAGATAGAGAAAACAAATACCAATTTTTGGAGCTCTTGATAGTCAAGTCAATACCTAATTTGAATCAACAAAGCCTTGTATGTCCAATACTTGCCTACATCATTAATACCATGATAATATAAATAATAACAAAAAATTCCTCACAATTATTTGAACACGCTTTTAACATAATTCTAATGTTCTCTACCAAAGTTAGTTAAACCTATACTAAGAACTCATAATTATTGTGCAATATTTGGTCTAATACAAACTATTACATAAATTAGCTACCAACAACACTAGCATATGTAACATTATACACAGGTCCTCAAAATCATAATTTGACTTAGAATATTGATACAATGAAATATGAATGCCTATAGGTAAAATAATAACGAGTTTATAGTGTTGCATAAGAGATCGCTCCAAAATAGCCACAAAATACTTAGTCTCATTGATCCAAAAAAGTTGTAAACCCAATCCTTACCAATTTACATTCATTTTTTTGTAGCCCTTGATTCTTTCATGTCAAATATACTAGAAATCTAAGTTTTAAGCTCTCTAGTCATCTCCTTATTGTTACCAATAAATAAAATGTCATCAAAATATAATACATGATTATTAACTTGTCACCAATCATTTTAAATACACAATGATCTTCCTTACTTCCAACAAAGTTAAGATTCAACGCGAAAGCATAAAACTTCTAATACCACATACACAAAGAATACTTCATACCATACGATAATCATTTTAACTTGCAAGCCAAATTCTCTTTTACCTTCACCACAAACTTGTTAGGATATCATATATACGTTTTCTCTTCAAGATACCCATGCTAAAATTTAGTCTTAAAATCTATTTTCTCTACTTCAAAATCATAAGCAACAATATTAAAAATAAGGAATTTAATAGAGGTTAGCTTTGCCATAGGATAATATATCTCACTAAAATTAACTTCCTCTCTTTAGGAGTATCCTTTTTCTACTATCCTTGTCTTGTACTATTCCAACTTGCCACATGCTCTAAAATTTTTATTAAATACCCGCATACATCCAATTTATTTCCTTTCCTTTAACAAAATCACAAGACCCTATATGTCACATATATTTAAGGTCATCATCTCATCCTATAGAGCCTCCATCTAAGATTCATGCTCTTTTGAAGAAAGAGATTTCCTACTAGATTTAGGTTCATCATCAATACAGGATATGTAAATACTCTATAGAAGTGGTGGGCTATACCTATCTACTAGGTTTTGTTGCCTTGTGGACTTCCTCAAGGGTGGATTAAGATATTATACATGTTCTTCTATATTATCATCCACATGAGAGTTCTTTCTTGAATCTTATTTTTCTTATTATTCTTCCACATTTGCATCTTCTCGCTTCTCAATCTTAGTCTCAAAATTCATTTCTTTATTTTTCCTTTGGTTTTATTGGATGAAAAATACTTGAAGTTCCCTAAAGACCACGTCCTTAGAATAATGTATTTTAAAGTTTAGAGGATTCTAAAGCTTATAACCCTTAATGTTCTTTATATGTATAATGAATATATACTTCTAATCCTTCCTATCCAAATTAGATATTTTATCTTTTGACATGTGAAAATAAGCCTCACAACAAAAATCTTAGGTGTAAAATAGATGGTTTCTTACCCATTGTAATGAAGTGAAATTCAACCCTATGAAATTATCTCAATATTATTACACTAGGGTCAATTGGACGAGGTTTTTTTTTAATCTAATTTATTGTTGAGATTATGCTAATTAAATATTTTAGTTCTTTAAATTTTAAAAATGTGATTTTAATAAACTAAATTAAGAAACTTAAAGAAAATAACTAATATCATAATAGAAAAGTGATAAATAAGAACTAGAAATTGACTACACAAATAGAAAATACTCAAACTAAGGAACTTAGACTAAAAATCTAAAGTCCATTGCATCCTATGTGAATGCTTCTTATAAACATAAGTGTGATGCACTATCATAACATATGGCTAGAAAAATAAGGGCATTGGTCTGCATAGAATATTTTCACCTACAAATATAAAATAATAAAATAAAGACCAATGAAATAACTAGTAACTAGTATCATATAATAACAAAATAATAAACTAGTCTATCCAAAGGAACACATAAAATAACTATGAAATGTATAAGAAGAAATATCACAGCCTAAAGAAGGTTCAATAACTTTATCCTCAATGAAAATATAATATAAGATAAGGACAATAAACATTTTTGTGGATATTTAGGCATTTTCCTTTAGGTCAAATTCCCATTTTCATATATCTACTTCCACATCAACCTAGTTTTTTTAACACTAAAAATAGAAATGAAAAGTGTAATGATAAATGAAATATGAAACCACAATGACAATAATAATATTGATTATGAAAATAATACTAAATGCTAAAAACTATCAACACCCAAGAAACAACACTTATAATTTAACAAAAGAGATTTGAATAATTAAACAAGAATAAAATCACATCTAAAAATTATACCCAAGAGGGGAAATGTTGGATTGAATAAATAATTATCGAACCTCCATAAATCTAACAATCACAATAAAGGTTTTCATGTATGGATTATGTTAAAAGATTCAAAATAAACAATATAGATACTTGAAACTTTTAGTTTTGTTGTGTTGGTGTAAATAGGTATTTTAACTATCTAGGTCATATTTACATGTTAAGTCCACTTAGGTCCTAGGAGAGAATCTTTCTAGAGAGTGTTAGTTGTCACTAGATCTTATCTTTTGACATTTAATTCTTGTATCCTAAGTGATTTAATATTTGTTGAGGTAGTTGTCTCATTATACAAGATTAAGACACATGTCAAGATCTTGTCTAGTCCTATCTCACAACTTGCTTTTATAAGCAAGGAATCATATATACATCAAATATTCAATCTAACAATCTTGCATCCATGATCATAACATGATATTTTTTCCATTTCTCTTTTTTTGAAGTTATTTTTTGTCTTGTAGGTGATACTAGGGCATTGAGGAGTTCACCATTAAATCCTACATGGTATTAGAGCTTCAGTGTTACAAAATTCTTCCTAGATAGTGTCAGTTGTCACTAGGTCCTAGGAGAGAATCTTTCTAGATAGTGTTGTCACTAGAACCTATCTTATCTTTTGACATTTAATTATTGTGTCCTAAGTCATTTAATATTCGTTGAGGTAGTTGTCCATTATACAAGATTAAGACACATGTCAAGACCTTGTCTAGTCCTATCTCACAACTTGCTTTTATAAGCAGGCATCATATGCACATCAATTATTCAATCTGACAATCTTGCATCCATGATCATAACATGATATTTTTTCTATTTCTCTCTTTTTAAAGTTAGTTTTTTGTCTTATAGGTTGTTGGTGTAGGTTTTTATTTCTCTAGTGGGTTAATGTATTTTCCCTTAGTCTTAGGTTTTTCCTACACTTAATTAAGCTTTCTTAGGATAATAAAGTGAGTTTATTACTAGGAGATAAGTATGTGGTGTCACCTTCCTTAAAGGGTGGAACACATTCCACTCTTATTGGCATCCTCCACTTTTGGCGGTCCATACTTTCCACTTTTTGTGGGCATCTTCACTTTTGGTGGTCCATCTCCACTTTTTGTGGTTGATTCCTATTGGTTGGATTTCCACCTACCTCCTCTCCTAAGTTCTATATAAACCCACTACCTAGCTTGTATTTGCATCCATTTTTCATTCTCTTGCATTGTTGCATACTTTGGCATACATGCACCTTGATGCATGTAGTCATTATTCATGCATCTTTGCTTTGTATCTTTTCGGCTTGGAAGCTCTTAATGCAATTTTTTCACATTGACATTGCATAATCTCTCAGAGTCTTGGTTTGCATTCTTATGCTTTTCCAGTTTATGTAACTTTGATTTTCTCTTAAGAAGTTCCTTGGGTTATTCAATCTATTTTAGATTTCTAACATAGTATCAAAGCTTTTGTTTTAAGAAATCCAAGTTCATAGATTCCTGATTGAGAGATTGAGTTTCTTGTAAAGATCTTGTAAATTCCCGTATGCTCTTCTCTTGCATTTTAAATCATCTGGAGAATCATAAAGGATTTGCAATGATCTAATAACATCTTCATATTGAGTATATGCTTTGTGAGATTCAGGTGATTGCAGCATTTTTGGTTATATTGGTAGAATTTTTTAATGTTCCAACGCATCCAAAATTTGGCTTGTGAAAGTCATATTTGGCTTTTGTTTCATCCAAATTGGAGATCATTTGACAAAGTTGCAAACAGGGGTTTGAAGCTCATATTTGCGAACATCTTTTACTAGAGCATTTTTGAGCCAAAAGGACCTTTCCATTGTGTTCAAAAGGCCCAAAAACCCCTATTCTCATATGAAATTAGTCTATTTTAGACAAATTTGATTTTTGGAAAAAAAAATTGCCAAGGGGTCATCATTGCAGGGAAAATTCAACCTGTTTTTTTTTTAAATTCACAACTTTTCGCCACAGTGTCCGCTTTTTGCAAATGAGATATCGTTGGACAACCGGAGACGAGCACCTTCTATCTATAGAGATTTTGAAAATATTTTTTTTCTATTTTCTGCTAGATATTGTAGGTTTTTTTTTTCTTCAGTAGGCCATAACTTTCACCTTAGAGCTCCATTTTTTGGAAACGAATAGGCGTTGGAAAGGTATTGAAGAGAACTACACAGCTACAAAGCTATATTTTCTATATTTTATCTCAGATTCATTTTGTATCATAATTTATAATTTTGATCATTGTGGGCCTATTGAGCATTATATCTTGGAAATGGCTTTATAAATGCATTAATCATAAAGTGCCAACATTGTAATATCTTGGCAAGGTGATTTCTGAGACTAGTGGAAAGGGTGGGTGTCTCTTGATGTCTCTTTTTCCATTCACTTAAAGTGTTTTTTTTGTATCAATCTTGGGGGGATTATACAAACAATTTGTAATCACAAACTAAGATAAAGTTCAATTTATGGGGAGCTAAGCATGTCTCTTAAAAATTATTTCCATCCTTTTGTTGTCAAGATAACTTCAGAGAACTATTTGTCCTAGAAACAAGGGATAAAGAATCATTTCCTTGAGAAAAATCTACTGCCCTATCTCCTTGGAATCGTTCCTAAGCCAAGTGACTATAATTAGAAGAATGCATGGTTTAACAATAATGACATGGTCTATGGACTAATATGTCTTACTATTTATAAGGATATTCTACATCATGTAGCGCACACTGAGTGCCCTTTCACTGCTTGGACCATCATTCAACAGTTGTATGGAGACATTGGATCTTCATTTGAAAGTGATGTTTCCTTGGAGAACCAGGCTATTGTGGATGATATTGAGACTCATGTTTCCCCATATTGTGTGGATGACATTGAGACTCACGTTTCCCCATATTGTGTGGATGATCAATTCATTGATACCCCATCACCATCTACTATTGCTACTTCAGATTCTAGTGTTTCTTCTTCAATTTTTTTGGTGATTCTTTGTAGCAGGACATACATTGTCTTTTATATGATCTCTTAACAGGTATTTTAGACTTGTTTATGGAGACACATATTGCCAATTTGGGAGACACTATTGATTATATTCGTCTTCTCTTTGATGAAGTTGATTCTTATGAAGTTGTTGTGAGGGAACACTTTGACCCTCTTGTTCAGTCTCTACATGATCATTCATCATAATTTGACATGAGTGTGGATACTTTGGATCAATATTTGGAGGATACATCTTTAAAGGAGATACTTGAGTGTTTGGATGGTGCTCTACATTAGTCTCTAGGAGATTTTGATTTGTCATCTTCAGTAGTGTGGCGTAGAATGCTCAATTTGATTATGGTAGCCTTTAGCATCAACATGGGGACACTTGAGCTGAGTTCAAAGACTCTATACAACTTGAGTTTTCTTCCTACATATTCCTTTCAAGAGTGGGGAGATAGCTCGCATACACCTTTGGTTTTGTTTCTTCCTAAGGGGATGAATTTTTTTTGACAATCATGGATCATCTTCTACATTCAATTTCGAGCATCTACCATTGGATCTCTTTGTGGGGACTTATTTGTCCTTCCACTTCATTTCTCTCTCTATTATGGGGGGGCTACTTCCTTTTGTGGGATGGGGCATCTTCTTATTTGGGGGGAATTTTATATGTACATGGGTACCTAACATGGCTTCATTTTCTAAGACCCACCATCTTTTGCATCCTCCTAAGTTGTGCTTAAGGGTGGTGTTGGTGCAGGTTTTTATTTTATTTTCCTAGTGGGTTAATTTATTTTCTCTTAGTCCTAGGTTTTTCCTACACTTGATTAAGCTTGCTTAGGATAATAAAGTGAGTTTAAATACTTCAAGATAAGTATGTGGTGTCACCTTCCTTAAAGGGTGGAACACATTCCACTCTTAGTGGCATGCTCCACTTTTGGTTGTCCATCTCCACTTTTTGTGGTTGATTCCTATTGGTTACATTTCCACCTACCTCCTCTCCTAAGTTCTATATAAACTCACTACCTAGCTTGTATTTGCATCCATTTTTCATTCTCTTGCATTGTTGCATACTTTGGCATTACATGCACCTTGATGCATGCAGTCGTTATTCATGCATCTTTTCTTTCTATCTTTTCAGCTTGGAAGTTCTCAATGCAATTTTGTCACATCGACATTTCATAATCTCTCAGAGTCCTGGTTTGCATTCTTATGTTTTTCCAGTTTATGGAACTTTGATTTTCTCTTAAAAAGTTCCTTGGGTTATTCAATCTATTTTAGTTTTCTAACACAAGTTATCCTAGGATGTTGAGGAGTTCTCCATTAACTCCTACATGGTATTAGAGCTTCAGTGTTGCAAACTTCTTCCTAGATCTGAGGGAACAATCTTGGCTTGAATACTTTGTTGGATGTGATTAGAGGTTTCAAAGGCCTCACCATTGAATCTAGGGTGTCAAAGAAAGTCAGGTTTTCCTTTCATTTCATCAAATTTTATTATATTTTGTTAGATCTACAAGGCTTTCAAGTTGGGAAAAATGGTTACTAGATCCAGGAGGTAGCTAAATTTTTGGAGCACTTTGGGCCAAATTTGACCCTACCATCGTGTCTAGAAGGCCCAAAAACCTAAGGATTGATTGTCAACTCACCAAAATTGGGGCACTTGACCTTGGGCTTCAATTTTTTCCCCCAATTTGGCCATATAGGCAACCATTCAATCATTCAACCTCTGCCACATAGGAAAAATATATTCATTAATAGAAAATAATTTCAAAGCTAAATTTTTTTTGAATTTTTTTAAGGTTTTGTAGAAGTTCCATTTAAAAAAAAAAAAAAATTGTGGATTTTTAAAAAATCCCTATAGACATACAATCTATAATGATTTTTCATTTTGTATCCACTTGGTCCTCTATTCACTACATTGAAGCTTCCTATTAGGTTACATAGGTGCAATTACACCTACAACCCACCTATCATCGTCGTCCTTCGTCGTCAGACCACCAATGCCATTAAAAAAATTGGGTGATTTCTAGAATATTTCATGAGATTTGAAGATTCCCTACATCATTTTTTGGTCGTAAACTATTCCTAGAATATTTTGTCGAAAGAATATACAATGAGAGGGATAATATTCCAGTGTGACAATTGAGCGACCATCAAATTTAATTGCTCAAAATGTTGATGTCAGCACTGTGTCATCAACCTTAAGAAAATTTTGGTCCCCTCCCCATTGCATGTTTTGATTTTGTAGAAAAACTTTGAAGACTTGTAAATGGGTCATACAGACTCCTTTTTGTGAGAATTATTTTTTATTTGGGGTAGAATTTTATGCTCTCCATAGTGGTGCAATTGGTTTTTTCCAAAAACTGCAAATTCTCACAAGTGTGAATGAGTCGTTCTCATTTTGGGAACTTCCAAGGCTCTGTTCTTGCTCCTATAGTAACATTTTTGGTTTGATTTTTTTTGAAGTGCACAATTTTTAGTGTAGTTTTCAATGGTGTGATCAGATTGATATCATCTTGTGTAAAAAATTTACTTCGATCTTGTGGTTAAATTTGACATTTGTAAACACTAAGATCAAGTCCACTTCATTGTTTCTAGCAAGTGGCACCTATAATCACACTAAGTATAAAGTGCCACAATCATATCTTACTAGGGGGTTTATTAATTGAGTAATTTTAGGGGGTAATCTTGTAGTGGTTGATTGCTTTCTTTTTCTTGTTGTGTGTTCTTTTCTTTCAATGGGGAAATCTCAAATTGAACTCCTAACACCATATAATTATGCTTCATGGAGAAAAGAAGTATGGAATTATGTCATGGGGAAGGGTTGTCTAGGCTATCTAAAGGAAACTATTCCTCAACCTACTAATGCTAAAGAATTGATAAAATGGGAGCTTGATCATGAGAAACAAATTAGATACATATGTTCATTAGTCTCATTTGATTTACAATTTTATGTTGAATCATGCAAAAAACCTAAAGAGGCTTGGGAGGATTTTAAGAAATTGTATGGTAAAATTGATAAGATTAGGGGATATCAAATTGATAATGATTTGATGAATCTTGATCCTAATTTTTTTTACCACATTCAAGACTACATCTCCAAGATCAAAAAACTGAGAACACAACTAAAAGATTGCAACATTGATAAAGAGGATTTACAATTGATTTTGAATGTGTTATCCAAGCTTAGTCTTGAGTATTCAATGTTTTTTATGGTTTTAATACCCATTGAATTTCTATGGGAGAATCATATGTTGATCTTAAGTTTGATAACTTTGTAAATCTCCTAATCCAAGAAGAAGTGAAGTTAATGCAAATGGGTCTAATGAAACCGTTCAATTCACAAGCATTGTTGGCTAGTGATTCAAAGGTACAAAAAGAATAAAGGGATCCTGATAAGAAACCAAAGAAGAAAAAGAACAAGCCACATAAAGAATTTGAATCCTCTCCCTCTTCATGGGAATCATCTAAGAAGGAGAGGCCTACATGTGCATATTGCAAGAAAATTGGGCATTGATGAACATCAATGCTATTTAAAAAAATTGATGAGTTGAAGCATCTTCTTCAAAAGACTTAAATCAATTCTTATTCATCATCTTCTTCGTTGTCTTATAAATATAAGGGGAAATCACTTGTTGTAATTGCAAATTCTGAGTCAGAGAGGTGGATACTCGATTTGGGAACCTCACATCACATGGCTTCATTAGAGAATATGTTCACTTCATTTGAGACTTATCTTATGCTATGAGTACCTATCACTGAAGACTATAACTATTAATTGCTAAAACTAAATTGTAACTAATTTCTCTAGAGGATGCAACAAACATGAAGCTACAACATTCAATTCAAACTATACAATTACATTCATGAATTCCACATGCATATAATTGGAAATTACCTTAAATAGATTATTCTAAAATGCATTAAATAATCTAATAACAAGAAATAGAGTGGGTTAGCAATACCTCAAGTGGCCCTTGAGTTTTTGCTTCCACAAAATGCATCAGACACTTACTACTTAATCAAAAAATAATGCTATTGAACTAATTCCTTTATTGCATAAAAACTCTGAACTCTTACAAACAATTTGACAAAGAATCTACTAAAAATTTCTCATTTATCAGTACATATCTACTATTGCAATTGGTAACAGAAAAAAAACTAACAATGATCAACAATACTAGAAACTATTAACTAGTAGCTAGATTTACTCCTCAATAATAGATCCCATTATACAGGGTCTAGGAGGAGTCGTATTCCTCTAGGACTAAAAACAAAATCATAATGTATTTGTCCACTCCCCATCAAAGATAGGGAGAGAACTTAGTCTTGAAATAGAAAACTATAATTGTGAAGAAAAATAAGATAATTTGAATTAGATATATGTGCCTAATGGTTAACAACCATGATAGAGACATGTGCCTGAGGTTTGTCATGTTATGAGTTAGTCCCACTCAGAACGAACTTCTTCTCCTCCAAGTAGTCTTACTTAGTGGTCAAGAATATGTTATGGTGAATCATGGTTGATCATTCAATGGTCACCTTTGTTCTCCTCTATAAATATCATGCTTTTGTTGTCTTTGACCTTTCCCTTGCAACCATCTGCAATCTATTTGTTGCAGGTTGGAAATCTTGTTGTTCTAGGTTATAGTCCTTCTAGTTGCAAGATGTTAGTTTCATCTTCAAGGAATACACACCATTAACAATAATAATTTAATAATATAATCATACTATATCTCATGAACATTCATGCATTCACACACACATATTTCAACATATTATATTTTTATTTTCACATACTTAAGTCTGCTTACAGTGTATGAAAGACATAAAATATACATAAAGTCTTAGGAATGTCTCTGAAACTTAGTAGATGAAAGTATAGAAGCATGAAATAGTAAAGGAAAACTAGCCATTAATTGGACCCATCATTTCCCCCCAACTAAGTCATTGCTTGTCCTCAAGCAATCTTTTAAGACTGGAGGTTATATTGCAAGGCCATCTCTTTAAAATCTACCACAGTGTCCACTCCTTTGCCCTACTTCAAGCAGTAGCCTTTTTGATCTAAGAGCTTTTCCAACCTCTTTCTTTCTACTAATTCTTCTCCCCCTAATTTCTCCCTTGTCCAATGTGGTATAACAAACAAGAGGATAGGAGGATGTAAGACAAGTGGGAACTAGGTAACTTCATTTGTCATTGTAATATTTATATATTTATGAGACCTGCGAATTATGGCTACATAATTATAAACAGAGTGTGGTTCCTAACTTTTTAGTTCTAGTGCAAGCTTTTCCCATATTTTCTAAACAAACTTAAAGGATTCATTGATGGTACCTACTTCTAGTTCCTTCATTCTTTTATAATCTTTCTTTTTGCACTCCATTATCTTCTTTCCAAGTCCCCTATGATCTAAGAGATCCAACCATTGATCTATGATTGCATTGGGTCTATTGACTCCTTTCTTAGTTGTAAGGGGATACATTTTTATTCTCATGATATTCTCGTAGAAGTTTCCCCCTTTGGCACTCATTTCTAACATAAGAGGCCAAAGCCCTTATTTGGAGATCCCCTACAAATATCAATGGGTTCCATGTAGTTTCATTTGGAAGAACAAAAATGTATAGATAAAACTCACACAATTGGGCATGCATCTCAGGTGTGGAGTTCTATAAAGTATCTAAAAATAAATATTTCTTTTTCATGGCAATAAGTAGGTGACTAATCATCTAGCTAAATTGAAAACATACAAACTTTTCCTACAAGAATAAGACATAAACTTTGGTTGTCTACATTTCATTATATTATTGTTTTATCTGCCAACTCTTCACTTCCTACTTTCAACTTTTTCACCTTCGTTTCTTTCTTCTCAATTGCTCTGGTGTGATTAGATATCATTTCAACTTTCTCCCTTGCCCAATATTTTTCTTTTTGGGAGAATTTGTATGTTCTCTTCCATAATTCAACACCTAGTGACATAATAGTCGATCTAGTGGGGGTTCTAAGGGGTCCTATTGATTTTTGTGGCATTGGATATTTTCCTTCTATTTATACCATAGCAAGTTGTGCCAATATCTCCAATTTTGACCCATGCTCAAATTTGTAGTCTTTCTTCCAACTCTTTGATTCTGACATTCCTCTCATTGTCTTTTTGTTGATATGTTTTCAATAATTCCTCTGATTGTTTGATCCTTTGTAAGGCTTCTTGAAACTCTTTGTTTGATTTCCTTTCTTCCAATAAAAGTTCCTCATCTTTTTCCAAAAAAATGTCTTCTCCCATCTCACTTGTATACTCAAACCCCTTTGAAATAAGGCTCTTTAGAGATGTTTCTCTCATCTTTTTGGCAAGAAAAATATCTTCTAAATCATAATCAGAAGTGTTGGAAAAATAAAATGGTTGTACAATTGGTGTCTTTACTTCATCACCAGGGGCATTTCCCTCTAAGTCTATATTTGTTTCTACCATTACAACATCTTCTTTTTCTGACATCTTGAAGATGTCATCCCCCTTTCTATCTATGCCTCTGCAATAATCATGGTATTTCTCTAGGAACTTTATCTTCATTGTATTCTAATTGGGAACAACACCTCTTCCCAACCTCATGAACCATCTCATAGCAACATCTTTTTGTGTAGTTGAAAACAAATTGAGTTTGTGGGAATCTATGGTATAGTCATAACTTCAACATAGCACATCAAACTCAAAAAGAAAGGTGTTTGGGTCCTATGTGACCAACCCATAAAAGAAATGCAATGTTGAAGGAGGTATGTTCTTTAAAGCAACAACCTTCTCCTGGTTGGCTATAGGGAACTCAAATGTTACATTCTCTCGTGGGTCTTCTACTACTGCATCAACCATGATGATTATTTGTATGCAGGAAGTCTCCTCTTTATTTGGTGTAGGTACTAGTATCAGTGATGATTCTTCTTTAGGAATACCCTCGCTATGTTCACTTTTTTCACTAGTATCCTCTAATGCTTCATGTGTTGAGGGGAGAAATATTCTTAGAGTGTTTCACTACCTCCACATGCAATGGTTGTGACTCTTTAAATCAATGGTTCTTACACACTTTTAGTAACCTGTGTTGTTGTTGATGGCTAAAACCAAAATACCCTAATGCTAAAAATATAATTACTAAACTACGAAAGCTTGAAAGGAACTAAAATTACATTGGAGAATTCTAAACTTAGCATTGTCCCCGACAACAATGCCAAAAATGTAGGGCTTCTCTAATGTCTAATTAACTTGGTGCTACTAGGTAGATACACAACTTAAAGGATGGATTCCTAACTAAATAGTCATCTTTCACACAAGAGGATTCATTTAATTATCAACTAGGGACCCATAATATTTAGACAATGTTGGCACAATAAATGCATTCATATATCCTAGGCATGTCCTATATCAATGAAGTATAGGTAATTACACATATATAGAGAACTAGAAAAGTTGGAAAGGGAAATGAAATGCTAATTTGTAAAATAGGGGAAATAGATATAAGTTATTATCTTATGCTATGGGCACCTATCACTCAAGATTGTAATTGTTAAGTGCTAAAACTACATTGTAACTAATTTCTCCAAAGGATACGACAAACATGAAGCTACATAATTCAATCCAAACTACAAAATTACATTCATGAATTCCACATGCATATAACTGAAAATTACCTTAACTAGATTCAATGATGCATTAATTAATCTAATAACAAGAAATAGAGTGGATTAACAGTACCTCAAGTGGCTCTTTCTTGTGTTGTTACTTCCATAGAAGACATCAAACACTTACTACTTAATCAACAAATCATGGTATTGAACTAACTCCTTTATTGCATAAAAACTATGAACTCTTACATACAATTTGACAAGAATCTACTAAAGATTTCTCATTCAACAATAGATATCTACTATTGCAACTAGTAACATAAAAATAACTAATAACGATCAATAACTATAAACTATTAACTAGTAACTAGATTTATTCAACAACATATCCCATTATATAGGGTTTGGGAGGAGTCTTATTCCTCTAGGACTACAAACAATTTACCATAATGTATCTATCCACTCTCCCTAAAAGACAGGTAGAGGACTTAGTCTTGAAATAAAAAACTATAATTATGAAGTAGAAGAAGATAAACTGAATTAGAACTCTATGCCTAATGGTTAACTACCATGACAAAGACGTGTGCTTGAGGTTTGTCACATCATGAGTTAGTCCCACTCATACCAAACTTATTCTCCTCCAAGTAGTCTTATTCGATGGTCAAGAATATGTTGTCATGACTCATGGTTGATCATTTAATGGTCACCTTCATTATCCTCTGTAAATATCATGCTTTTGCTATCTTTGACCTTTCCCCTGCAACTGTCTACAGTCCCTTTGTGCGGGCTGGAAATCTTGTTGTTGTGGGTTATTGTCCTTCTAATTGCAAGATGATAGTTTCATCCTCAAGGCATACACATCATTAAAAAGAATAATTTAATCATAGAATCATACTAAATCTCATGAACATTCATGCATTCACACACAGATATGTCAACATGTCATATTTTCATTTCCACATACTAAAGTCTGCTTAAAGTGTATGAAAGGCATATAAAAGTTACATAAAGTCTTAGGAATGTCTATGAAATTTAGCAGATGAAAGTATAGAAGCATAAAATAGTAAAGGAAAACTAGCCATTAATTGGAACCATTAGATGCAAATGGATGTTCAAAATAAAAATAGGGTCTAATAGCAGTGTTGAGAAGTACAAGGTGATATTGGTTGTGAAGGGTTATTCCAAAGTTGAGGCAATAGATTATGGTGATATTTTCTCCCTAGTAGCAAATTTGAAATCCATTAAATTTCTATTGCCTCTTGCTACAATGTATGATTTTGAGGTTGAGCAAATGGATGTGAAGACAACATTCATTTATGGTGATTTGGAGGATGATATTTATATAACACAATCAGAGCACTACATTTAGAAATTCAAAGAACATTTGGTATGTAAGTTGAAGAAGTATTTGTATGGTCTTAAGAAATATCCTAGGATGAGGTACCAAAATTTTGATTCTTTTGTTTTTAGTTTTTGGGATTTATGAGATCCAAATCAAATCATTTAATCTTATTATAAGATGGTCAATGATCATAATATCATTATTGTGTTATATGTTAGTTTTTTTAATAGGACATGTTTAATTTGTGATTTGAAGTCTCAACTTTCAACATAAATTGAGATTTACTTACGCATAGCCAAGTACATCTTGGGAATAAAGATCAAAAGAGATGGAGAACATAAAATTTTGGTTGGGCTACATTAAGTATGCAAACTAAATGATAGAGAGGTTTAACATGATAATTTTGAGAGCCATTGTGTGTTCCTATTACAAAGGGGACAAATTTATATGTTGAATATTGTACAAGTTCTTCTAGTGAGATGAATGATATGATTAGATTATCTTATGATATTGTAGTTTAGAGTTTGATGTATACTATGGTATGTACAAGACTAGACACTATCCAATAATAAATGAGAGTCCTTATTCAATTTATGGCTAATCCTAAATGAGTGAATTACTAGAATATAATGAAGAGGATATTCAAGTATTTTCAAGGTACCTCTAAGTATTCCTTATGCTATCATGGCTATATTATAGGGGAAAGACATTATATTTGTATTTTTTGATTCAAATTGGGTTAGAGATAGTGATAGTAGAAGATCTACAAGTGGTTATGTTTTCACTATGTTTGGTGGTGCAATTAGTTGGATGAATAAGTGACAAGTTGTGGCTGTTTTTCCACTATAGAAGTAGAGTATATGGTAGAAAATTATGCAAGGAAGACATATAACTTAAGATATTGTGTTGTAGTCCATTGTGATAGCCAAAGTACCATATGTATGGAAAAGAACCCAACCTTTCATACAAGAAAGAAGAAAATTGATGTCTAGCACCATTTTGTTTGAGATGTGGTATAGGATGGGAGATGATGCTAGAAAAATTTGACACTTTTAAGAACACCACAAATGCATTAACAAAGCCAATGAACACAAAAAATCAAGTGGTGCTATGAGCCTATGGACCTCTCAACGCCTAGCAATTAGATAACGATGTTGATATTCCCTTTGCTCTTGCAAGCTGGGAGAATGTTGAGAAAGGTTTCTCAACCTTTCTCCTCATGTTAATAGTATAAAATGAGAGTTTTAGATATAAAATGGAAAAAATAATTTTTGGGCTATAGGGTTGGTTTTTGGCCAAAATGAAAATCCTCAATTACTCAACATTGACTATCAGGGTGCTTGTTGTATATATATTTTTGAGTAATTTAAATTTAATAAATGGTGGCCAATCAATCCATCAGATCAAAAGTTATGGCCTCCAAAATTTTGCATGAAAAAAGTATTTTTTTTTATGCATAAAAGAGTTGTAAAGGGGAGTTACACCTGATGACCAACTTATGATGCATTTTATGACACATCGTGAGGCATCTTGGATTGGGGGATAATTTGGGAACCACTTTTGAATGGTTTTAGCTCATTGATTTCTAATTACCATTTGATGGTTTTGTTTTTTGTATCTCACATATGTTAGGTGCTTGAGATAGAGGTTGTGTGTTGAGTTTTGTAGATACTCTTACACTATAATAATTCCTCTAAATCTTTGGTTGGTGATACTCCTGTGAAGGCTTGCTATGTGAGTGTGTTGTAATTTTTTTATTGAACAATACATTGAATTGCTTTGGATTATATGATTTTTTTCTCTTGAAAGGGTTTTCTCATGTATACGTATGTTATGGTATATATTGTTTATTTTCTATTTAAATATTTTTTATTTTTTTAATTGTTAAAAAATTGAAATTTGCCCAATACTCTTCTTAGAATATTAGTGTAGGAAGCATTTCCATGTTCCTTTCTTCCTTTCAATGGGATTGTTTTGCAAGAAGTGCTCAAGACCTCATCTAACTTAGCATATTGAGGCACCTACTCACCTTCATAATTATTTTTAGCTTAATTTATGGTTTAAACCATGATAGGATCTCTACGATGATAGGCTCCAAAAAATTTCTTGCTAAATTGTTTCAGAAGCAATGTTTGTAAGCTTAGCATGTCTCAACATTTAGATATGACCATGTCAACATCAATTTCAAGGAAATATGTAAATGGGGCTTGATAAAAATGTACCCAAGACATGCTTCTAATTTAAAAAAAAAAATTAGTTGATATGAACTTGTAGGGAAAGGTGAATAAAATTGGGAAAATTTGAATTATAGAAGCTATGACAAAATGATTAGAGATATAAGCTTGCAAGAATGGATTTACATGAAAAAACCAACTCCATACCTTGCCACCCTAGCATCTCCTTCAAACCTTGTAGGTATGTTTGCTTAAACAGTGTTAGCACTAATGCCTGAATTATCTCCTTCCCCCAAGTTCTCCTTCCCACTCCACTTCCAGCTCTTTATTGTTGTATCTCTATCACCACGTTGGTAGGGCGGTCCACGTCCTTATTTTCCTCACAGTAAGTATGCATTAGTTTGAAATCTTCGAAGTTGTTTAAGAGTCTTAAACACTCTACGAGATGATTGTTAAGTTTCCAATTTTGTATTTGTCGACTTCAAATCACATTGATAATGAGAAGTCTCCTTCAACCTCAAGTCTTCAAAAACCTAATTTCCATCCTTCTTCAAGCCCAAATCTTACTGCAATTATTTATGCTTTGTTATTCGTTCCTAGCTAGAAAAGGGTAGCTTTTTTTTCTGCTAATATCTCCCTTTTGTGGTCTCTAAAAATCCAATTTACTCCCGAGTTCCCCTTGGACGCTCCGTCAAAATTCAATTTTATCCACCCTTCCTTGGGTGGTGACCACACTGCTTGGAGATTGATCATAGACTTAACACTCACAACCCCATCAACAAAAGGCAAATATATACATTTTAATTTTTATATAAGAATTATTTTATTTTATTTTAATTTTTTTATTAAAACTCTATTTTTTACTAAATAATACGATAATTCATAAAAAATATATAAAAATTAAAAAATTAAAAAAATAATTATTTAAATTTTTTTAATTGAAAAAATTATATCTTTTATTTTTAATTAAATTTTATATATAGAGAGAGATAAATTCAAAATTTAAATTTATAAAAATAATAGATATAGTTGAAACTTGGTAGGTAATTTCCATGTGATTTGTCTTATTTTATTAGTTCCTCTGTAAGGCAGGTTACTATTGCATTGGTTCGATATGCATTTGGTATGCAACGACCAATCACATTTTTTTATTTTAACATATTACTTTTGTTTGTATAGTTTTTACATTTATCTCTTTTTCTATTCATGCGAGTAGCTCTATAAATCATTTTTGTTAAAGAAAATTAGGAAAATAAGAAGGCATAGATTGATTAAATAAAAAATGAAAGATTAAAACTAACGGTTGGGGGTACAAAATTCATTAATACATAGCTAATGCATTTAATGACATCTGGCTAGAGGAGAAACTATTGGAACTGTTGGATGGCTACGAGTAGTCAGCATATTTTGATTATTTAATATAGATTAAAGTCCACCTAATTCAATTGACAAGGGCAAGATTCCACTCTGCAAATAAATACTTTGGGATAGAATTTTTAATTTTAAGATTTTTTATAATTATAATTGCAAGTAACTATTAAAAACATAAAGTTTGAAAATTATAATTTTAAAAAATTTTATAATTAATTTTTTTTTAATTATTTAAAATTTTAACAAATTATTGTAGCTTAGTTTACTTTTTATAAATTGTTTATTTGTACAAAAGTTTTTTTCATTTTATATTTCATTTTAGTCTACAATCATTTTATAGTGCAATTATAAGAGAGTTAAATAAAAAAAATTATGATTGAATAGCATAAAAGTGGAAAGTGTGATCATTAATGAAAGAGAAAATTTATAAATTTTCTATGATTAAAGACATGAAGATTCAAAAAAAAAATCTTCCTTATTTTAAACGATTTCACATAAATTTTAATTTTCATCTCAAATTTTAAAATAGGGAAGAAAGGTTGGTTACACTTTTTTTTTATAGGTAAGTATTGTCAAGGGGACAACTCCCATAAAATATGAATCCAAAAAGAGCATAAATGCATGCCCTGATAACAGGGTGCAACACAAAAGGACCAAAAAATGGGCAAATCAAATCCAAAGCATGATAAACCTTAAAACTATTTCTTTGTAGACCTTAATGCCATTCGGATAGAGGGAAGAGATCTCATCTGCCTATCTTTAGTCCAATCATGTTCTATCCCAGGGGTTGAAGAAGGATCAATACACTCGCACCCATTCTTCATTGCATCATTACTGGCGGTTGTATGCGAAAGAGTGGAAACCTCATCCATATCAAGGAGGCCCGACTGTGTGATCTGTGGAGAAGACATGTCAACATTGGCAACTTGCAAGCATCAAAGAATTTATCTTGTGAAACGATCACAGAAGGGGAAGATGAGGTGTTGTCATCCACCAACGAAGGGGAAGGATCTGTCGTGCTAGTAGCCACTAGGTTGGGGGACGGGACAGGAACCAAGCTCTGAAAAGTGGGATTGGAAGGAGTTGTAGTCTTTGAAGGAGGAGAAATTGCATAATGGCAAGATTTAGCCCCTTCCCACCAAGAGGGTTTGCGAATAGGAGCATCGTTGGCATGCACCCCAACACGTTTTCATTTGCATTGAGCTGTACCATGGTCTATGGCAAAGAAAAGTCTACATCTAAATGCTATATTTTTCGTAATCTATTGGCTAGCACCAATGTCTCTTTCCAACTTTGAGATAAATATCAACTAGAAGTCCTTTTGAAACATCCATCTCAACACATAAGCAAGCAAATGTCAAATTTTCATAATTGATTGTCTCCTTTGAGAGGCCTTGATATTTCCCTAGTCCATTGCCAATCGCCTTTAGGCAACCAATTTCCCAAAAATGCAATGGGAGGTAGGGCAAATAGATCCATAAAAAATGTTGTTGAAAAAGTCTTTGTATGTGGATCAAATGAGGGGAACCAGTGTTTCATGCATAAAAAATTGTCATGGAAAAACCACGAGCCAGAGTTGAGCACCATTTCTTTGTCATCCACAGATTCAAATTCTAAAATAAAGAACCCCTTCACACATGGGTATATGCTAATTTCATCTTTGAGATAATCTTTCCAATTTGCATCAATCCAAGAATGAAGGTCACAGAGTTTAGGCCAAACCTTCGTAAATCAACAAATAAGAGTAGGTTTCATTAGAAATTATTCTGTATCGCAGGCCAAATCATCAAGGAAAATCTCTGGAATAGAGGCCGACTGTCGAACAACAAAGGGAGGGCTTACAGGATCACCACCAGAAGATAAAGAGGTATGAGATTTATGCATGGGAGGAGATGCTCCAGAAATTCTCAATCCAAGGTTACCCGCTACCGCATGGAGAACGCTTCATTGAGAATGAGGGCGCCCAACCAGGGTAGCCACAAAACTCATCTTTGAGCCACCCCAGACACACATCCAAAACCCTTATTCAGAGTGCCAAGCATAGTTGAGGGAGAAGGGAAAATTGTCATTCGCTTACCACCAACATCCAGGTGCAAACCAACATCCATTGAACACCGTGAGCCAACAGAGAACTAGATTTCTCATCTCGCGAGGGCACACACACAGTAGGAGGAGCCCCAAAATCCACCTTAGGGCAAGCAAGAACAGGCGAGACTCCCACAGAATCCACCAAGCCTTGGCTTGTCTCATATGAAAGTTCATAATGTTCCAAATCGGCGCACGTAGAAGTTACTGGAGATGTGAAGAGTTTCAGAGCAGAGTGCGCGATCATTTTTGTCAAGGTTGGTTACACTTTTATGTAAGTGATTTTTTACAAATTTATTTATTATTAAATATTTCTATAATATGTTTATTTTAATTTATTTATAGAAATTAAATTCAAATATTTTAACAAAATATTTATAATAATGTTGGTTTAAGTTTTTTTTTATTAATTTATTTATTATTAAATAATTTTATAATATATATTTTGAATTTATTTATAGAAATGATTTACTCAAATATTCTAACAAAATATTTATAATAATGTTGGGTCTAAAAAATTGCTATTGAGGAAAGTGTTAATTCCTTGTCATAGATGTTGTATTTTAACATGAGACCTTTAAATGTTTTTTAATGATAACATACAAGTCTTACCCTTGCAACAATATTTCACTCATAGCATAACTAATTGCATCCATCTTTGCCTTTGAAGTTATATTTAAATTATGTAAAGTAAGGACTAGTGTCATACTTATCTTTTCTACAACTCTTCAAATACACACTACTATCTATTTCCCTATGGAAGTTCCTTCCTTTTCTCATTACGTGCAAAAATGACAATCCAAACTATTTTTAACTCTTTCTAATTTTGGGTTTCATAGCACCTAAATGAGACTCTTCTATTTTCCCTCTTTAAGTTTTGTTTTTTATTCAAAGATCATGTGTTTTGATTTTAAGCCTGGCCATTACCAAAACATGAGTAGTGGGCGATATGTTAGTTTAATAACTTATTATTTTTCCATAATCTATCTTAGTGTCTTGCTCATATGTCAATTTAATAACTTTCTTTTTCAATCATGTATCTTACAACTGTGAACAATAGTAGATTTTTTGGATCCTCACAAACATGCCATTTACATTATTTTATTAATTTGCACTCTGTGTTATTGGGTTTGTTGCGAATCCAGCTTGTGTTGGGATTAGTTTGAACTTGGTATAGATGGATTGATTTAGTGTAAAGCTATATAATAGCTCCAAAGTGGAATTTAGCCTTGAAGCTTTGTTTTGGTGCTTTGATCCAGGTTGATATAACATTTTTTTGAGCCACTTTAATTAGCTTGTGATTTAAGCTTTTCTATGCATTTCTAAACCTTAAAGTTTGAGCAATGTGATAAAAGTTATGATCTTGACAAGTGAGATGACTAAAAATAAATGACTAACAAAGTTCTATATTCAGTCTACTTCTTTGACAAAACATCTTTCTTTGTTGCTTGCCTAAAAACTTTTGCCTTGAATTTTTCTTTAATCTCCTTTGCATATAGTAACTGCTTCATTGCTAGAATTCATCGGCCACCAACTACATTTTTATCGGTTTTCTCCTCCGAATCTAAATGCATTACACTCTCCGCAAGAACTCAATGCTTGCGTCATTTGTTTTTATTATTACTTCTTAATCTTTCACTATTTAACAATATAAATAATATTTAACTTTTAACTTTGAAATATTATAATATTTTGTTTATCACTAAATATTAATTTATTTATTGCAAAACTTGAATTATTACACCTAACTTTGTCGATCCGCGGTGCACACTACTCGATAGAGGATGCAATACGGTTGAACTGCTTGTAGCCGTCGATCAACTTTCGTCGCTTTAACCGTTCTTGGCTTTTATTCCTTATTTTCGGGAACACAATAGTTAAAGTTTGTGCCTACAAGGATAAAAATTCATACCTACTACCAGCACACCACATGCGGTCGCAGTTTTATGTAGTGTTAAACTCCGTAAATTTCACTTTCACTAGGATACAAATGCTAAAGGCTTGTTGGAGGTGTCTACCACATGTCAATACGGATTTGTCCTCACTTTTTATAAAACCAGGCGCCGTTTTAATTTTGGATACCATTTTAAAATTTGATGTAGTTAATAGCATTTTGTTTTCACAGTCCATAATAGTTGGTTTCAAGACTTCTGAATAAACTGTGTGCATTTGATGTAGTTTTCGCCAAAAGATTTTTTAGTACAATAAAAAAATCTAGCTTTATGGATATTACGTGATAAATAAAATATCTTATTTATTATTTATCCTTCCATTGACGTCCAA
The DNA here is from genome assembly GCA_007258455.2 of Sequoia sempervirens. NCBI lineage: Eukaryota > Viridiplantae > Streptophyta > Pinopsida > Cupressales > Cupressaceae > Sequoia > Sequoia sempervirens. Next base: position 555,975,826 of record VDFB02193867.1, read on the forward strand.
CCCAAAAACAATTGTATTTATATTTGCATGTCCATATGTTGTATTTATATTTGTATTTAGATTAATAGTATTATTAATAATATTATTAATATTTTATTATTAATAATATAATTTTTAGGATACTAATATTTTAAAAAATAATATTAGTAATAATATATTAGTGGGAATAATTTAATAATAAAAATAATTTAATATTATAATAGATAGAATAGTATAATAGTAATATCAAAATAATAATATTATAAAAATATAATAATTTTAATATTAATAATAGATTACTAATATTAATAATAATATATTAATAAAAATAATATAATATAATATAATAATAATGTAACATAATCTAAGTTGATATATTAATAAAAAAATATAATAGTAAATACATAAAAAATTAAAATATTAATATAATAATATTATTATATAATAAAAAATATAATACAAATAATCATAATAGTAATAATAATAATAATCATAATAATATATAAACAAAAATATTTTCTAAATGACCTACCAATTGACCTCTTGTACTATACAAATGTACACAAAAAAATCAATTTATTTCCTAATTGACTTTCCACAACTCTTCAACGTACCAAAGAACAATAAAATGTAACATCTGTACTAAGAAGACATCTATTGAAAAGAGCAAGTTGGATCTACTTTCACGACCATTGCTTTCCTAAGAGTTCCTTTCATATAAGTAATTTCTAATCTTGATAGTTAATAATTCTTCCAATACATATGTATTGAAATACCAAAGAACTAGAATTTAATATAATAAAAACTATGAACATTTCATCTCACTACAAAAGAAGGGCACCATCACAAAATTGTATGAGTATAAAGTTAAATATACAATGCAACATAGCTTACCACTAAAAATGTTTTGGAAATATTAGCCTACACTAAGGTCCTTTTCAATGCATTAACTAGAAAGAACTTAACCCATCATTTTCAGGTAAGAAGTAATGAAATGCAACCTACACTACTTAGAGAACAACCAAACAATCCACATTGTCAACTTGAATCTAATGGGTGACACTTGGATCCTAACCTCAAAGTGATCAAATTATATAGGAGGAACTTGTTTGGTAGAATTACCTAAAGAAGTGTTGTCATGGTTTTTTACGATCATAGAATATCCACACAATAGATTTGTTGAAAAGTCCTCACAAACTTTCAAACAAATGCAATCAACACATATAAATTTAGTCTCACAAATCTTTTCTTACCTTCTCCTTACTTTCAAACAAATGCAATCAACACATATAAATTTAGTCTCACAAATCTTTTCTTACCTTCTCCTTAATTGTGCTGAAATAAGAGCTTCATAACAGGCTATTGTATTTATCACAACACAATGGAAGATGATTTAGTTAGATTTCATGGATGCAAGTTTAACTATCAATCTCTCTTCTCTCAATATCTATCTCCCTCTATATCTCTTATATCTCGCTCCCTTTACCTCTTGGTCACTCTATCTATCTCTTAATATATGTTTGTCTCTCTCTATCTCCCTCTTCCCTCTTTGTATATCCCTCTCTTTCTTGGGTCCTCTCTCTTTGTATATTATAATAATACTAATAATCTAATAATTTAATAATAATACTAATAATTTAATCATTTAATAATAAAAATAATCTAATATTATAATAATTAGAATAGTATAATGGTAATATCAAAATAATAATAATATATTTTACTAATTATAATATTTTAAAAAATAATATTACATGGGAATAATTTAATAATAAGAATAATCTAATATTATAATAATTAGGATAGTGGGCGGGGGCCCTAGCTCGGTTGGCTAAGTAATTCCGTTGCGGCTCTGCTGGTCACGAGTTCTAGTCTCCCCCGTCCCGTGGTAAAATTAAAAAGTTTACCATGCATTTATAGGGGGTCGTGCTATTATCTAAAAAAAAAAATAATAATAATAATTAGGATAGTATAATAGTAATATCAAAATAATAATATAATATTATAAATACTATAATGATTTTAATATTAATAATAGATTTACTAATATTAATAATAATATAATATACTAATAATGTAACATAATCTAAATTGATATATTAATAAAAAAATATAATAGTAAATACATAAAAATTAAAATATTAATATAATAATATTATTATATTATAAAAATATAATAGAGATAATCATAATATACTAATAATACTAACACTAATATATATAAACAAAAATATTTTCTAAATGATCTACCAATACCTAAAAAAATCAATATAATTCTTAATTGACTTTCCAGACCTCTTGGCGTACCCATTGCACACCAAAGTGCAATTGCTAGTTTATTTACAGTCCACCTTTGACTGCCATGGTAAGTATGCATAAACACGTTACCCAACATATAATTTTTAGTATCAGAATTCAAAATAGCTATAACTATGGGCTTTTCTATCTCATGTATTCTACCCGACTGCAGACAATATGATCCATCAAGAATTTTAATGCAGAACATGGCACATATAAGGCGAAGAATCCCTTTATCCTGTTCACATTTATCAATACACCTTCAAAGAATTTACCACCCGCAGAAAAATACCCCAATAAAACACATTCCAAAATTGCTGGGGATTATCTCAGAAACTCTAACCCTAGACAATAGAAGAAGAACGAAGTACAGCAACAACAGCAGAGGGCTAGATTTAGTGGCAATAAATTATAATACAAGGTACTTTTTTTCTTCCCTTCCTCCTCACCTACAACGTCCTGAATCAGTTCTGTCAGGTTTCTCTAATTTGCACTCAAAACCCTCGTCTTGGGTTACCAGGGTTTTTGAAATTTTACTAAATCCCGATTCCAATTCTAATGTGGAGACTGCTCTGGAAGAGTTGTGCGCCGAAAATTCCCTCAGATTGTCGCCACAATTCATTACATATGTCCTCAGAACGCCCAAAGTTCAAAAATGTCCCAAAATTGCATTTAGGTTTTTCAACTGGGCCGGAAAACAACAGGGCTTTGAGCACGAATTAGCCTCCTATGTTGCTGTGATCGATTCCTTGGGAGCCGTGAAGGATGTCGACAGTATTCGTGCTGTTGTGCCGGCATTGAAAGCTAAAATATCCGAGAACCCTGAAAATGTGGAAGGTACTAAAAATTCTGGAAACCTTGAAAACCATGAAAACGGGGAAAACCCAAAATCTAAATTAAAGCTCTATGCGTGCAATATTTTGATAAAGAACTTTGGCAGGACGGGAATGGTGGAGGAAGCATGGGACATTTGGCATGCAATGAAGGAAAATGGGATTACGCCCGAGATTTTTACTTACAACTGTTTAGTTGATGCATTGGTGAATGGGGATTGTGTAGACAGGGCTGAGAGAATTTTGGAAATGATGATCGAAGAAGGTAGAGTTGGGGTTGGGGTTGGACCAGATGTTGTTACCTATAATATGATTATCAAGGGGGTTTGTAAAGCTGGAAGAGTTGAGGCAGCCATGGACTATTTGAGACAAATGGAGGTTAATCACTGTTTTCCTGATCAGATTACATTTTTAACCCTTATGCAGGCCTTTCATGCAGAGGGTAGGTTTGATCGGACTTTGTCACTTTTCCAGGAGATGCCTGACAGAAAGTTAGCAATTCCTTCCCATGCATACAATTTAGTGATTTGTGGACTATGTAATGAAGGTAGGCCATACGAGGGCAAAAAGCTTCTAGGTGATATGTTGAGGAAAGAGTGCGAGCCTAATTTGGCAATTTATACGACCCTCATTGATTCCTTTTTTAAAGTGGGTGACAAGGAGAATGCCCTGAAACTTTTGGAACAGGTGCAGGAAAGGGGATACAAATTAGACAAGTTTACATGCAGCACGGTTGTTAATGGACTTTGTAAAGTTGGTGAAGTGGAACAGGCTTGGGATTTTTTGGAACGGTCTCAGGTGCTTGGTCTTGATGTCAATGCATTTTCTTACAGTGCAATCATTGATGGGCTAAGTAAAGCTGGCAAAATAGGGGAAGCAGAAAAGGTATTTAGGGCAATGTCTGAGAGGGGATGTGCTGGAGATGTATTCTGCTTCAATGCAATCATTGATGGGCTTTGCAAATCTGCAAAAATACAGAAGGCTATGAGGATTTTGCGTCACATGGAAAGGGAGGGCTGTGAACCAACAGTTTACACTTATACCATATTGATTGATGGGCATTTCAAAGTACGCAATACAGAGGCAGCCTTGAAACTGTGGGATGAGATGATTGATAGGGGTATTTCGCCAACTGCAGTGTCATTTAGAACCCTTTCAACTGGTCTTTGTCTCTCAGGTAATGTGACAAGAGCATGCAGAATATTGGATGAACTAGCAACAATGGGTGTGGTTCCTGATACAGCATATGCTGATATGATAAAAGTGCTGTGCAAGGCTGGCCGTGTGAAACAGGCATGCAAGTTAGCAGATGGAATTATAGACAGGGGTCGTGAAGTTCCTGGAAAACTGCGCTGTGCATTCATCAATGCTTTGCGAAAAGCTGGAAAGGCAGATCTGGCCTTCAAAATGGTGCATAGCAGGATTGGCATTGGGTACAATAGATCAGGGAGAATAAAACGGCGAATTAAGTTCCGAACGCTTGTAGAAGCTGACAGGTAGATGTGTTGGTCATAGTCTCTAATAGCAATCCAGATGCTTGATGCGATGCAAAATTTTGAAATCTTTTTGGACAAAGGTGCCCAGGCATTTTGGCAATTTATATAAAAATAGTTGTTTCATGACTTCAACTTTTCGCCCTTGTCTTATGATACTGAGGTGAGATGCATGCAATTGAACAGTTAAATTTTTCTATTAATTTGTAGAAGCACACTTTCAGGCATTGTCGATGGTTTAGTTGTCTCACTTGATTTCTGGAATTGACAATTTCAAAGCAACATGCAATGGAGTGAAAACCATTCCCGGCCACATCATAAATGATATCAGTATTGACAAACGCTATTAATTCTTATTGCAGAACAGCAATACTCTATTGGGAAGGTCAGAACTATTGTGCCATAACGTAGCCCTTACATTTCATCCCAAAAAGAAGGCTAGTTTACATTGAGGGGCCAGCATCATCTAATAGAGCAAGTACATAGAGATATGTGAATCTGCCTTGCAGGAATTCAGTGCACTCAAATGGAAGCTGCAGTCATTCAAAGAGATATTTTATCTTTTCTTGTCCGTTCGATTGGCAAAGCAATTCATGATTTAATTTCTGTATCAGCTCGCCCATCGTAAGTTTTACTGTGTCCTGGTTGGTAACTATTTTATGGTAGTTTAGTTTGCTTATTGTATCTCTTTTATGGGTTATAGAAACAATAACCATCTACTCCAATTTTGTGCGCATAATTGTTCGATGTCAGCCTTTTTCAAATGCAATTTATTCCTCAAAGATGTTCGAGGAGATCCTGACAAAGAATTATCATAGTTAAAGATCATAAATAATCATGCTCCAGTACATTTAAAGCTTCTTGGATTGATCATTGGCATGACAGCGAGTACATACAGAAAGAGTAAGGGGATTATTTTTGTATGTTTCTTTTCTGCAAGCTAATTTATCTTATAGTTGTTTGGTCCAAACCACTTATTTTTGAAGAATATAATCTCTCTTATCTCTGTAGGGACTTATACACGCTTTTAATAACTTGACGGGATAAATAGCCCTAGCTTGCTCCTCGATTTTAGAAGAAATAGCTACCTTGTATCAAATTGTTTATACTGTATAGATCCAATTGGCACCCACATATTTATACTTTGTGCAAAATCATAAGAATCTTGATAAATCCAGTCCTAAGGTATTTTCTCATACCAATGCTTCTCTTTTAACCCCTGCTGCTGGAGTTCCAAGGTTTACCTTCCAAACTATTAGCTGTTCTCACACGATGGAGCAAGCGCTAAGCAGCTACAGTTGACTCCGGGATAAGGTGATTAGAGACATGATTTCCTTTCTAATACCAAATGGCTTCTTATCTTCAGAATCATCATCATCCCGGTGCCTGTCCCAGCTCCACCACAAGTTTTATGTGATAAAAATTGCTTGATTCAGACTGATTTTGTTTGGTCACAGGATCTGAATTTTCTTCTGTGAGACTCACATATTGAGTTTTGGAATTTGTATTGTTCAGTTAAGATCAGCTTTCTGCTTTGATAGCATTTGCATCCATTATGAGCATGTTCTTTGCGCTGGCGACAAGTAGTGGCACTGAAATTTCTATTGTTCATACATTGCATTTTATGCTGATAGCAGCCCTGAACACTGCTCAGCTTGGTATCTATAATGTCTGATGTCAGGAATTCAGTGTGTTTGAAGTTGAACCTTTTACTGTCTTGCCTGTTAGTTTTGGAATAGCTTAGGTGCCTCCTAAAATTCACTGAAAATCTCCTGTCAAGGCTGCTTTTGTAGTTGAAAACTCAAGAAATTTGATTTACTCTCAAATGCTAGTCTTAGGTTTTTCTTGTCCAGCCAAGAAAATCATTGTTACAGGGGTCGGATTCTGTACCTCTAATTTCAATCATGTGGAATATTCACATTCTGGGAATAGACAAATTTGATCCTTTTGTAATTTAATATCCTTTTATCAATAAAATATATTTCTTTTATTGAAAAATATTTGATAGATATTATCTTACGTCACTCTATAAATGTTCTTATTTCTAGTCCTTTTGCAATTTTATATCCTTTTATCGATACAATATAGTTCTCCATTTGATAAAGCATTTGTAGTCTTATGTCACTCTATAAATGTTCTTATTTTCAAGAGGAACAAAAAGAAGATAGCTGAAATCATCTCAAGCCATTACATCCTCTAGGAGCAATATTTGTCTTACATGGATATCACTGTACTCCACATCCACTTTTTTGCTGAGAACTCTCTTTTGATGGCATTGTTCCACATTTTCAATTAGATTTCTGAGATAGCTTTAACCCTGAAGTGAAAGAAATGGTTCTTCAAGGACATTTGTATTGTCTTTGCTAAATGTAGAGAGGTGAGATTTTTTTTCAGAAGAGTGGTGCTTATTCATGCAAGTAAGCTCTAATGAGATTGAATGTCTCATGATGGTGGATTAAAGGGTTTTTCAAACTGCTGCACTCGTGATTCAAGCAAGGAGGTGAGGTTGTGAACTGCTACAGATTCATGTAATCCAGAAGGGATGTGAACGATACAAAAATAATATTTGAAGACTTGAAAACAGACTTCAAGCTAGCTTTGTAACAAAATTTGAATCTGATGTTCAAGTGGAAAGAAATTCTCTCTTTTACTTTGTTATCTATTGCAGATTAAGTGGCACACCTATACCTTCATACTTGTAGGATTGTGCTGACTCTGATGCTTTCTTTCGATAATTGAATTCCATTGATGCTGTTCCTTCATGTACAGATGAAGCCTCATTAATGAGGATGTTATCTTTAATTTTGATTCCATAAATCATTCCAAGGATATCTTGCTAAGTTGATTGATGGATATTTCTCTGCATTGCAACACAGATTCAAATGGATAAAGGATTTATACTAAGACTCTTCCATTCCATTCTAGTACAAGACATAGTACATACATCCTGTACAAATTTGCTTGTTTTTTATTATTTATAGAAATTTACTCGTCGTCTGTACTGCTCCTTCAAAGTAACATAATTTTGGAATGAAACAACCAGGATAGACAAATTTCACTTGGAGAGACTGATGTTAAAAGGATCTAAATAAATTGCCAAACCAATCTTCATTTTGCAAACGAGAAGTATGCCATTAAAAGGTATACACCAAGCACATTTTTTTCTCATTGAAGGTAAGCCCCACTGCTCTACAATCAAAACCCTTAAAAGAATGTTCCAGAATTTCATCAAAGGCAAGCTTAAAATAAAAGAATGTTCCAGAATTTCATCAAAGGCAAGCTTAAAAAGCCGGCAAATTTTTATTAAGGGTCCTCGAATAAGCTAATGGAGATCACCCAATTGATTGTGACAACGAAAACAAAACATTATGACCAGGAACCCCATTTCTATGATTGTTTTTTCTGTTGGGAGATTCGTGTTTGGTATGTTGAGAATCTTGATCTTGAAAAAGAAGCTGCGGAGAATTATGATGTAGCATTGCGATTAGCATATTATTAATCTGACTGACAGAGGTGGGACCCAACATACTACCTCAACGAAAAGACCACCCCTCTACCAAGGATATCAATATCCATGATTTGTATTAATCAATTAAAGGCGGTCTCCCCTATCAGTTCGTGTGCCATAATGTCTCTCTTATTTTATCGTGATTTTAAGACGTTGCTTGCTTGTCATAAATGGTCAGTTGTAAGAATTTTGTATAATTGCCTTGAAACATTCTCAGAACTGTGCATCTTTTCTTTGCCGAAGGCTGATGAGATTTTTGATCCTCTAATTTTTGAGTGATCAACATTCAGTTGAAGTGAATGATAAACACTATAAACATTGAACCTGGTGCCTCGTTTATCTTGTCTGTAGATTGTTTTACTCTTTACATGCAATTAATGGGATGTCTTCATAAATTAACACAATTCATTCGATGAAAAAGATTGGTCAAGAGTCAGTTCAATCTCTTTGAAGTTTTGTTGCACGAGTAGTAAAGCTCTATACTTAAAGAAATATGCAATTCCCTTATTGTTAAAGTTGAAATGAAAATCAGATGCACAAATCAAAATGTTCCCAATTGTATGTTTGTATAATGTTAGTTACCTAAGTGTTTCGTCTAATTCTGACCTAGTTTTGAGCACTCATAGATAGTACCAAGGGATGGTGCTGAACGGAAAAAGGAGGATAAAGGATGAAGGTGCCCCCTTTCACCAACCAATCCCCATCAATTGAGAATTTGATGAAACAATAGACAAAAAAACCCCAAATGAGTGTGACCAATGCACCAGGATCTCCTTTCCACCTTTTGGGTTACTACAAATACATAGACAAAGTTGAAAGAATTAAATCCTTTGATTCCCACGAGACAACTAGCCAATAGGGATTTGTTCCAATAACCTATCACTATACAGAGCTATGCAAGAGGTAGAGCATTGATGGAGGAGATAGTAGAGTATCAAAGTTCACAATTCCCACATAGAAGAACACCACCAAAGGCTAGAAGTGGGCTAGTTGATAATGCCAAATATCATAGAGAGGATGCCACATTACAAGTTGCAAAGGAGGCATCGACTTTCATGGGTAATGCCTCCTTTTTTATTGGAATTCTAGAAACTTCCTTCCAAGTCAATGCATATACATGTAGTTGCCTCATCAGAACATTGATTTTAGATTGTTAGATTCACATACTAATAGCTTGAGATTATCAATTAGATGCCCATATTGTAAGCTTGAGGGATGTCTATGCATTGTTGGAGATTTTAGGCATTGAGATATACAAATGCATAGTTCCATTTTTAAATGTCCATGACAACTTGTTTATTTAAATATTGCATATAATTGCTCATCAAAATATTGACTTTAGATTGCTAGATTGATTCTCAGGTAGATAGCAATAACTTGATATCATAGGTTAAATAGCCATTTTGTAACCCAAAGGGAATTCTATGCATAGTTGGGGGTAGACATTGAGATATACAAAAACATAGTTCCATTTATATGTGACTTGTTTCTTTAAAATATTATGTCTTGTTTATGAGAATGTTTTGGGATTCATATTTAAGCATATAAAAATATTCCTTTTACTTCAAAGATTTGGTGATAAATCTTCCTCTCAAGACTGGCAAGGCTTAACATCAATGATTATTTATTTGTAAATTAATCTTGTTATAAAACTACAATTAAACCATTGTACATTATGTACGTGCCAAATACTATATTGTGTAGTTCAACAAGAAGTAGTAGAAGCAATGGTCACTAGCGAGTGGTGATGTGGAAGAATATGTAGGGATCAATCCACAAATGAGAATATAGATTGGTAAGGTGGCACAATGAATAGAGACGTTTAACACCATCCAACCCTTAAAATCATGATGAGGTTTATTCTATGTAGAATGCAATATGAAAGGGCTCAACTAATATTGTATAAAATGAAGAAGAATGTTATTAATAAATGGTATCCTCCATGTGGACAATACTCATTGGTGGAAGACTAGGGACTCAATTCCTTGATGATGTTTGCAAAGAGATAAAACAAATTGTGTACTAGGAAACTACAACTATTCTTAAGCATCATTTGATTTAATAGATAAAGGTAAATTTTGGTCAATAAAAATAGAACAATTATTTACCACTTTTTGGTGTAGAAAGGTGTAAAATTGCTATTGATTGTTTGACCATTGAACCAGACTATGTTTAAGTAGAGCAAGAAACTATAATGGAACAAATTGAATGTTCTCGTTGCAATGGAAGGGGTCATGGTTGTAAGTACCCAAAAATTCATAGATTAGTATTCTAGTTTCATGAAGAAAAAAAGTCCTCTAAAAGCCAAAACAATTGAAAAAGTAGCAATTGATCTCAACTTCCAAGATAAATTTTATCAATCAAACCTCCTACATGTCTCTAAATATGCCTCATAGTCCCTCTTAGCCCTTTTACATATTTTTGGCTTTCTCTTTTTCTAGCTTGAACAAGCATTAGTTACAAAGCTATCATAGTGTAGTAACTAAGGTTTTCATTTTAATTGAAGGATCAAGAATTTTAAGCATTAAAAGATGTTCTCTTTGCCATTCATTTGCCCAAACTAATTCATTTCCTCCTATTTATGAACCCCATCTTTCATTTTTCACTAACCTTTAAAAATTAGCTACATTAGAGCAAGAAATGAGGTCAAAAAACTTGAAAAAATGCATCCTAGTCTCTACCAAAATTTTGCAACACCACAATCAACTAAGTTTTTTGCATGCACAGTCCCACATCCAATCATCCTTTGGTCTTCAAATCTCTCTACACTTAACTTGTAAGGCCCACAAGCAGGTGTGCCTTATCTTGTTTGATTTTATTTTTATACTTTTTATTTACTAATGATATTTTATATTGCCATCAATATATTTAATTGTGTATTTTAGATGCATATAACATGATTTTATATTTTTGAACTCTAGCAACGTTTTAACTTCATTGTATTCACTTTATATGTGATTATGATTATATCATTTGGCTTAGCATTGTGGATTATTGATTTCACATCTTTGATATCTAGATCATGCTAGTTGCACATGAATTTTAGTTAGATGTAGTTAGTTGATGTTATCCTGTGGATTGTAACACTTTGGTTGTTTATATGTTGTGCTTTGACTATCCTTGTATTATGTTGTGCTTTGACTATCCTTGTACTAGGATATTGAATTTTTAATTTAATGAGAAGACAACTATATTATTGTAATATGTTGTATTTTTACGTATCCCAAGGAAGACTTGTACCTGAATTTAGTTGAAGATAGATGATGAATATGTAATAAATATTTAATGCACTCCAATTATTAAATGATGATGTAATAGTGGCCCTTGGTGTTGAGATGATCTCCACCATTGATCATACCTTAGGTTTGTTGTCCTTGCCTATAAAAGGAAGTATTCTCTCATTGTAAAGATTGTTGTTGAACATGAATTGTTTTGACTAAACATTTTGGAGATCAATACAAGCAAAGGATTGAATTTTGTTGTCTCACTTGTGGATTTCGTATGTTTGCATGGTTCCTTTTCTTCAATATTAAATGGAATTAAGTCATAATTATGATAAAGTGTGAATATATTTGATAGATCTTTGGTTCATACCATTTGTAGCTTGCTGATTGTGAGTTTCTTTGCATGGTTAGTCTGAAACTTATTTGATATTAGTTTAATTATGAAAAATTGTTTAAGTTACACCAGAATTGGGTATTTTTTATGAATGTTCTTGATCTAAAAATCTTTTGTTACCTTTGAAGATTGTATTGTTCTCGTGGCTTTGTGAGTTAATCTATGATTAAGTAGGAATTGGTTTTAGTGAGGGAACCGTCTATTTGAGGCATCAAATCATTATTGTCATTTTCCTTAGGGTTTCTTAACTTAATCTCTTCTTACCATATCTTTTGACTTTTATTTGAAGATTTGAGTTAGTTTAGGAGGAAAAGCATCACCTAGATTTCAAAATTAGATGTTGCAGATTATTTTTAGATCTCATATTTGGAAATCCAGTTTGGTTTCATATCAAGTTTAAACCATTCAAAACCATGTAATCAAGTTACAATGAGGTAATTTTAAGGCCCCTTGTTAAAATAACAAAACATTAAAACCACTGAGTTATTTTTGCAAAGTCAAAGCCTGACTCTCAAAGCCCTGGGGAAATATTTTTGAGTCTTAAACGTTAGATTTCTTTTCAAGAGAGATAGAATACTTAGTATTTTTTTTGTGTTGTGATTAGGAAAAAAATCATCAACATGCTAGAATTTCTTTGAAATTTGGACGGTAGATCCTTCAATATGGTCTTCAAAAACCATTTAAAAACTAGAAAAAAATCCCCAAAATTTGAGAGATGTGATTCACAAAATTGTTGATTTATCATGACAATGTCAGTCATATACTCCATCCCAGATCACATATAAGAAAACAATTAAATTATAGCCTATCAGCTATTTAATTCTTGAGTTCGTCTTTATGATTGGGCATGTCCCTTGATAAATAATAGTTAATAATTGTTAAATGTAAATTGGCTCGATCCTTGAAGAAGCATGACTTATGAGGAGGTCGACTTGTTTATCATTGGATGCAATTTATTGAAAGGGTGCAATCTCCTATGAAGGGCCAACCTATCTTGAAGAGTGACAACCTTTCATTTGTGTATATATATTCACCATCTCTCATTGTTTATTCATTCAGTCATATATATCCATTCTAGTCAAGTGCGAGTTATTCTTCAAGGCAGATCGACATACTTAGAAGCTGAGTTTTCATCTATAGATTGCATTATATTATTTTTGTGTATGCAGCAACTTGTGATGCTTATTATTGGCCTACCAATTGACTCTTTGTAAAGGAGACATTCTTTGTTATATTCAATATATAAGTGATATATTGTTGTTGGGTTTTTCTCCCTTAAGAGGAGGGTTTTCCCAGGGTATCTGTTGTGTTCTTGTGTTGAATTTGAATTAATTTTCTGTGCATTACATCTGATCATAAAACTAACATGGTATCAGAGCGGGTTTGAAGAAGATCGTGATCAAATTTATTATTACAACGATACTCTTTTCTCTTTCTCCTTATTGTCTATCTCTATCTCTTCGTCAAGATGGTGACTGGTCTTAAGATTGAGGATAGACTCGAAGGAGCATAAACTTCACTTCATGGAGATTCAGAATGATGCTCACTTTGGAGGAAAACGAATTGGTTGAGTTCGTGGAGAGCAAAGTTCTAGAACCTACAGATGAGGAAGAGAAAGTTCAATGGAGGAAGAAATATATCAATGCAAAGAAGATGTTAGTTGATTCTGTGAAGGATCATATCATTCCTATTGTCTCCAAGTTGAAGACGAAAAGAGACATGTTCAAAACTTTGGACAAGATGTACAAAATCAACAACACCAGTCGGGCTCTTGCACTGAAGCAACAACTTCATCATGTGAAGATGGTGAAAGGAGAAACGGTTATTGCTTACTCTCAATGGTCTTCCTTCATCATGGGAGTCATACATTCAAGGAATCAGTGCAAGATCAAAGCTTCCCAAGTTTGATCGATTGAGGGCGAATTGCATTCAAGAGGAGTCTAGATTGGCTGCTAGAGGAATTGGTCAAATCTCTACCAATGAAGACATTCATGTTCTCGCCTCTCAATCATTGAAGAAGAAATGAAAGAATGGGAAGAAAGGATACTTCAAGAGGAATAGAGATAATGGAGCTGATGGTGCTCCCGCGTTCAAGAAGAAGAGGGACCTCTCCGAAGTCTAATGCTTTAGGTGTGACAATGATGGTCACTTTGCTAAGCATTGTCCATCTAGGCCTAAGCAATAGGCCACCATTGAATATATTGATGATGTCTCCCCGCACAAGGATTCATGTGAATACTTATTCTATTTAGCATTGTCAAGCAATGTTTCTACCGACACCAACACTTGGTTGATTGATAGTGGTGCCTCTCACCACAACACTGGATTTAGGGAGCATCTATCTAATTTGGTGGAGAGAGATTCTAGGTAACAAGTCATTATTGAATATGATGCTAGTTACTCGGTGAAAGGAATTGGGACCTCCACTCTCCACTTGGATTTTGGCATTACTCTTCAATTGTGTGATGTTCTATATGTTCCAGGCATCAAGCGAAACTTTGTTTCCATTTCAGCCTTGGAAGACAAGGGTTACCAAGTTGCATTCTCTAAAGGAAAAGTTCTTGTGTGGACGAAGAACTCCAATTTCAAGATTGCTCGGGTGATTGGAGTTAGACATGAGAGTCTCTACAGGCTATGCACTCGTCCACTTCAAGCTCTAGTTCATGATTCTTCAAGCTTGTGTGATATTTGGCATCAAAGATTGGCTCACCTGCACTTCTGAGCTCTACCTATCATGGAGAAGATGGTCTCGGGTCTTCCGAAGTTCAACTAGGAGCATGAAGGTATTTGCAGAGGTTGTGCTATGGGAAAGAATACTAAAGGTCCATTTCATAGTAGAGAAAATAGATTTAAATGTATTCTAGATCTCATTCATTTTGATTTATGTGGTACAATGTCTGTTGCTTCTTCAAGAGGTTTCTTGTATTGCATTTTGTTTATTGATGACTACTCTAGAAAGACTTGGATTTATTTCTTGAAATCTAAAGGATTTGAAGAAGTATTAGAAAGGTTCAAGGAATTCAAAGCTCAGGTGGAGAATTTTTCAGGGAAGAAGATCAAAGTTCTAGGATCCGATAATGGAAGAGAGTACACCTCAAGTAGCCTTCGAAACTATTGCATTGAAGCTGGGATTAAGAGGGAATTCAGCTTTCCTTATAATCCTCAATAGAACGGTGTTGTAGAGAGGAAGAATAGATCGATCGTGGAAGTAGCAAAAGCCATGATTCATGATCAGGATTTGCAAACCTTCCTATGGGTAGAAGCATCTAGGAGAATAGTCTATGTTCAGAATCAAAGTCCTCACTAAATCCTCGAGAACATGACTCCTGAAGAAGCTAGAAGTGAGTGATATGAGGATCTTTGGATGTTCAGTGTATGTTCATGTACCTAAGGAAAAGAGGACAAAGTTGGAGCCTTCTGGCAAGAAGGGGATATTTCTAGGTTACAGTGAAACATCAAAAGCCTACATGATCTATATTCTAGCTTAGAATTTGATCGAGATCATTAGAGATGTCACATTTGAGGAAGATGTTGCATTCATAAGATCCAAGGGCACTCACATGGAGATTGATAATGAAGAGTCTCCTTAGGATATGGAAGTTGACCATGCTCCTGAGATTCAGAGGGAAACTTTAGAACCAAAAGAAGAAGATGATTCAGTTGGGCCCTTGGAACCTACTGATGGGCCTACTGATATTGTGATTGGGAAAAAGAGACCTCTATGGGCTAGGCAAACAATGCAGGAGGTAGAAAGGTTTGCAACCCCAAGAGGTATCTTCAGAGAAAGTAAGAGGTTGCATAAGTTCTCTAGTTATGTTGCTTTGATGAGTTAGATTATTGAGTCTAAGCCTTCCAGTGTTGAGGAAGCTTCTATTCAACATGTTTGGAGAGATGCTATGTCAAAGGAGTATCAGTCAATTCTCAAGAATGATGTTTGGGACATCGTTCCTAGACCCGAAGGAAAATATGTGGTATCTTCAAAATGGCTCTTCAAGATCAAGCATGCAGCTGATGGGAGCATTAAGAGGTACAAGGAAAGATTCATGGCTAGAGGGTTTTCACAAAATGAGGGAGTTGACTATGAAGAAACATTTGAGCTCGAATTACTCGCTATACTTTTGTCAGAACCATCATTTCCATTGCTGCATCTAGAGGATGGAAGATTCATCAGATGGATGTGAAGACAACTTTTCTGAATGGTGTGATTGAGGAAGAAATTTATATCGAGCAACCTAATGGATTTGAAGTATATGGGAAGGAGTCTCATATTTGCAGGCTGACGAAGGCCTTGTATGGTCTTAAACAGGCTCCTCGTGCATGGTACGAAAGGATTGATCATTACTTGTCAAGCTTGGGATTCTCTAAGAATGATGCAGACTCAAATTTGTATTTTAAGGTAATTGACAGTGAAGCATTGATTTTGGTCTTGTATGTTGATTATTTGATTCTTACTGGAGAAGATCACCTCATTCTCACATGCAAGAAGGAGTTGGCTTCTAAGTTTGAAATGAAGGACCTTGGGCTCATGCATTACTTCCTTGGCTTAGAATTTTGGTAAAAGTTGGATGAGATGATTCTAAGTCAAGGGAAGTACACCACTAACATACTTAAGAGGTTTGGCATGATGGATTGCAAATCCATGTCTACACCTATGGAAACCAACCTACATAAGTTGAAGGAGGCTGCATCTAGTTCATACCTGGTGGATCCCATGATGTACAGGCAGTTGATTGGATCCTTGATGTATCTAGTTAACACTAGACCTAATATTTGTTATGTAGTGAGTGCACTTAGTCAATTCAAGTGTGAACCAAGGCAGGTACATCTTGTTGCAATAGAACATATCTTGAGATACTTGTGTGGTACAATTGGGTATGGGTTGAGATATTCTTCAAATGTGGACTTGGAGCTACATGGTTATACTAATTCTAATTGGGCAGGGAGTGTCACTGATCGAAAGAGCACCTCTGGATGTTGCTTCAGTTTGGGATCTACTATGATATCCTAGTGCAGCAGGAAGCAGTCATTTGTAGCATTGAGTATGGCAAAGGCAAAGTATATTGCGGCTTATGTGGCAGCTAGGGAAGCGATGTGGCTTCGTAAGCTCCTTGCAAGATTGTTTGGACAATCAATGGAGCCTACTATCATTCATTGTGATAACTAGAGTTGTGTGAAGCTTTCTATCAATCCTGTGTTTTATGACAAAACCAAGCATGTTGAGATCAAATACCATTATATCAGAGATATGGTATTGAGGAAAGCTATACAGTTGAGGTATATTAGCACTGATGAGCAATCGGCATACATTCTCACCAAGCCTCTCTCTAGGATAAAGTTAGTATACTTTTGAGATAAGCTTGGTATGGTGTAGAATACAACCCTAACTGAGAAGGAGTCTCAGTATCAATGATCTTCTTTAATGAGTTCTTCTCTGTGAGAGAAGTTCAAGGTGAAATCCCTTGTTAATGCATTCTTCTCTACAAGAGAAGTTTGAGGTGAAAGCCCTTGTTTCCACCCTCTGGGAGAGTCATAGTGGATGTCATGTGTTTGACTCCATGACAACATCACGTGAGAGAGTCCATGATGATTTTCTTGTACTTGTGTTTCACCCTTTGGGGGAGCCATAGTGAAAGTCATGTTCAGGTGACAACATCATGCAAGTGATGAACACTTGTACATACCATACATGGTTGTAGCCATTATGGTTGATATCACATTGAGGTGATATCTGATATCACAATAAGGTGATATCTTTATTTTCCACATATGGTTGTAGCCATTATGGTAGACATCACGATGAGGTGATGTCTTGTGCAGCTGGAAGTATACTCCCTAGTTGAGAGGGAGTGTTGATTTATCATGACAACGTCAGTCATATACTCCAGTCCAGATCGTGTATAAGAGAACAATTAAATTATAGCCTATCGGCTATTTAATTGTTGAGTTTGTCTTTATGATTGGCCACATCCCTTGGTAAATAATAGTTAATAATTGTTAAATGTAAATTGGCTCGATCCTTGAAGAAGAACTACTTATGAGGAGGCTGACTCATTTATCATTGGATGTGATTTATTGAAAGGGTGTAATCTCCTATGAAGGGCCGACCTATCTTGAAGAGTGACGACCTTTCATTTGTGTATATATATTCGTCATCTCTCATTGTTTATTCATTTAGTTATATATATCCATTCTAGTCAAGTGTGAGTTATTCTTCAAGGAAGATCGACATAGTTAGAAGCCGAGTTTTCATCTGTAGATTGCATTATATTATTTATGTGTATGCATCAACTTGTGATGCTTATTATTGGCCTACCAATTGGCTCTTTGTAAAGGCAACATTCTTTGTTATATTCAATATATAAGTGATATATTGTTGGGTTTTTCTCCCTCAAGAGGAGGGTTCTCCTAGGGTATTTGATGTGTTCTTGTGTTGAATTTGAATTAATTTTTTGTGCATTAAATTTGATCATAAACCTAACAAAAATGGCCTTCAAAATTAAAACAAATGCTTTTCCTTCGCGGTGCTAAGATCATGCTTTGATGCCACTTGTAATGAAATAAATTAAATTAGAGATTATATAATTGGAAAATGTTGCAAATTATATATAACAATATGCTACTTCAAGGGGGCAACCTCCTAATCCACTTCAAGGGGGATACCTCCAATATTCTTCAATAAGAACTTAGTACTCAACATGATGATAATAACCTATACCTCTTGTATATACCATACTTATGCCCTGGATACCACCTAGTCCAACTTAGATAATTAAATATAAGTCCTAGGACAACCTAAATACATATATACGATTATAATAATGATTATGTAACCTATTTAAGAGTTAAGGTAACCACAAACCAACTACTCATAACATAATACACACTATAGTGTTAGGGGCATAACACACTCTACATTGTTATTACTACTATGGAGAGCCAACTTAAAATAAAATTTTAAACTTTTATCATGAGGTGATATTAGAACACTAGTGCTTAAGCGATATCTAGAGTGTGGACCATCAAAGAGAAAATTCTATAACTCATTTATATTATTAATTGGATCAAGGCAATGACAACACTACTTGTGTGATAGTTATCATTATTGAGATATTCAATGAATTGATTAGTACCAACCTCCAATAGTACCTCAGTTGTAGCCTTATTAGAGCCTTTAATAGTCTACATCATTTTCTTCTCCTAGTGTAATATGACCTCTTTATCATGTAGGTGAAATGATAGCATATATTAGATTCATTTGAATGCACTAATAGATTCCACCTACTTTCTAGATAGCAATATAGCCCACTTAGTAGGGAAATCAACAATAGTAATATCCATCAAGAAATAATTTTGAGAGGATATGGAAAGTAAGATATGTATGTACATCCCTCTCAACTCCTAAATGTTCACCTCCTATAAATCCAGTGAAAAATACTCATTCATGATTTCAAGGGCCATCACATTACTAGAGGCTCTAAAATCTATTATAATTGTGAACTAACTGCCCATTTATTAGAAAATAAGTGTATAAGGGGTTTAAATTAATAATGTTTCAACCAAGGAAGTTCCTAAGTAAACCTCAAGAATATATTAGGTATTATTTTTAGTAGTAACCACTAGGGACATTGATAAGTTTCTCAAGACCATCTGCATTAGTAAGATCAAACAAAACGCTCTCCTTATGATTAGGTATTATAAGATGTTCATCTATGGAAAAAATTCAAACTTGACTTATGACTTGAGCAACATCAATGGGGTTAGAGTTAGGCAAAGGGGTTGACCAATACAATAACATGAAGTGCAATGTGGATACATGGAATAACTTGATAGTAAGTAGAAAAATTCTTACCTTTTTGGCATCCACCTATTGTTTGGTTTCAATGTGATCTTTATGTGATATGCTTGAAGATTAAATAGTATAACACTTGATTCACTCACCTTTGGAGCTACCACATTTCTTGTTGGTAATATAACTCTATTGATTTTAGGCACACACTTATTTTTGGCTGTTGACTCTTTGTCACAAACCTTCTCTTTTCAACCTCATTCCTTATGGTTGTAGTACTTTCAATATTGATGCCTAACCTATGCTTGAACTTCCCTACTTGTGTGACTAGTGCACCAATCTTGATTATACCAAACACATTATATTTAGGATGCATCTACTTATTTCTCAATTATTATTCATTATGCACTTGCATGACTACAACATTGATGCTCAAGTTCTAATATCTTTGTTTGATGTCCCTTTTATTTTTTATTTTTCATACAAGTTCTTTGAGATTTTGAAAATGATGTGTAGATAATGTTGGTGATTTGAGTTGTAGGCCCTAAATTCCTATGGCTAGATAGTCTCCCTAGTGCTAGGAGTTCCAAAATTAGGAAGACCACAAAACTTATGTTTAGGTTGGGAAATTGAGAACCAATTATTGAGGTGGGTAGCACCTCCTTCACTTCTATCTTTACTAAACCAAGGGGGTTTCCCCTAAGGTACTACAATAGATATCACCATAGAAGTAAAAAACTTACCCTGACACAAACCATACCCACTGCATAGTACACCCCTATTATGGTTATCACTTCATGCCTATATGTTGGTTTGAAATACTTAAGGCCAAGAACCTTACTAGAGCAAATGATATGTCATATGAGTGTTTGATAATTTTCTTTATAATAACCCCTTATGATTTTATATACATTCTAACATGGAAATGAAAACACACTAGAATAGGTAAAATTAAAAATATGTTTATATTAAGTTGTTTTGATTTTGTTGGGATGATGGAGAGAACAAGGCAATAGTAGATCAATTCCTTTATCCGATTGGGAAATAGAGTCTTTGAGTTCATACAAAGGATGGAATAACTAAAACCAATGGTGACACCTTAATAAACATATCAAAAAAGAATGTATTTCAAAATGCAGAGGAAAGCTAGGCTCTACGCATGCATTTAGAAAAGTAATGGATAGTTTTAGAATATTAAATGAGTCTACTTAGTTATCCATGCCAATACCCATACATTTCATTTATTGTTTTGAGAAGATACCTTGTAAAAGATTTATAAGGATTTTTTGAGAAGATACGTTGCCAATGAATAAGAAAATCATCTAAAAAACACACACAATACATAGGGAGACACTTAATCAAGATTGAATTTTCCTTTGATCATCCACTCTTAAAAGGTTACAAGTGTTATTAAAAATTTGGGATGAACCCAAATCATTGAAATGCCAAAATATATTTACCCAAAATTATAAATCAAAACCCTAAGGCTTCTTGTAAATATCATTATTTTGTTGGTTACACAAGTCCAACTATTCAATCCAAATTCATCCAATACCTCAAAATGAAACCCAAAACCTGTTTTAAACCAATTGTGCACATGCCCTAGACAATAACACTATAGCAATTTAAAATCAATGACTCATATATAGTCCCTCCAAAATGAATGTCTAAGATGTTGAGGAGATTTGTTGGAGTAAATGTAGTAGCCATGAAACCACTTGCAGTAATGAGAAGTGTTGAGGGTGGGTGGAGGAGAAGTGATTCATTCTCATTTGGTGCATACCACATTTGGATTAATATTAAAATATTTTCCCATTTAATATTATCAAACATCCTTGAGCCTTTACAACCTTTAAAATATTTCCCTTTACTTTATTAGGCCATATGATGAGTTGTGCATTAATATTTTAGAACCTTCAACATATGCGAAAACATGTTATATACCATCATTGGGATCTCTGAGATTGTTAGACTTGGAGGGGAGCACATACCTCTCTCTAAGTTTTATGAAAAACTATGTACTCCCTTGTGCATTGGGCTATTGAGATTGAAGGGTTGGGAATAAATTACACCACATGCCAAGCATCAAAGTGTTAGGGAATCAAGGAATTAGGGGTGACAAGGAAGTCATGCTAGGGCGAATATGAGATGCAAGAAGGTCAGCAAGGGAATGTTAACAAAGAAAAGGATTTTAGGATGTCAAGATTGGGGGGTCGGGATGAGGCATGATTTGGTATTGAGTCAAGGAGATGGTTGTAAGTTTAACTCAAATATGATACATAAAGCAATCAATGGAGTTTCAAGCATACAAAGTTGTGCGGAAAAAAGTACCTAAATAAGGGAAGGCCAAAAGTTTGACCTCATGATAATTTTAATTTTTTAGAATGTAATGGATCAAAGTTTGGGGAGAGGAGATGAAGTAATATGTAATAAGGGATATGATGGATGAGCAAGTTTGAAAGTCTAAAAAGTGGATTATAGGGGAAAAGTGGACTTGGTGATAAAGACATGGTAGGGATGACAAGTCACTCCAAATCTAATAGGCATTCTGGAATTTGAAACTTTGAAACTTTGACAAAACACTTAGAGGAAATTTAACAAGCACTTAAGAAAGTTGTCAAGATTGATAAGGAAAGCATGTAGGTATGGAAAACCCTAAAAGTTTGAAAGGTCAAAAAATATACAAAACATTAAGGAAAACACTAGAAACAACCCAATCTTAGACTTTTATAGCTTTTCACATCTTTTGACACTTCGGGGACCCATTTAGGATATATTATATTAGTTATCAACAAAGGGTTCACAAGCTCACCTACATAATATGGGAGAAAAACAAAGAAAATATGGTCTACATATAAAAATGGGTGCTAATAGTTAAATCATATCAACTTCAACTACTACCATGTTCTATATTAGAAAGCTTCTTCATCACCATCTTGAGTTACATATTCATATTTGACATGTCTGGGTTCATTTTCAAATGTATTCAATTGATCAATCTTGTTATCATAAAAATTATTAGAGTCCCCTTCTTGATTAGGATGTTCATCTTTCACCATCGCAAGTGCAATTATGCACTATATAGGGTCATGTGGTAGGTAACACACCTCACATCATACCACATCTATGTGAAAAAACACATTTTACTTCCTAAAAGGGTTTGGGGTATCTTTGCCAAGTTTTCTAGGATCTCTTTGCTTTTCAATCATCAACTTGTTAGTTTGTTGTAGTATTTTAGACTAATCCTTATTGTAACTTGGTCTATTATGGATCCTTTTCCCTTCATTGAAATATGGCACAATAGTATTGCTATGGGTTAGGCCTTTCTCATTTCTTGCCACCCTATAAGATAAATCCTTTATTTCTCCCATTAACTTATCCAACTTATCCTCAAGGGAAATAATTTCATCAGACACACTTCTATTTGGAGGTGATATCTCCCTCTCTACTCTTTTATGTACTTTCTTGATGCCCAAATATTGCTCTTAATATTATTTTGGTGACATAGGTCTCTCTTAAGGTATATAGATTATTGTCCCTAAGAACCCAATCCCAACATAAAATGCACCATAATATAATACTAGGAACATTGATTCATTTGGTCTTAGGTTGGGTAGATGTTTTCTCATTGATATAATAAACCTACTACTGAAATCCATCACTATCTCATTCACTCTTTTTATTTCTACCAATTTGTGGATTAAAAATTCAAGATCAAAATTATTCCTATATTGTAGTTTGAATACTCACATGAATTCCTCCAATAAGTCTATATAGTCATTAGGTAAATTATGGTACCACTATTTAGTGCTTTACTCCAAGTCTTGAACAAATAATTTCATCATCATGTCCTCGTGTTTAATTTCATACTCATCTATGACGTCGATGAATTTCCTTAAGTGTTCCTGTAATTGCATTGTTACCTTAGAACTTTAGGATATTCCCATATTTTCATTAGGAATAACATTTGGATAGTCAATGATTTCAAATAAATCCAATTGTTGGTAATATCTTCATTTTGAAAGGCTGCCTTACCAGTGGAAATCTTTGAGCCTACCTATACGATGGGATTCTCATATTTAGGATACTATTTTGGAAAGGACTATGTTGTTGATTTTGAACTTGATGATGTGGAACATAACCATGTTCATTTTGATTTTGTTGATTAAATATCTAGGCTTGCTAAGTTAATTGAGCCTATTAATGCTTGATTTGTCCCTATAGTTATTATTTCCTTTGTCTCAAGTGGTCTAATAGATCCAACTCCTAATAAATCTCTCTTCCCATAATCACCTTTGAACTATGTAGGTTCATTAGCATCATGAAAATTTGTATCATCTTCAAGTTTATTTTTCCTAGATGAAAGAGTTGGGGACAAAGGAATGAGCCTGCTTGCCATACTCTAGCACTAGGTTCAAGCATGCTCAACCTTTGAACTTATGAATCATTAGATCAGACCATAACCCTTTTTCCAATGGGAAAATCATTACTTCACATATTATAATCATGTCTATAATTCCTCTTCTAAGTCCTAAGAATGTTATTTACAAACTCATTGAAGGTGTACTAATATTGATCCCTTAAATCAATAAATACACATTTCCACTAAAAGTACCCACCCCATACTCTTGTGGAGAGGACTCGGTAAACTTATGGTTTTTTCTCTCTATATAGCCTACTAATTTCTTGCATGAGTTGTGGTATATTCTCATTCTTGGAGGTCTCTTTAATGTCTTCAACTCTTTCCTTTTATCTTCAAGTTGGGTTTGTTTCAATAGAGTTGTCACCCTTCACTTGGGAGATTTTTTTTCCTTATTTGCAATTAACTTTAAAATGCAAATCAAAGTTCAATCTCTTTGTGTGTCAATTTTCTAGTGTAATTTAATATGTTGCCAATACT
The DNA here is from genome assembly GCA_007258455.2 of Sequoia sempervirens. NCBI lineage: Eukaryota > Viridiplantae > Streptophyta > Pinopsida > Cupressales > Cupressaceae > Sequoia > Sequoia sempervirens. Next base: position 556,000,241 of record VDFB02193867.1, read on the forward strand.
ACACACATGCAAAACAACACTACAATTATTTTTTTAACTAGTGATATTACAAGGGTCTTCAATTATTTTTTCAAATATCTTCATCCTTGGCAATGATGCCAAGTCATTGGTGTTCAAACATGTGGGTCCAAAAATCATAAATATTTGAGCATTAATAACCAATTCCATGGATGTGTCATAAAAGGTGAAACTAAATACTATGATTATATTGTGGCATGAAAGGACCAATAGATAAGGATGGATATCTCCTTCTTTAGGTTCTGGAAGACTAAGGGGGGTTTTCCCTAAGGTGTGTTTCATGAACGTATTTAAAATAAACCATGATATAATGAACCCTTAGGTAAATCATATCCCAAAACACATTAAAATCCTCTAAATTTTTCACTACGCATCAACTTGCTAGTTTAACTTGGACTAAGGATATAACACTTCTACTACAAGATGCAATAGACATGTTGAGACTAGGATGCACAAGCTTCTAGACCCCTCAAGATATTAATACATTATCTCACTTCATGGATGAATACAATAGTAATAGCAATGCAAATTTTGGATTGTAAATGAACTCTATGAGGGTGTTAGACACTTTATGGTCATAGGGTAGTGAAATCAATGCATTATGATGGGTCAAATAACTCCAAACTAACTATTAAGGTTGATGTTTGATTTCTTGTTAAGTGCAAGATGGCAGTAGATTTTTGAAACTAATTATAGATAAGTGCCTTCATCTAGCAAGGACAATAGAGTCAAAATTTCACCAACAATGGAAATTACTTCAAGGTAAAAGTAGCCTATAACACCTTAAATAAGATGACATAAAGGAATACACTTGAAAAATCCACACATAAATTGAGCTTTGTATGCATATATGAGAGAAATTACATTGCAAATCAATCACAAGAACATGTATTGCACATCCATCAATGAATCCATATACTTCCTATGTTACTTTGAAAGGGTACCTTATAAACAAATTGTAAAGGGATTGTAAAGTATATATGAAGAAAAACCAAACAAATGCAATGCTTGAGTCAACAAATGTGATTAAGATAAATTGGAAAACTATTAAAATCACACACGTTCATGGAGAAATTTGAATGATTGAACATTACACTTTATACTCATTTATGCAACTAATTACAAAAGCAACATCACATTAATACAATAGAAATAAGACTTGTATATTTGTTGTTATTCAATAAAATATAAGATGCAAGGAGAAATCTACATTTATTTTCTCTTTAATGTATACCAATATGGAAATCAACCCTAATAACTCAACATCCAACTCTTTTTCCTTCTCCAATCCACTAATACAACACTTGGATTCAAATGTTGGAGGGGAATTTTAAATTTTATCCTTTCATTGCCAACGACATACATATAACATCCTTCCCAAAACAAAAGAAAGGATAACATGAGATGAACTAATAAATTACCTCAAGATTAAACATCATGAATGTGAATCACTAGGATTTCCACTCACAAAAGGGAAACCACCAAGTAAACAAACCACCACAAGCCCACTAGTTGATCAAATTAATATTAGACATGTCCTTACATCATGGGAGAAATATTTTGAAATAAACATGCTCACTATGATATGTGCAAGGCTTGAGATGAACACCCAGTCCATTCCCTACAAGGACACATCAAAACCTATGGAACATCAACTTGACATACCATTAATGATGAGGAGGCATCCAAGCACCAATAGGCTTGCCAAGCATGTTGCACATTTGAAATTAACCCATGAGTTTGAAGCACATATTATTGTAGGTTAAGATAAATAGTAAATGGTGGGGTAGGTAAACATTTCAAAACTCATTTGAACATTGGATGTCAATGTGGAAGCAAGAAATTTGAACAATAGATAATTGTGGGAAACACATCAAACATTCTAAAAACTAAGTAGTGACCTCAAAATACTAAAACAAAAAAGAACCATAAAGCCATCATAGCCACACTACTATAAGAAAGTTGCAAACCCATTACAAATGCACAAAACACTTTGACATTTAGTTTGACAAGGATGAGAGTAAATATAGGCCATATTGACCATCAATCTTTGAGAACATCATCAATGGGAGAGGATAGACCACTATAGATAAGGATTTCATTGCTAGGAAGAGGGAAACCGATGTAAAATAAATAAAGGAAACTTTACCAACCATAAAGTAGAGTAATGATCAAGAGGGATCAATTCCACTATAAATGTAGAAGATAGCCCCAAGACATCATGGTCATCCTCTACAAACCAAATATGATCATCATCCAAGGATATCAACATCTTTTCCCTTTTCAAACATGTAGATTACAACACGATGGGTAAGCATATATCTAAACCAAAAGTTGTCGTTTGACTAAGTAACTATGAGCAATGGGATTTTTTTTATGTTGAAGTCGTATCTAATATGAATATGACAAACCTAAAATTACTAATCAACAACACTATTCCCATAGCCCGTGCAAGATGATCAAAGTGATCATAGCTGTTCATTTTCCCGTTGGTCTTTTTTCCCTATGTTTGATTTTTTCAGCACATCAAATGCAAGTTTTTTTGGCATATTTATGTTTTAGTGATAATGGCGGAATGCATTATAGGAAACATTTCCATGGTAGATATCATCATCATCTACTACACATTTATATGTGTTGCAGCTAGCATTGCACATTCATCTTTCATAGGGCAAGCAAATCTAATCTCTCATCACTCACATGGTATATACCCTCTTTTGAAATTATCTAATCAATATTTATGCAAACTGTGGTAATATGATGGGTATTGGTCAAGTTTTTGATGACATGGCAGAACCAAACATTTTTTCATGAAATATTATTATAATTTTTGCTTACCAAAAGTAGTGGCATCCTTAGGAGGCATTGAAACTATTTCATCAAATCCAACAAATTCAAGTTGACCACCATCCTCCCAACATGTTCCACAATGGGAGCTTTGGAAGCAAGCCTTCACATCCATCAAAGGATAATCAAAAGTGGATTTTTTTCAGATGTTGTAGTTTTCAGTGCGCCCTTATCAACTTGCATGTTAAATGTGGAAGAAATTTTTAGGCATGTAAACTGTTTGAGAATGTGTCTTGTTGGCTAACAGATTGGGCACCTTGAGAAGTTACAATCCTACACCCAAAAGGTTCCAAACTTAACCAAACAACTCTGAATATCAACATTTAGACAAAGATAAATATCCTTTGAATTTTATCGAGGTACAACTCCCTCACATGATTTTCAATGAATTAAAATACTAAAACTAAATACCATGTATGCTTTTAACCATAAAGCAGGAAAGGTACACCTGATATTAAAAAAAAATCTAAATATCAAGTTCGAGATCCAACGACTAAGAAGTATCAACACAAAGACTAATTAACTATTCAGAAATAAAATATACACCCAATACCATTTGAGAAATGAAATCAATTATGAAGAACTGTATTACTCACACAAGGATAAGATATGCATTAAGATGTTCTCAAATACAAAGATTCAAGAACCCAAATTAACTTCACAACTAAAATGCACACAAACAAAGAAATAATTTCATTCGTAACAAAACTAGTATTGAGCAGTCTTCAAAAAATGTCTAGAGAGAACATATGAAAATAGATACATTTAAATAGGCAGATGAGTAACTGCCTCTTTATGTCCATAGCCGATCAAACAAAAAGGCACATAGAAGAAAGAAAGAGAAGCTAGGCCATCACGATGGTGTCGCTTCGTTTCCAACTTCTGGGGTCACCAAAGCTTTCTTTCGCCAAGCCTAGAAATCTTTGAGGATGTGCATTAAGTTTTTATGCTGGGGAATAGTTACATATTTCATCCTCACCCTCCATGTCAGATGACTATCCTTAGTTATCTCCATGTGACGTTCACAAACCTTTATGAGATCAATTGCTTGAGATGAGACCAGGTGTAATTCGCTAAGTTTCTGTAAGTGCTCAACATTAAGTGAAGGTTAATCAAGTGTCTCCTTAACCATTTTTTGGAAGCTTTCTACTAGACTTTTAGCATCCATGTCATTCCTCATTTCACCTTTATTTCAAAGTAAACCAAGAGCCACCAAGGTACCCAGTGCTTCTTTTGAAACAACAATGCATTCATTAATGATTTCCTTAAGCTTCTGCAAACTCTGCTTAGCAATCTATAACTTCCACTCCACCCCTTTAGTCCATGATAGGTAACGAGTTTCTGAAGCATTAGGTATAACCTAGTTGGTAGCCAACTTCTCCATGTCTGAGCTTACATTAACTTCAATTCAATTTGGTAATTGTTCCATAGCCTCTCTTGTTTTTTAGTCACGATGATCTCTTCCCGTAAAGTGGTTTTCAAAGCATTTGTCTCTTGGAAGCATTTTATAGATTTAGTAATAAAAATGCTTCCCTTCTTAATCAGAGATTCATTCCAATCATCCACATCCTTGCTTAGGCTTTGTCAACTTTTAATTTTAATCAAGGCCTCTTTTCCAACTACAATTAGAGATTCTATAGAAGAATCGACCTGAGAGAGGGGCTAAGGAACAAGTTCAAAGATAGACCTTAGACATTTGGTCAAGTCTCAAACCTGGGATTTCAATTCGTTTTTACTTTCTTTATCCTTTTTCGATCTCTCAACCATCATAGCCGTAGATACCTAAATTTTTTTGAACATCTCCATCCTTGGTAGGAGGACCAAGGTCTACTCTATTCACTTTGAAATCACTTGCTACTTCCTGAGAAACATCTCTTTCCACTTAAGGGTGCACAATCTCTATCTAGAGCCTTCTTGATTTTGTATCATCTATCAACCTAGCAGTAGTCTTTAACTTTTTAGGTTTTGGGGTTGAAGTTCTTTGCAATAGTTGGCCCACCATATCTTGCTTAGGAAAACTAGGTTGTATAGCCTTTCTTTTTCATGGCAATGAATTCTCCAACCAGGTTGAAGTTACTAAAACCTTAGTTGTCTTGAGACTTGGGGACTCAAATAATGTCCTAGTGAATGGAGGAGTGTCCTTTACAAGTGCAATTGTTTATGGCTTCTGAGATGTGCCTACCTCTCTAACAAGTGATTCATCTTGGGAGGGAGAGGAATTGATATTTAGGTTTACCAAACCCTCCTCTTTCTCTTCTCCTTCATTTTCCTTTTCTAGAGTAGGCAGGTTAAAGATGTCTTCTCCATAGGTTTGTGAATACACATTCTTATCTGGTGGGTTTTCATTGTCATCTCCTTGGGCTCCTAATGATAATGATTGAGAAACATTGCCAATTGATTTCCCACTCGCAGAGGCTTGAGAAGTTCCTTCAATGGGTTGTGAATCTTTAAACCTAGTGTGAGGGCGTGACTATTTAGTTTTCTTCTTGGTCACCCATTCTTGTGTCCTAGTCAAAACATCAGCAATCCTTGCTTCAATAGTTTCTTTCTCTTTAAAATTGTAGTCTATGGAAGGAATAGGTTAGTCTTCTATTTATTCAGTATACACTGGGTCTACCATGTCAGACCCATCTTCCACAATGCCTTCCCACTTCAAATCATACATGATTATTTGTTCCATTGTCAATCCTATCCAGCTCCTCCTCCTGACCTCATATTCATCAAAACAATCGGCCCGATAATCTTCAAGGCTTGATTGGTGATAAAAATTGGGGCTTAATTTCAAGTTCTTCTTAATATAATCTTTTAAATCAAAAGGAACCTGCTCCTCATATGAAGGCATGTTATACCTAGAAAACTCTTTTTCAATATTTAGGGCATTAAACATTGATTGACAACTATAAGCACCTAAACCAAAAGGGAAACAAACTATTAATCTTTTCCTACCTTGGCATAATCTGTTAACATCAGCCAACTGCCTACTTACTTCAATAATCATCCACTTATCTCCAGGATACTTAGGTAGTTTTATAGGAAATCCAACATATCCACCAACCCTTATGTATGAGAATCTCTAGAATTGAATAAAATGAATACCATAGAAGTCCACAAATTGCATTGCTTTAGGCGATAGTTGCATTGTAGGATGTCCTTGTAACTCCCTAACCATTCTCATGGTAAAAGTGTTAGCCACCCTTCTAAAATGAAAAAAGCTCTTGTGAAGCTGGAGTTTATCCAAATAATCATAAATTGGCACTTTCCCTGGAGGAAATTCACTTGGTCTTAGTCCAGGCTAGGGTCTAGTGCTGGCAAGGGCATATATCAAATGCAAGGACATATAAAAAACCTGTTGAGGGTAAAAAAAATTATCAACTCATGTAGGTGATCACTAATAATTTCTGCCCAATCCAGGAATTTTTCTCCACTCAATATAATCTGGATGAATAAATACATCCACTCTTCAAAGCCATGAACATTTTCATTTCCTTTACCCTATGTAACAACACCACAATGTCGATCACTTCTTCTACAAAATGATTTATGTGTAGGTTTCAAGGCAATTGGGACTTACCTTTTTTAGGTTTTTCCAACCAATTCTTTGATATCACATTTCTATAAACCCCTTTCTTTGCAATAAATTCAATTTGGGAATTTGTCATGTTCATTGGTGAATACTCATCCCTCTCTAGAATCCTTAGGCAAGACACAAAGGTGGACCTTTGAACTTTCAAAACAAGTCTATTATCTTCTATTCTAACCTCCTTTGTTTGTGAATTATAATGCCTAATGCATTCTAGAATAAGTTCAGGGCATTGTACGGTTATGGGAAATGCAACAACTTTAACAAACCCGCTATCTATCACTCGTTCAATGATGGGTGGAGGATTGGGCTTATTGAATTTGTTTCTCAATTCATCCAAACTAATAGGCCCTAGATGGGTATCACCAATTTCTGGTCCCTCATAGATTAACCCAGACACATCACATATTTGTAACCTGCATATTTAACCCTCACCATGGATGAGAATTAATAGCTTTTGATAATGGATATTTTTCTAGAATGCAGGCAGAAATAGTCCTAAAAACAAACTGAAACAGGTGAATTCTGAAAATACCTTAATGGCGGACCCTGAAGCTTGAGTTTTCACGCCTCATCTAGCTCGTCCTCAGAGAATTTTGTTACAATGAGAATGTTTTTCCAACACATTAAACCTTTTAAGACTTGACTTCACAAAAAAACATGGAAGTGGATGAGCATTTAATGTCTTAACTTGCTTCATGACACGTGGTAGTTGTCATGTCACCACTTCCAATGTAACTTTCTTTCAAAAATTTGAAAACAAATATCTAGAAGCGGTAAAGTGAGGAGTTCAACAAACTTCACGAATATGTGCCTGAGTTTGAAAATCATGGCAAAATATTGCCCAAATAATAATCACCACACAAGCAGCAAAGGAAAGTTTGACAAAACACACAAAACACCGCCTGGGTTAAGAAAACGTGAATGTGGTGTAAAATATGCACAAGCGTCAAGGTGGGGGGTTCGATGAACTATACAAAACACTGCCTAGGTTCAAACGATAACACAAAATACCACCCGCTTAAGAATAAGTTGCTTATAATTTGGAAAATGACTTTAGTGAAGCAAGGCAAAAATATAGTGGTAACATGCCTCAAAGAAAGTTGTCTAATGGACTATAGTGATTTCAGGATATCTGCAAAACGAGCTTGTTCAAATTCCTAGGAGACATGTAAGAAGATTAAATTGGTAGGTGTAAAGGAAAACTCTACAACCTTTAACAACATCCTCCAAGCTTGTGCCAAAATAGGAGTTTTTTAACAAGGTATGGAGTTCCTTCAAAGAACACGGGTTGTGGTGCAACTGGAGTCCCTACCAAATGCACTGAAAGGGCAAGGCTCCAATGCACCTAGTATGGAAGAAATTAGTAAAACAAAACAAACTCAAGCATTCCCTTTTGTGGATGCAATTTTTTTTTGCACTATCAATGCATCACTTTGAGGCTCTGTTTTCATTATTTCATTACCAAATTCATCATTTCTTATTTCATGAAGTCATAGTGCAAAATCCTTACATGCAAGTAAAGAGTAAAATACCAGAAGCAAAGACAATACTTGTGATGATTGATCAATACCCAGGCTTGTAGAAACTAAGAATTTGTATAAAAAAATTATTTGCTTGCCACAACCTCTTGTGATGAAAACTCCAACCCCCCTCTTTTTCTTTCTACTCAATGGAAGAAATCTACAATTAGCTCATGAGTAATTCTAATTGAAATTTCTTCCTTATTGTTGGTTTTATACAGGTTAAAAGGCAAATGAAATGGAGTACATTGAGAGCTTTCCCTAGAAGTAGTAGGAATCCCATATGAAATTATTATCAATAACCTGACTAAATTTACACACACCAATGCTCTTTTCTATTCTTTTTTATTTTACATAGATAGTCATAATATTATATAATCCATGGAAAAATGCACACCACAACTTACTTCAACCTTCATTCTTTACAATGCAGCCTCTAAATCTTTAGCCTTGATGATCAAGAAGAGCTTTCCAACTTGTGACCTTGTGTCCTTAGTATTTTCTCAATCACCACTGCAAATAACCAAATCTAGATTTAGACTTATCTAAAATGGAACACATTCTTTAACACCGAAAACAAATACAAAAATCTCCATGAAAACAAATCCGTTTTATAGAGAAGGCATCAATGCAACATCCTCACACTAGAAACAACTTTTTATTCCACTAAAGTAAATTAAAACAAAATGAGTTGAAAAAGTTAACTAATTATTTTGTCAGTGAAATGGTATATTATTTCTTTTCTTGTAAAGATGCTTTGAATATAAGTAATCTAATGTTCAACTCTATTTTGTAAACCATCATGCATTGATTCAAATCCAAACCCAGTTGGTGTAAACAAGAGATACTGAATTCTAATTTTACAATATCTTGGTATTACCAAGAAATAGTTACCAGATAAAATATAGTTGATCTCATTTTAAACAAGCATAAATTTGAATACCTTTTGCAAGGAAGCCTATTGTGACAGTGACTAGAATGTTTTTGTCCATAAGAAAATCAACTATACCTAGGCCCTTATACAATTAGTGCTCATTCTCCTTCACGGATCCATTTCTTTCTTTGATAGCTATACGAGAATTTGTAGCTCTAATTGCAAGGAAACTCGTTGAATTTCTTCTTTGCTGACTTAAAACATGACTTAGTTGTTGAAGAATCACCATTGAGAAGAATTTAAACCATTCTCAAGAAACTATCATCAAAATTGCAACTTACCAATGTACCTGCAACGAGGAGAATAATGACCCGTTTCACCAAAAGAATCTAGCAAAGCAGATTAAAATTGCTGCAATGGTTGCAAGATATTCATAATTTGGACATGTTGAAAAGGCTTTAGAAACTTTAGTAAATGCAATTGGCAATTGTAAAGCTGAAATATACAACCTTTAACAACATTCTCCCTCCCTTTACCAAAATGGTAGCTTTAGAGCAGGGTATGGAGATTCGTCAAAACATAATAGAATCAAAGTTCCTTAAGGGAAATTGTTATGTTAGGCATGCATGCAAAAAGTGATAGTAGAGATAAGGCACATGGACTGGTTTCAACAATGCCACCTATCCACTAGTAACTCTCATTATGAATACATGTCCACAATTTGAAAACATTAGAAACCTATGAAAAAATTTCCTCTCACCATTTTTTGCACACCATAGGATAAACAGTTTTTTGCTCCCTAACCCAAATTTTGAGAAAAACACTATTAAAAAATAATGGAGAAAAAAAAATAGTCTTTGCCTATACACAGGTAGGGACTAATAATTCATGTCCCTTATCTATGCTTATACATTTCACACACATGCCTACCAAGGTGATTGCAACTATAACTTTTGGCAAAATCCACTTTCATTTATCCTTTGTTAGATAATGTCTTGTTCCAAAGAACCTATTTTTGTAGATTAGGTAGGATGGTGACCAAATTCCATTGTAGAAAGACGCCCTAAGCTGCCTATTAAAGGATTTGGAAATGTTAAAAATAAAGAGTTTGTTTGTTCCATTGGTAGCTCGAACAGAAAGGAAGTAACACATAACCCACACAACGTTTAAGTAGTGACCACTTTCATCAACACATACAATAAAGCCTTAAAAGAGAGCTTGGAACCCTACAAATATTCCCTTTGTTGCACTCCATGTTTGAGTTGTTTTCCAAAAACATAGGGAGAAACATTGGATTTAATTTGTTGCTTGAGTAGTTAAAATAATTTAAGCTAATTCAAAATTTAAAATCCTACCTACAAAAATCAATCCACCACTTACATTTCACAAAAACAACAAAAAAAATATTTATAAAATAGTGTCATTAGATAACTTGCACAAATTTCCATGACAACAAAATGCTCCATAGGTTCAAACATGAATGAAACTTCAAAATATTGAAATTGGTGGACACTATTGCATCCAATCTTTCAATGAAGTTACTGATAACGATTGACACTGTTCTTCCTCTAGGAAGATGATACCCCATTTGGGGTAACATAATGGCTCTAGCACTAGGATTAGCACCACTTTGCTCCTTCCCTACTATTTGTAGTGAATATTTGTTGACCATGCTTCATCTTCTCACCTTCAAATCAAATCATACCCAAAATGCAATGAATGTGTTACCCACATCTAAATCATTATTTCAAAAAAATGGGTTTATAGTAACACATTCCAAATGTAATAAGCTTAAGAAAACCATCAATATATTTATCATTATACTAATATCATAATTCGAGCTGCACACTCTTCATGTATTGTTACATGCAATATGGTGAAGAGTAGAATTGTCTGAATGAGAGAAGTGCAGAGGGTTTTAACCTTGACAATTCATGTTGTTTGAGAGATATGTGACAGACCATTATTGAAAAATAAAAAAAGAGGGTACCTGACTATGGGGGGTTGTCCATTTAAGCATTGTACCCAACAACATCAATTTCTTTTACTTTCTATTCAATGGAAGAAATTTGCAAAGCCTTAAATGTTGTATAGACCCGCTCTTTGATGCCAGTCAAATGATAGAAAGAGGAGGCAACTACATCCCTTCCATTCCCATCACCATTTCCCTTGCTTGGCACACATATAAAATGTGGAGGCATAGACAAGGAACATGAACTGTCTTAAGAATGTCACCTCCAAATGTAACCCTATTTGCAATAAACACATGCCCTACAGTCCATACCCCAACCATTTGTCAGGGAAACAACAACAAAAGGAAAAGATAAAATTCATAGCAGAAATAAAATGCAACAAGATTATAAACTTTTTTTAATTTTTGCCACCCTAACTTATGATTGGAAGATGATTTTCCTTCTTTTCTCAAATAAAAAATTATAAAATTTCCTGGCTAAATTCTACGTGTCAATTAGGAATTCGAATAAATAAGAAGAAAATTTACAAATATAGCCTAAACATTAGGAAACTATGAAATATTTTTGATTGCATAGTTTTTGATGAATATTAATGTCAATTTGATCGACCGAAAACATAAGTCTTCGCCTATAGATAGGTAGGGACTAATAATTCAAAGTAGATATTTGTTAGATGTTGTACTTGTAAACATCTCGATAGACATGTATGCAAAATATGAAAGAATTTAGAAAGCACACCAATAGCCTGACAAAATGTCTCTATGGGATGCAATGACATGGAATAAAATGATGCCAAATTATGCACAAGATGGGCTTGTTGAAAAAGCCTTGGAGAATTTTTAACACATCTAATTAGCAAGTGTACAACCAGACTCCACAACATTTGTCAACATCATACATGCTATTGCCATAATGGAACTCTAGAAGAGGGTATGAACATCCATCAAATCGTAATGAAAAATGTATTCTTATTAGATGTCATTGTTGTGAGTGCCTTGCTAAACTTGTACACAAAATGTAGATGTTTATAGAAGGCATGATAGGTATCTGTTAGACAAAATGCCTCGAAGAAATGTGGTTTCATGGACTGATGATTTCAAGATATGCACAAAATGGATTTCTTGATGAGACTTGAAGAATTTTGAAAGAAATACCTTCTAGAAATGTGGGTACATAGACTGTGATGATTGTAGGGTTTGCACAATTTGGGTTTGTCGAAACTGCTTTAGACACTGTAAGCAAATGTATTTTGCAAGCATGACCAAACTCTCGCAACCTTTCCAAACATCCTCTGCGCCATTACCAAAATGGAAGGTTTGGAAGAGGATATGGTGTTCCATCAAAGAATTATTGAAAGTGGGCTTTTGTTAGATATTACAGTTGTACATGCCTTGATAGACATGTATGTAAATTGTCCAAGCGTACACAAGGAACATAAGGTGTTTGCTTACACTCTATTTTCATTATTGAATAGCTAAAATTCTACTCTACCAAAGGTGGGTATTGTTTTATATTGGTTGTTCTTCAAATAGTAACCAAGTCTATTATTTGATACAAATATATTGGAGTTTGAAGTGACCATGAGACATTTTTGCAAAAAAATGACATTTATATCTATAGTATTGTGTTCAATTACATACATTATTATAATTACAAATAACCATTCAAAAATAAATCTATATTTTTAGCATTCTATATATATATCCAAAATGTATGTTTATACATGCTTACATTTTTATGTGGGTGGACAGTATAACCTGCAAGCAGATCCACCTGTTAACCTAGGAGCAAAGTTGTTTTAGAATTCAGACAGATTGGAGCAATAAACATTAATAATTATATGTAGATTAAATAACCCAAAATGTATGTTTATACATTTTTATATTAAATAATAATTATGGGTGGATTTTTAGCATTCTATATATATCCAAAATGTATGTTTATACATGCTTACATTTTTATGTGGGTGGACAGTATAGCCTGCAAGCAGACCCACCTGTTAACCTAGGAGCAAAGTTGTTTTAGAATTCAGACAGATTGGAGCAATAAACATTAATAATTATATGTAGATTAAATAACCCAAAAATAACAATGAAGAATAACACAAAAGATATCAACAAAAAAATTTAATGTGGTTCACCCAATATGGGCTACATCCATAAAAACTTAGTCACCCAATGATTTTATTATCTAGTACAAAGCAGATTACAATCTCACAAATCAATACCACAACATACATTGCAACCACTTATAACAAGCATTTTTGGAAGCTTCTAGAGTTAGGGTCTTACAAATTCATTTTTTTTCACTTGACGTGTTAGTGGGAAAACCTTGATGTGTTAACGGGGAAAAACCTTGACGTGTGTACAGTATTTGCATGATCAGTCGCCACATACCAACAATGTCTCACTTGGAAATTGATTAGGCTCCACACCAAACAATCTCCCACTTGGAGATTGATCTTGGACGACACTGCTACACTTGCAGCTCCCATTGGATTACAGGTCTGACTAGTTTCTTATATCCACCATTATTAATCGTGAAGGCCAACGAAAATTGATGAGGAAATCAGTTCTCTCATGTAACTAATTTTGTGAACATATCTACAGGATTCTCACTTGTGTGATTTTTCTCTAGCTTCAACTGTCCATCCTCCAAAACTGACTGGAAGAAGTGGTATCTGAGCTGTATATGCTTAGTTTTTGAATGCAAAGTTGAATTCTTAGCAAGATGAATAACACTTTGTGTATCAGTGTACAAAGGGTTTTCTTCTTGTCGTTGTCCCAAATCCTCTAAAAAATATTGTAACCAAATCATCTCCTTGCTAGCTTCTATAGCAGCAACATATTTAGCTTTAGTGGTTAAAAGCGTAACAACCTTTTGCAGCTTGGAAATTCAACTGACTGTAGTACCCCCTATAGTAAAAACATATCTTGTAGTATTCCTCCTGCTATCAATATCACCCGCCAAATCAAAGTCAACATATCCTTTTAGAGAATTTTTTTTTCCTCCAAAACATAGTTTCTTTAAAGTAGTACCTCTCAAATATCAGAGAATCCATTTTACCGCATTCCAATGTTCCATTCCCGGATTGCTCATATACTACTCACAACTCCCACTACATGTGCAATATCTGGCCTTATACATACCACTGCATACATCAAGCTACCAACTGTTGATGCATATGGTATCTTAAATATTTTTTCTTCCTCCTCTTGTGTCTTTGGACACATCTCCTTAGTCAACTTAAAATGAATAGGCAAAGGTGTACTAATTGCTTTTGCATTTTGCATGTTAAATCTTTTCAACACCTTCTCTACATACTCACTTTGAGACGAAAATAATTTTTTGTTTGTCCTGTCTTGTGTGATCCACATACCAAGGATTTGTTTTGCTGCACCCAAATCCTTCATAGCAAATGAATTTGCTAATTTTTGCTTAAGTTCATTAATATGCTGCATGTTGGACTCGACAACAAGCATGCCATCAACATAAAGCAACATGATAATATAGCTGCCATTATCCAATTTTTAAAAATAAACATAATAATAAGAATGACATCTTTTGTAACCTTGTTTAGCCATAAAACTGTCAAATTTTAAATACCATTTCTGAGGTGCTTGTTTCAAGCCATACAAACTCTTCTTTAACTTGCACACAAATTCCTCCTTACCCTTGACCTCATATCCCTATGGTTGCATGTATATTTCCTCTTCTAAATCCCCATGGAGAAATGTTGTTTTCAAATCTAGCTATTCAAGATGCAAGTCTTCTGCAACCACAAGACTTAGAATAGTTCTAATAGAAGTCATCTTTACAACTAGAGAAAATATTTCATCAAAATCTATACCTTTTTTCTATGCAAAACCTTTTACCACGAGTCTGGCCCTATATCTTTTCTTACCTCCATCTTCTTCCTTCAACCTATAAACCTATTTATTTGGTAATGCTCTTTTACCTGCAGGCAATTGGACTAAGTCCCAAGTCTAATTCTATAGCAAGGAATCCATTTCCTCTTTCATGCCTAGCTCCCACTGCTTTTTGGTATCTACCTGCATTGGTTCTTCATAACCTTCAAGTTCACCATAATTAGTTAATAATATAGAATATAACGATGAATAAAATCTTTTCTGAGGTCTAGTTATCCTTGTAGAATGTCTAACACTTGTAGGAGTCTATGGGATAACTACTTGTTCCTGAGCATCAGGTACCACTGGCATTTTATTTTTTGGAATCTCATCCAGCACCACATATTCCTTTATGGCCTTTTCATGCTTATTTTCCTGTAGCTGATCCTTATACACGACCTTCTCATTGAATATAACATCTCTACTCCTAATGATTTTATGATTTTCATAATCCCATAATCGATAACCAAATTCATCTACTCCATATCCAATAAAGGTACATTTTTTAGAGTTAGCCTCAAGCTTGGTTTTGTTTTCAATATCAACATGGACAAAAGCTTCACAACCAAAGGTTTTCAAAATGAATAGTTTACCTTTTTACCCATCCATGACTCCTCTAGAATGCCACCATCCAAAGGATTTGAAGCTCCCCTATTTATTAAATAAACAACAGTATGTACAACATTTGCCCAAAACTGTAAGGGTAGTCCAACATGTAATCTCATACTCCTTGCATGCTCCATAATGGTCCTATTCATCCTCTTAGACACACCATTTTCTTATGGGGTTCCATGAACTAGTTTTTACCTACAAATTCCATTGTATGAACAATAATTTTCAAATTCTCTGCTACAATACTCACCTCCATTATCAGATCTGAGACACTTCAATTTTTTCCTGTCTCATTCTCAACCAAAGCTTTCCACTTTTTAAAAGTTTCAAATACTTTTGATTTTTATTTTAGGAAATACGCCCATGTTTTCCTAGTTGCATCATCAATAAAAGTAACATAATAATAAGAGCCACCAAGAGAAGATACCTGAGCTGGTCCCCATACATTTGAATGCACAAGCTCTAATTTTTCACTCTTCTTCTCTTTCCCAACTTTGAGAAATTAGACTCTTTTATGTTTTCCATAAACACAATTTTCGCAAAACTCCAAGTCAATCTACTTTAGACCTGGTAGCAATTTTCTGGAGTGAAGGATCTTCATCCCTTTCTCACTCATGTGCCCAAGTCTATGGTGCTACAATTCTATTTTTGTCCCTGTAGCAAGTGCTATAACTGTCTCAGGAGCAACTATTTCTGTAGCAACTAAGGTAGAGTAAGTATTACTAGTACACAAATACAATGTGCCTACCTTTTCACCTTTAGCTACTACTAATGCACCTTTAGTGACTTTCTAGAATTTATCTAAAAAGGTAACTATGCAGCCTTCACTACTTAGTTGTCTTGCAAAAATTAAATTCCTTTTCAAATTTGGAACATGTGTTACCTCCTATAGCAACCATTCATTTTTGTCCTACAACTTGATTTTTATCTTTCCTTTTCCAACAATCTGATAGGGTTCATCATCACCCAAATATACTTGTCCAAAATCACCTTAAACATAATCTACAAAATATTTACTACGGGGTATGGCATGAAATGAAGCCCCTAAATCTATTACCCAAGAATCATTAACATTATCTAAACACAGAACTAAAGCATTCTGCAATTTATTACTTGACTATCATCATGTTGTCCGTCTCCTTGTTTTCCCTTTCGAGGCCAACAATCCTTCTTCAAGTGTCCTGGCTTTCCATAGCGCCAACAATCCATTCTTCCCCTAGATTTAGATCTTCCTTTCTTCGACTTCCCTTGTGACTTCCCACGATTTGTTGGGTTTTTTCCTCTCTCCTTTGTTCTTCTCCTGTTCTCTATAGTCAAAGCATTACCTGATGTTGAAGTCTCACCTATGCTTTTCCATCACATTTCCTCACCAAGGATAACACCAACCACATCATCAAATTTCAATCTATTTGAACCAGAGATAGAGTTATTTACAACCATTATCAATCTATTCCAGCTTTCTAGCAAAGAACATAAAACCAAGAGAGCCCTCACCTCTTCATCAAAATTCACTTTTACAGAAGTTAACTGACTGGTAATCGTATAAAACTCATTTAAATGATCTGTCACAAATCCACCTTCAATCATTTTCAGATTAAACAAATGCTTCAAGAGAAATACCTTATTTGAGGCTGAAGGTTTTTCATATAATTTAGCCAAATGTTCCATCAAATCATTTGTTGTCTTTGCTTTTGTTATATTGAACGCCACAGATGGTGCTAGGCACAACTGAATAGTTCTTAGTGCCTTTCAATCCAAAATCTCCCATTCTTCTTCAAACATAGTAGCCTCTTTCTTTGTTTTTATTTGCAATGGCCACCATAGATCTTTTTAATACAAATAATCTTCCATAATTGATAATTTTGGTTGTTGAACTTCTCAACCTTGAATTTTCCTTTTTCCATTGCTTCCACTCACAAATAATCTTCCATAATTGATAATTTTGGTTGTTGAACTTCTCAACCTTGAATTTTCCTTTTTCCATTGCTTCCACTCAAATCTAGAGGTTTCTTGCCAATCAAACAAAATACACATAGCTCTAATACCAATTGTTAGGATTCAGACAGATTGGAGCAATAAACATTAACAATTATATGCAGATTATATAACCCAAAAATAACAATGAAGAATAACACAAAAATTTAATGTGGTTCACCCAATATGGGCTACATCAACAAAAACTTAGCCACCCAATGATTTTATTATCTAGTGCAAAGCAAATTACAATCTCACGAATTGATACCGCAACATACATCCCAACCGCTTATAACAAGCCTTTTTGGAAGCTTTTAGAGTTAGGGTTTTAAAAAGTCATTTTTTTTTACTTGACATTACAGTATTTGCATGATCAGTCGCCACATACCAACAAGTTGAACCTGAAACCAATGGTGAGCAAACCCACGACCCAAGCCACTCTGCTACCCATGTGGGCTATAAAAAAAAATATTATAATTTAAAACTTTTTCTATTTATGACACATTTTTTAATTTCAACCAATGTGCCTACACAAATTCAAAATTGTCATACAATTATTTGATGTACCCATTGCACACCAAGTGCGATTGCTAATTAGTTATACACCTAGGTTTCACACTTGACCTCATCGTGTCTCCAATGGTTTGAATCTTTATGAGTGGTGTAATAAAAAAATATTCCATCATCCTCCCAATTGTACTCCACCAATATAAATAATTTTATATTTTTTTAATAAATAAATAATTATCTTTAACCCTGTGATCAGCAGCAACTAACTAGTTAAGTGACGAGTACAATTCTTTGTCGTTCTCAGGGACTCACATCCTGCTTAAACTTTATCGAGATTTGACTCTTTGTACGGTTGTCATTTTTGTTAAATTATTTTTGGGGATCGTCCTATTGACCTATTCAACCACTAGGGTACATAATGTTATTCCCTTATTTCGATAATCATGTAAGGACGCTCCTAACCCATTCGTTTTGCCCCGAGGAGCCCTGTGATTTTTGAACTGTTGAATCGAACTTGAGGATACACAGGTATGGAAATATTATTGTACGGTTCAGGATTTAACAGACGACTGTATGACATATCTTTATTTTAACTGAAGATTTATAATTTTGATGTACCCTTTTGTATTCTTTTCCGAACAGAAATGTATATACTTTTAAAGCGCTGATTGCTGTAAAAAATTCTCAACTGTGGAAACCTCAAAATTAACCGAAATCCTGGATTATGCTTCTGGGTTTTTGTGGGTAAGTCTTGATCTGACAGGAAAATGAATGTGAGATGTTTTGGCTAATTTTTTTGAAGCACTAATATATTGAATGAGAACCAATTTATGATATCTTTTGATTGAATGTGTCTGTTCATCGTTGTTAAAAGACTGTTTTTTAGGTCATGGCTTGGAATATTTACAAAGAGATCCAAAACTGTTCTGCCCACGTTTAGTTTGCTTAAGCCTTGAGCTGTAGTCACGAAATGGTAGTTATCATATTTCTGCTAAAAGAAAATAACAGAACAGTCTGCCCATTTTTCTCTTTTCTGTTTAACGTAATTCAAAATTTAATATGATTTGTAGTATAGGCGCCTCAATACTTGAAGATATTTTTCTTGGATTACACTGTGGATGCCACAGCCCCTTTCATTATTTTTTGTTGTTCTTTTGACTGGTGAATTCCCCTTGCCCGGTTACATTCGGCTTGAATGCCGTGATCCACTGAGATATGCCATATCCAACCATTTCAATGTGGTATTTGCGTAGTTACAGTATTTTATGATATTTTTTAAAGGTTTGAACCAGGAGTTCTTTTTTGGAAGTCCTATATTTCACCGTTGGAGTGCATCCCATTAAACCACATACCTCCTTAGTTTGCCATCTATAATTTCAATCAGAGTGTTATGGAGCGTAGATCTCCATTTTGCGCATGTTGGCAGGGAAGGAGGGCTAACTACTCTGGTTTGAACCTGGAGCTCCTTTTAAGAAATCCTATACTTTACCATTTGAGTGCGTGCCATTCAACCACAGGCCTCCATAGTTTGCCATCTGTAATTTAGCCAGTATCACTGAGCTTAGGTTCATTTGGCATACACAGCCATAGAACGAGGGAAAACTGTTTTGGCAGGGAACCTTTTCTTAGTGGGGTTCAGACCTTGATCTTCTTTGTGACATCACCTAACCTTTGCTAACAAGCCAAGCCCATCAGACTAATTGAACTCCTTTTTATAATATGATTTTGGAGACTAGTTTCCCCGGAGGATTTTCTCATAAAATGCCAAACTGGGCCTGCCCTACGGTTCTTATTTGATTGATTATTTGAAACTCCAAGCCAGTCTTACCAAGACTCTGAATTGCCACTGAATCAGGAGGCTGATTTTTTGACTTGAACTAGGCAAAATCTTGCCACAGAATTGATACTAAACAAATAGTAGTTTCCGAAAAAATGTTATTTTAGTGATGATATTTAGAAAATTTTAGTAAGGGCCAGCATTATTTGACTTAGACTTGGCATGCCTTGTTTGGGCCTGCTGGGATTTGAATTCAGAGGACTTGCTGAGTTCTGTAACCCTGCTTCAAACCATTGGTAGGAAATCTTCGTTTTTGAGTTCTAAGGAAGATGTTGGCTTATGAGTGAACTATTTTGCTTTGAAACAGTGTTGCCGGTTCTGGTACTGGTCCTGGTTCGGGTTTGTGGATCCGGCTAATTCTTTTTTGGGGTTGGGTTTGTTTTGGGTTCGACCGTACAAAAAACATGTAAAAATTATATATATATATATATATATATACAGCCTAGAAGCAGAATTAAGATTAGAATATCACATAGCATCATATAAAGTTATAAACAACAAAACTACCATAAACTTGAATGTCATTTAAAACATGTATGATAAATATTCATCGTTCAAACTTCAAGTTCAATATTAAAATAATAATATCAAGTTCAACATTTTTAATCATCAAATGAATCTATTGAATCTTGCTGTCCCACTCCCTCCCTCGTATAGATCTCTGACTCAAAAGGAACCAAATCATCACTTCCACTCATCCTAATCACAGGCATAACCAGCCAATAGTCTTTTCTTATTAGTCACACTCTTCGCAAGGATAACAAACCTTGATCCAATACCACTTGATCTGTAAAATGCTAGAGATAGTCTCCAAGCAATCACCAATTACTGAATGTTAAATTGGCCACCTCTACAGAACCTCCTACACACTTGAGGTTCAGTTTGACCATTGAAATATGCAAGTAAACATGGTAAACAAGCGTAACACATCTATACTAATGCATCACACACTATCAGTTGCACTTGGAGAAGCCCTCAAAATGTGTTAATGTTATAACAGTGTCGGTTGATCCTTCCAGCTCACGTTCCTTGAGAAAGTCTTAAATTGAATGTAGCCATCGGCTATTCAATTTACCTCTTATTATTTTGTGCCTTATGATTTGGCCGACATGTATAATTATTTTGTGTCTTATGATTTGGCCGACATGTATAATTCGAAAATCATAAAGGTTACTTAATTTCTAAGGCCGACTTCATTGAAAGAATATATGACATTGTAAGAGGCCGACATTAAGACTTCGGTTCCTACATATAGACAGTTATTCATTCATTTCTTTCATCGGTAGAAAGACAGCTCTCCCCAGATCCGTCATTCTCAAGTGCGAACTCAATAAAGAATACTGACTCCATCTCTAGCAAATGCGAACATCTACCTCAAGTGAAATCAGTTCACTCATGCGAATAAGTCATCTCCATTGGTTGTGTCCAGGTGCGAACTACATCAGCAATCAGTGCGAACTCTGAGTTTCATACGCACATTCACCAGTTCAGTGTTTCCATTCAAGGACGAATTCTCAGTGACCGAATCTCAAAGTTACCAGTTCGATTGTTGTTGAAGTCTGAGAAGTTGAAGACATACTGTATATTATTAGATCTATATTCTCAGGTGTGATCTAGAGCATACTATCTGTCATTCCTTATTGCTTGACACTTGTTATTGGTCTTGTATTAGACCTTATTGTATTTTGCAATCTACTACTGTCGCATCTAATATAAGAGAGATCTTTGTTGCTGGGTTTTTCTCCCTCAAGAGGAGGGTTTTCCCAGGGTACATGCTGTGTCATTTTGTCTGATTTTGATTTAATTTCTGTGCATTTACTTCTGATCACATAATTTAACATGGTATCAGAGCGGGTTTGAGGATCGTGATCAGATTATTGCACTCAGATTATTGCATTCAGCTTGTCAAGATGGTGTATGATCTGAAGTTCGAAGGTCCATGCGATTCCATGTCTCATTCAGCGTTATCAAGCTGTATACCTTCCAACTCCAGCACCTGGATAATCGACAGTGGTGCCTCCCGCCACATAACCGGATTCAAGGAACACTTATCCAATTTGGTGGAAAAGGAATCTGCTGATCAAGTCATCATTGGAGATGATGCCACCTACTCCGTAAAGGGAATTGGAACCTCCACACTTCACTTGGATTCTGGCATATCGTTTCAATTGGGTAATGTTCTTTATGTTCCCGGAATCAAGCGTAATCTTATTTCTATTTCAGCTTTGGAAGATAAAGGATATCAAGTTGCCTTCTCCAAAGGCAAAGTTCTAGTGTGGATGCAGAACTCTAACTTCAAGGATGCTCAAGTAATTGGAGTAAGACATGATAACCTCTACAAGGTCTGCTCACATCCGCTTCAAGCATTGGTTCATGACTCTACCAGTCTTTGTGATCTTTGGCATCGGAGATTGGCTCACTTACACTTCCGTGCCCTGCCCATTATGGAAAAGATGGTGACGGGTCTTCCTAAATTCAACTCGGAGCACGAAGGTACATGCAAGGGCTGCGCATTAGGTAAGAACATAAAAGCCCCCTTTCATAGTAGAGAAAATAGATCTAAGTGTATTTTAGACCTAATTCATTCTGATTTATGTGGTCCTATGTCTATTCCTTCTTCGAGTGGTTTTTTGTATTATGTTCTCTTTATTGATGATCACTCTAGGAAGACTTGGATTTATTTTTTGAAATCTAAAGAATCTGAGGAAGTACTGGATAGGTTTAAAGAGTTTAAAGCTTTAGTAGAAAATCTTTCTGGTAAACGAATTAAGGTTCTCAGATCTGACAATGGTGGAGAATACACCTCTAGTAGTTTTCGAAACTTTTGTACTGATGCAGGGATTAAGAGGGAGCTCTGTGTTCCCTATAATCCACAACAAAATGGTGTTGCCGAAAGGAAGAACAGGACAATTGTGGAAGCAGCAAAGGCCATGATTCATGATCAAGATTTGCAAACCTTCCTATGGGCAGAAGCTTCTAGGACAGCAGTATATGTTCAGAACAGATGCCCTCATAAGATCTTGGAGAATATGACTCCAGAAGAAGCCTTTTCAGGGAAGAAGCCTGAAGTCAGCCATTTGAGGATCTTCGGTTGTCCTGTCTATGTTCATGTTCCCAAAGAAAAGAGAACCAAACTGGAGCCTTCTGGCAAGAAGGGAATCTTTGTGGGCTACAGTGAGACATCAAAAGCTTACAGAATTTACATTCCAGGTCAGAAGTTGATAGAGATCAGTAGGGATGTCACATTCGAGGAAGATGTTGCATTCAGGAGATCCAGAGGGATTCATATGGAGATTGATAATGAAGAGTCTACTCAGGACATGGAGGTTGACCATACTCCTGAGATTCAGAGGGAGACAATGGAACCAAAGGAAGATCTTGATCCAGTTGAACCCTTGGAACCTACTGATGGGCCTACTGACATTGCTATTGGGAGGAAGAGACCTCTATGGGCTAGTCGCACTATGCAAGAGGCTGAAAACTTTGCAGCTCCTAGAGGCACATTCAGAGAAAGCAAAAGGCCACATAAGTTCTCCAGTTATGTTGCCTTAATGAGTCAGATTATAGAATCTGAGCCTTCCTGTTTTGAGGAAGCATCCAGTCTTCAAGTCTGGAGAGATGCTATGACAGAGGAGTATCAGTCAATTCTCAAGAACGATGTTTGGGATATCGTTCCTAGACCCAAGGGCAAGTCTGTGGTATCTTCTAAATGGCTATTCAAGATTAAACATGCTGCAGATGGAAGCATTGAGAAGTACAAGGCAAGATTTGTGGCTCGAGGGTTTTCTCAGAAAGAGGGAGTTGACTATGATGAGACCTTTGCTCCTGTTGCTCGCTACACTTCTGTCCGAACCATCATTGCTATTGCTGCATCTAGAGGATGGAAGATTCACCAGATGGATGTGAAGACAACTTTTCTCAATGGAGTAATTGAGGAAGAGGTTTACATAGAGCAACCTGATGGATTTGAGATTCATGGGAAGGAGTCACATGTTTGCAAGTTGAAGAAGGCCTTGTATGGTCTTAAGCAGGCTCCTCGTGCATGGTACGAAAGGATTGATCAGTATCTATCAAGCCTGGGTTTCTTGAAGAATGATGCTGATTCAAATCTCTACTTCAAGGTAATCAATGGTGATGCATTAATTTTGGTTTTATATGTTGATGATCTAATCCTCACTGGAGAAGATCACCTGATTCTTGAATGTAAGAAGGATTTAACTTCTGAATTTGAGATGAAGGACCTTGGGCTCATGCATTACTTCCTTGGTTTAGAAGTCTGGCAGAGGCCAGATGGTATGATTTTAAATCAAGGGAAGTACACCATTGACATACTTAAGAGATTTGGCATGATGGATTGCAAATCCATGTCTACTCCCATGGAGACCAATCTTCATAAACTGAAGGAGGCTGCAGCTAGTTCAGATTTGGTGGATCCTACATTGTACAGACAGCTGATTGGATCCTTGATGTATCTAGTTAACACTAGACCTGATATTTGCTATGCAGTGAGTGCACTTAGCCAGTTTATGTGTGATCCGAGATAGATACATCTTGTTGCAGCCAAACATATCCTGAGATACTTGCGTGGCACAGTTGGATATGGGTTGAAGTATACTTCAGATGCAGACTTGGAGTTACTTGGTTTCACTGATTCTGATTGGGCAGGCTGTGTTACAGATCGGAAGAGCACCTCCGGCCGTTTGTTTGGGTTCTGCCATGATTTCCTGCGCAGCCTTCAGAGCATTGAGTACACAGTAGGCCGAGTATATTGCAGCTGTGCATGGCAACTAGAAGTAGTGTGGCTTCAAGCTCCTTGCAGGATTGTTTGGACAATCAATGGAGCCTACCATTATTCATTGTGATAATCAGAGTTGTGTGAAGCTTTCTGTCAATCCTGTGTTTCATGACGAACCAAGCATGTTGAGATCAAGTACCACTATATCGTAGATATGGTACCAAAGTCGCATGTTTGAGGTACATTAGCATCATGAGCGACGGGCAGATATTCTCACCAAGCCTCTCGCCAGTAAAGTT
The DNA here is from genome assembly GCA_007258455.2 of Sequoia sempervirens. Lineage (NCBI taxonomy): Eukaryota > Viridiplantae > Streptophyta > Pinopsida > Cupressales > Cupressaceae > Sequoia > Sequoia sempervirens. The sequence goes on from VDFB02193867.1 coordinate 556,024,931, forward strand.
CGTGTACTTCGAGACAAGCTTGGTATGGTGGAGAATCCAAACCTTGACCGAGTATGAGTCTCGTGATCGGAGCCTTGCTTAATGAGTTCTTCTCTGTGAGAGAAGTTCGAGGTGAAATCCCTTGTTAATGCACCTTTTCTGTGGACGGAAGAATTTGAGGTGAAAGCCCTCGTTTCCACCCTCTGAGAGAGTCATGGTGGATGTCATGTGTGCGACTCCATGACATATCTTGTACTTGTGTTTCACCCTCTGAGAGAGTCATGGTGAAAGTCACTTGAGGTGACAACATCACGCAAGTGATGAACACTTGTACTTACTATTGCATCTTCTTCTGTGACGGAAGAATTTGAGGTGAAAGCCCTCGTTTCCACCCTCTGAGCTAAGTCATGGTGGATGTCATGTGTGTGACTCCATGACAACATCACGTGAGAGAGTCCGTGATGATCTTTCTGTACTTGTGTTTCACCCTCTGGGAGAGCCATGGTGAAAGTCACGTTGAGGTGACACCATCACGCAAGTGATGAACACTAGTACTTAACCATGTGATGGTTGATATCACATTGAGGTGATATATCTCTCTTTATATCTGATTGCAGGCAACAGTAGCAGATGAACTTCATGTGGAGATAATTTTTCAGCTGGAAGATCTCTCCCTAGCTGAGAGGGAGTGTTAATGTTATAACAGCGTCGGTTGATCCTTCCAGCTCACGTTCCTTGAGAAAGTCTTAAATTGAATGTAGCCATCGGCTATTCAATTTACCTCTTATTATTTTGTGCCTTATGATTTGGCCGACATGTATAATTATTTTGTGTCTTATGATTTGGCCGACATGTATAATTCGAAAATCATAAAGGTTACTTAATTTCTAAGGCCGACTTCATTGAAAGAATATATGACATTGTAAGAGGCCGACATTAAGACTTCGGTTCCTACATATAGACAGTTATTCATTCATTTCTTTCATCGGTAGAAAGACAGCTCTCCCCAGATCCGTCATTCTCAAGTGCGAACTCAATAAAGAATACTGACTCCATCTCTAGCAAATGCGAACATCTACCTCAAGTGAAATCAGTTCACTCATGCGAATAAGTCATCTCCATTGGTTGTGTCCAGGTGCGAACTACATCAGCAATCAGTGCGAACTCTGAGTTTCATACGCGCATTCACCAGTTCAGTGTTTCCATTCAAGGACGAATTCTCAGTGACCGAATCTCAAAGTTACCAGTTCGATTGTTGTTGAAGTCTGAGAAGTTGAAGACATACTGTATATTATTAGATCTATATTCTCAGGTGTGATCTAGAGCATACTATCTGTCATTCCTTATTGCTTGACACCTGTTATTGGTCTTGTATTAGACCTTATTGTATTTTGCAAATCTACTACTGTCGCATCTAATATAAGAGAGATCTTTGTTGCTGGGTTTTTCTCCCTCAAGAGGAGGGTTTTCCCAGGGTACATGCTGTGTCATTTTGTCTGATTTTGATTTAATTTCTGTGCATTTACTTCTGATCACATAATTTAACAAAATGGACTTGTTTTGGTGTTTAATGTGTTTTGCAAGTCAATAGTAGGGTTCATAGGTGTGCCCAGTCAAATCAATTGACTAAGATAATTAAAAAAAGCAAAAAAAAAAAAGGCATCAAAATTTGACACTGCAGGGATGGGTTCCTTGTGGGTTCGCCCAGATCTGCCCAGGTTTGCCCAGGTTCGTCCCATGCAAACCAGGTGGCCTTTAGAAGCCCCCAGCCTGGACCCACAAGTGAACCAGACCGGGATCCGGCCGGTCACCAGAGGGATTCAGTAACACAGCCTTGAAACATTTGCTTAAGTTCAATTTCATTTATTTAATTAGCAACTATCTTCAATGAATATAATTTTTAGTGATTTTCTCATTCCAACCGGATATAAATTTTGATCTTGAAGCTATTAATCAATAGATGGGAGGTCTCAATCTAATTATAAATCGTTTTGGTTGGTTTTTCATTAATCAATAGATGGGAGGTCTCAATCTAATTATAAATCGTTTTGGTTGGTTTTTCAATTTGGATGGAATTCAGAACACAAGGGGAAGGGACTAATTCTAAATTAATATCCATAGGTCAATACACTATCCTTGTTTACATTCCATTGTATATATCCAAACTACATAATACATGTGTTCCTATATTTCAGGATTGAGCACGCCATATAAAGTAAGCTAAGTATATATGTAGCTTCATTCCTATTGTGCATTCCCAGTGTATTCTTTTGTATATATATATATATATCTATCTATAATTTTTTTTAGCAGTAGCAGCCTTTGTTTTACCAGTTGGATTGCCAAAGCATGGATGTTATCACTGAATTTTTCGTGGCTTTGGGGAGAGTCTGGATCCTCCCTCGATGGTTTGGATATAAGTTACAATTGCAAATGGCTCACAGAACACCTCAGTTTGGTTGTTTAGCGTGAATTTACATTTATAACTGAATTGATCCGTGTGATCATTGAGTTGAAGAATTTCTGTTTCTCTATCACTTTTATGTTTCATCTGTGACTATGCTATATCTTTTAAGCTGAACTACTGCATGGATCACCAATTTTTACTTATCGTGAAAAAAGTATACAAAAATAAATAAACTTTGGCTAGAATGTATTATAAGATTTGTTTGCCTTTTCAGGTGTACTGAACCAATCTATGAAATGCTTTCCGTTTTTATTGATTTGATTTGATTTGCTATTCACTCTTACATGGATAAATGCTTTCCACTTTTTGTAGTCTTCTTCTAGGAACCCTTTATATTGTATGACCTCTGTTATAAACTGAAACAAAATAATACTTGTGATAGCAGCGCATCTGAAAATTTATACATCAAAGCTTTGCTTAGACTAAAATACTTAGTGAAAATAAAATATAATTATGTGAAGTTATTTTTGTTGTAAATGTAATGCTATCCTAATTGTTGAATGATAGCAAATTTCTTATGCTTTACTGAGCTGATTCTGTTCGTGTCAGAATATTTATATTGATAAGTATACTGAGGCTTGTGATATAATCACTTACCATGGATACAATGCACACCTCATTTTTTTATATTTTATTGTCAGTTTTTGTGTTGGCAAAGTATGACATACTGAGTATGCTTCTACTATGCGAATTATATCTTGTGAATGCCTTCTAGGATATAGACACCAATGCATAATGAAATGAGGTTTTACATTTTGTTTAAGTTAATGGAAGACTTGATTCTCTATACTACACTGCAGCAAGTGCTGATATTTGAGTATTACAACTTTCTTTTTTGTAGATATACCAAATATTCCTAAAATGGATGATAGAAGAAAAGAGCAAAAAACAGTAGGCAAAGAGCCACAGTCAAGATCATGTGCTAGCACCGAGACATCTAACTCTGGTATTATTTTAACTCACACCTCATAGTTTACTGAAATTTAATTCAATTTAAAGAGCTAATGGTTGTGAGTTAGCTCATGTTTTAGGGTAGTTATGTAATGGTTTGTAATTGTGATGAATAGTAGATTTGATTGCTGGAGTGCACAATGAGATTACCATGGGATGCATCATCAGTCGGCTGCCATGGTATGAAATACCATTACTAAGGACTTTGAACAGAACATGGGATACCGTCCTCAACAATCCTAACTATGCTAATTACTTTAGACACCATCAGTGTCATGTCCTTGCCAAATCGATTGTTTTCTACATGAAAAATTCTTCAACTGGAGGTGATAAGCTAATGCTTTATCAAGATGGTTCTGTGAGAAAGTTACCTTTACCTCGTAGTATTCCTTCCAGATCCATGCTGAAGATTCTTGTTACTGGCCATTGTGTATATTTCCTGACTCTTACAGAGAACGATCAAAGTATGTACAATGTATATACACTTGACTTAGCACGGGGAATGATTGGTTGGCAAAGCCTTTCCCCATTACCAAACAGGGGAAATTGTGTATACATTGCGAGGTGTCCTGATGGAAACTCCGCCTACATGTTGATGCTGAATGATGCAATTTCTAAAGAGGCAGAAAACAAGTGGTCTGTGTGGATGCATAAAATTAAAGCCAATGGAAGCTTCTCAAAATGGAGAAGCATTCCCCTTTCTCTTCCTCTGCTTAATCAACTGACCAAGAAATCTTATCCACCTAAATACCTTGATATACAGACAAGTGATGACAAAAGACATATCTATGGGAGAGTCTCACCTGTGTCATTGTCACAGTTGGCCATTATGAAAATCTGTGAGCCTGAGCATCACCATTACCCTGAAGTTCTTTTGGTATTTAGAGAGGATCATGGTTTTGGGGTTGTTTCAAAAATAAGTCGGATTTGCTGGCGGGGTAACAGTCAACATGAAAGATTTACAGTCGTGCTAAACAAAATAAAGGTGCAGAATGTTGAGGATGAAGCAACTAAGGGCCAAGGTGAGCTGAGTGCATTTCAACGTTGGTGGAGGTCCCGCTGCGGTAATGAGCTGATGGGAGATCAGAAAGCAACATTTAAACTAGACAAGCGATGGCTAGGAATGGAAACAATTTTTAGCTTTGAGGAAAATGACTTCATGTTGAATAAGTTTTTCATGCTGGCACAGCAAGGCTTTGTATGGCCCTACATACGTCTCGCCTCTGCCTGGCCTCCTGAGATGACATTCCAATATGTTGTGAATCGAGAATACATTAGAGGTGGGGGCAAATTTTGGCTAGACACAAGTTTTGATTAGGTGAAACCTAGGGTTATTCCCCTAACAATTTGTCATGTGATCCCAAATGCTCTGACACCACTCCTATGATCCAAAATCAGAAATATGCCAAAATAATTAAGTGTAACAGTTTAGATTCTTAAAATTGTTTGGATTTCTGAACATAGAGATCTAAATTTGTAAAATTGAAAACTTAAGTTTTAGAAACAGAAATCTGAATCAATCAGCAATTTGAAACAAGCATGGAGATCTGGAATTGCAATGCTATAAAATGAGAAATAATTTTATGACAGAAAAATTTCTATATAACCGTGTTGGAAACTAAAATTAAACCAACTATATAACTATGCTGGAAACTAAATTAGAAGTTGTGAAACCTGGAATAAACTGTTGAAAAGAAGATATTCATCCAAATATATTGCTGAAAGGTCATAATTAAAATTAGTTTTTTAAGGTCATGATTTGACAAACTGTCTGGTACTCTCCTCTGCAAGAAACCCTCAGATATTTTACACGATATAAGAATAGTGTATTGAATTTCTGGATTGAAACTGTGTATTATTTTTTCACATCAACATTTTGGATTATACTCCATGATCCATCATCAGGATGCAATACAGATTGAGGTGAGAGTGAAAAAATTAGCAGCAGACTTGGATAGATAAATAGGTGAGGGGTTGAGTTAGTCTATGGACTGGAAATTTAATGATACAATGTAATAATTTTATCAACCTGATAATTGAATTGATATTTTACACAATCTAATATCTTTATCACCCTGAGGATTGAATTTATGTTTTTGCTTTGAGAGCCCTTCTCTTTTATCAAGGTCATCAATTTAACTCTCAATTTTTTTATTTTTACTAATTTGAAAGGCCAAGGATTATTATTGTTCTCTATATGGAGGGGCTTAATTGAGTGAGAGAGTTTACCCTTCTGAAATGTGTCAAAAAAAAAGTACTAATTGTTTGTACCAGAATATTTCAGGCAAGTGCATGCCGAATGCCAAGTTGGTCTTGATCAACGTTGTAACCGTCTTTTATTTCTGAATAAAATTATTATTCATAACTATTTATAGCTGGGTACAAAATGTTTTATGGAGGTTATTATTTGCAAATAATATATCATAATCATCAATAATTTTGAAGCATTTTGAATTACCAATTATAAGTATCAATCACTTTTAATTATATCTTGATAAATTTTTAATAAAAATGTAATACTTTTGAAAAATTACTAGCCTTTTTAAATAATATCATTGTCTTAATGCCAATTAGTATTTATTTTCTTTATAAATTTTATGGAAAGCTTTATATTTATTGCATCATATTTTAATAACGCCTTATTTAAAAAATTTAACAATATATTAAAATTTATAATTTATCTTAAAGACCGGCCATATTTAATAATAAGACCTTGTAAGGAAAATATATTGTCATTTTACTTAACTATTGTTATTTTCTTTTAGTACTTGTTTGGTAATCAAGGATAATCTAAAATGAAAGAGATTTACTGATGAGATATATACTTATGCTAATTAAAGTTATCAACATTTTGTTAACTTAGAAGAGATAGTATGTATTATTGTCGGTGAATGGATTTAGTCTTGTCAAATCTACAATAGTTATTGGGATGAAAACCTCTCTACAAGATGGGAAGAGTCTATTTATTGAAACCAATACATCAAATAATATAAAGATTGTCTGTTGTACAAGATAATTTCATTTCTTAGATTTTGCAGCAATTTATAAAATGAATGTCTATAAGATTGGTGAATGTGTAGATTTTATCAAATAATACAAAGATTATTTTTTTGTACAAGATAATTTCATTTCTTAGATTTTGCAACAATTTATAAAATGAATGTCTATAAGATTGGTGAATATGTAGATTTTATCAAATAATACAAAGATAATTTTTTTACAAGATAATTTCATTTCTTAGATTTTGCAACAATTTATAAAATGAATGTCCGTAAGATTGGTGAATATGTAGACTTTATCAATACAAAATATAGTTTGGAAAACTCACACAAGAGTAATTACTTTGAAATGAATTATGATCAAATTTGCAAAACACTTATTTAGTTATATCTAACAACAAAAAATTACAACTTCAACCAAATAGAGAGTCAAAGTTTTGATTTAGAGTTTGTTGTTTCCCAAATTTTTCAAAAATTCAAAAAGCCTTGTTCTCTTGCACAACTTTACAAAATTTGGTGTAAGCTCATATTTATAATCTTTGTTCACTAATTGTTAGGCAACTATCATAAATAAAAATAACATCGCAAAAGTGTTACACCCTCAAAGTGAGTTGAAATATTAAACATTAGACATAATAACATAGTACATATTTAAATAGCTAAAATTGACACTTGAGAGACTGTTTACATATGCATGCTTGTACAATTGAATCTTTGCTCAAATATTCTTTAGTATTAATTTCTTCAATGATGATGGTATCATCCATCATCACCTTGTCGTTTGACCTCTATTAGTACTCCTTAAATGTACTCAATGTTTCATTAATTATATCTAAAGCAACACCATCTATGTAGTTGGAGTGAAAGTGGTAGGAAATCTAAATGTTCACAACTTGATATGCCTTTGAGAGCTTTGTATCAACTTGCTTTTCAAATTCTTTGAACATGAACTTTATTATCATCAACACATTAAGATAAGAAGAATTAAAATTGAAAGGTTAATTCAATCCTTGATTATTCATTTCAACCAAGTTTTCTTTGGGAGTATCTGTAAAATTAATAGTTTGGTCTTCCTTGTAAAAATGCTTTGTTGTCTTCTCAATCAAGTTACAAGTGTCCATTATGAAATCAACAACATTGTTACAAGAATCCTCTAGCTTCTTTACGCCAAGTAAGTAAATCCTTAGCTTTATTATTTCAATCCATTCCATGAGCAATGATTGATTTTCCTTATCCAAAATGCTTTCTAATGCAAGTGTTTCAAAATTGACTATAAGCATTTTCTCGATTTGGGTAAAGATTATCCATAGGAATTTATAGTTCCTCTCTATATTTGGCTGACAACTCTTTAATCAAGTAAAAGTGTTTATTAACTATATCATATTGGGCCATAGCATCTTCAATGACTTTAGACCTTGTGACAATAGGTCAATTAGCCATTGCTTTGTAGCATTTAAAATATATTTCATTTCTTTAATGGTAGAGGCATCTTCTTGAGAAATTGTGATAGGGGTGGCAATTAGCACATCAGAAGATTGGAGAGGGACAACCAAGTGTTTGATGTAAGAGATTAGTTGGCTTTGCTCCTTTGACCATTTTTTGGGATTATAATCTTTATCCATTCAAGAGATAATAGTGGTAACAACTATTTTCATACCTCTATTTCAAATTCTCTTATTTGCTTCCCCAATTAACTAGAAATTTGATACTTTAAGGGTATCAACTTTCTCTCATCTTTGTCAACCATTGGAGTGGCAACCTTTGCAACTCTTGAACCTTGTGCATCTATGAAAATAGAAGAAATGACTTTAGCTTGAGGTGACTTTTCCATCATAAATGTGAGGTAGAGAAATCATCAACCAAGGGCTTTTAGATCCTTTTTCTCTTTTTGGTTGCAAGGTCCAACCAAGTGGGAACCATAGCCAGAGATGGATCGTTGTATTTTTAAACTTCTTGTTGGTCTTGGTTGTCTTGGACAATTTGCTCATTGGATTGTAAGAGAAGAGAAGAAATAGGTGTTGGAAAATGGTATGGGTTTTTATCAAGATGGAAGAGGAGACATAGGAAGAGGTTGAACAAGAGCTTGCTCTTGCAAGGAGACAAGGGCATAAGAGGTTGCCCCTTTTGCATTTTCCTCAGAGAGTTCCCTAACCTTAAAAAAATAATTGGGACTTCTCTTCCTTTGGAGAGGTTATTCTTCCACCTCTACTTGCTTTTCTAGATCCAAAATGCTCAAATTTGGAAGCCTTTGCTTTGGTGTTTTCATTTTTCTTTGAACTTTCTTTTTCTTCTTAAGATGAGCTTTAGGAGCCTTGCTATCTTTGGGTGCTTACTTGGTGGCAAGGTTAGGATCTTCTAGCATTTTTTTGAGCCAAGTTAGGCTATTACCAATAACTCTTTTACTTGTAACCTCTAATGAGCTTTCCTCTTCCTTTGACCAATTTATAGATGGAATAGGCAATTCAGAAATGGTTCTTTGATTATAAGCACCATTAAGAACGTTACCTTTATTTGATATATTCTTTGGCACACTTGCAATTCCAAATGCTTTGATTAGAAGGCAACAAGTCTTAAATAACTTCTCTTCCTCAATTCATGTTCATTATGCAATCAACCCAAAAATCTTCTAGGTTGAAATTATGCTTATAGGGACATCCTACATATTTCTCCATGTTTCCCTTAGGGTCAAAGAAATACCTCTTATCATGTATGTATAGATTCAACTTAGAGGGTTCATCTTCATAACTCTTTACTGAGAGGAGAGAGGTACACGTATATTTAGTGACGTGAAGGGGAAACTAAACACCTATTCTATGCTTGCTAGATAAGACTTTATGCACTTCACATACTTGCCTTGTCAATTTGAGCAATACTATCTTATCACTCACATGCTTTGGCAAATTAAAATGAGTACCTATGAAGCCTATAAATTTGACATATGTGAAGGCTAAGAGTTGGATGAACCAATTCTCCTACTCAATAATAGTAGTTATATCTTTTAAAGAAAATTGTCTATTCAAATTCTTTTTCCATTCATTCAATCAAATTAAAAAAGGCATCATTAAAACTTGGATTGTTGTATTTTGAAACTTGTTGTTGGTCTTGATTGTCTTGGACAATTTGCCAGAGCCAGAGTTGGATCTAATTGGGATATAACCCCTTGAAGTGACCTTTAGTTTCCTTTAGTTCTAATTGGGATATAACTCATACACTTTTTTTTTTGTCCTACTGTTGTACCCATTGTTCCATTTTGGTCAATCTAGGGAAAATGACCTCCTTGGCATCATATAAACAATATAAGAAGTCATGTAGAACTTTGTAGTTTTTTGAACTTCAAATAGTTGGTTATGCAAGTTATCATTGATGAGGGTTGCCAAATCATTTTTTTCTATTTTCCAAGATGATGACAATGAATTTAAACATCCAGGATTGAAATTCCCTATAGCTTTAGGGAAGTCCATTATTGTGTTGAAAAGTGTGACCAAGTCATTGATCTTTGCTTGAAAATCACTCCTAATGAGTACCTTTGACATTCTTGAAGAATATAACCTTGGTTCGATTAATCAAATCTTGTTCACGACTCTTAGATATGAATAAGGGTTTAAGCTATAGAATTCCAAACTAACAACACTCAATGATACATATTGAGCATGATGTGATAATTGGAAGGTTTCTTCAATGATATCAAGGGTGATGTCCAAGAAAACTTCATTTGCAAGACCTACAATTTTCTTGCTTTGAGGGTCATAGTATTTGCAATATCCACTATCAAGTCTAGAGATTGGATGGAAGTAGGGAAGGGAAATGTCTACACTATTCCACTATCTACTATGCACTTGGCATGTCAATCATATCCTTTGTATTTATTCATTTTACGGAATCCCCCATACCTATACCCCAGATCAATATCTATTTAATTCATTGTAGATGATTTTTGAAAGAGGGGTCATCCCCTTGAATTCATATTTTATTTTTTCTACTCATGGTGAAACTATATGAGGTCTTAAGGTGGGTTACAAGAAAAAGAAAAGAAAAAGCACAAGTGTACATGAGTTTTGTTTCTTAGCTAGTAGTTTTGTAGGGATTGCAGAGTGTGGAAGTAGACAATCAAAATGCAAGTGATGCAAAGATGCATGAGAAGCTTGAAAACTCATAAAACACAAGTATTGTAGAATTGTGTATAGTGGAAGTAAGTCTATAATTAACAAATGTTACGAGGTTGCATGACATGCTCACAATTTTGATGTAACATATGACTATTGAAGAGATTTGGGATGTGAAAGAAAATGTGCAAGTTTCAAGTTTTACAGGCGTGTGCAGGAAGTCCACAAACCTATAAAAAATATTTTAAAGGAAAGTAATTAATGTAATTTGTGTGAAGGAATTAAGTTTATGCAAACTCAAAATTTAAGCATAGTGAGTAGCAAGAAACATTCAAATAGTGGGAGAGATTTTGTACAATAAATACAAGCCCTAAGGGCACAAATGTGTGATATCCCTCTCGCTTGTCCAAAGAAATTGAATAAATTTATGCCAAACAATCTTTTATAGGTAGATATAGATTATAATTAAATGCTGATCAATCTTCATAATAGAATCGTGGATCTGAAAGAAGAACAATTTCCTTAATAAATTGGATTAAATATGAGCAAAGGCAACAATCAGATAATGATAAGGTGATAAGAAGAGATGATCATAAAGACCAACAAACATACTCAAGGCAGGTCGGCGATCTCAAGCAAGGAGTATTGTTAATAAATTAATTATTTCTAACATCAATTCCCCCATTCAAACATAATTTAGAAGACCGTAAATTAAAAGGACATCGATTAACATCAAACCAAGAGATGCGTCCTTTGACAAGAAGGTGCAATGAAAGACCATGTCTTTTAGCCAAATCATGGATATTAAATGAGAGAGGTTTCAAAGCAAATGATCATGGATTAAGTTTGGGGATTTATACATTTCTACTGGCAGATCAAGGTGCTCCTCGGGAGCTAATGACCACATACTACTGGCTGCATAAATAGTGGATAGATATCAGACACCCAGCCAATGAACCAGTCACATAAAGTGAAGGATTAAAATCAGAAACAACGATTGATATAGACATCTAGTTGCCCCATATTCATATCCATGTAATTGATAAGAAAATAATACACATCGAATATATTGTGATGTCTATTGTCCATTCCTAAATCAATTATCATTTCAAATTACATCTCAAAATTTATATTAGATATTGGTTGCATTCTACAAGCATATTATCTATTGTTTTCAATATACAAGTCAAATAACCTAATCAACATTAACTGGTGAAGGTAGCTCTTAATTGACTAAAGTATATCATTAAAAATTGATTGATTCCTAGCCTAATTCTTCTGAGAATAAAGATAAATTTATAAGGGGGCATTGCAAAATTCATATAGGGGGGTTTCAAGGAAGTGTGTGATTGCACTGTTCAAACCAAACATATGATTGTTTTATGCAAAAAGGATGCAAGCAACATGAGACAAATGAGGTGTACTTGGTAGTGTAGAAGGAAATGTTTAAATCAAACATGTGTGTAAGCATTACAAAATGGGGAGGTAGGAATGCAAAGCAAGTTTGTAGGTGTGCACGATTGTGCCTTAGTTCCATGATTTTGACTATTAGATATGGTTTGTGAAATTGTGGGGCTTAGGAGAAATGATGCATATTTGTAAATCAAATGATTTGTGAGCAATGAATGTGAATCCACACAAAATTCATATGTAGAAATTTGAAAGGTTGGAGCATGTTGAGTTTTTATCACTTGCATTGGAGGTTCTAACTTGTGGTACGTATTGCTTTAACCTTGTGGGATGAGTGACCAAGTGCACATAAACTTGTAGAGATGCAAGAGAATTATGCATCTCCACAAAATACTTAAGAACTTATAATTTTTTATTTTCACTCTTCCAAAACAAGAACAAAAAATCTTTCAAATTGATTTGTGACTTGACTTATCATGGTAAAGACATTTTAACCATGCCAAAACTTTAAATTAGGAAGAAAATCACATAGCTAAGCCAATAAGTTCAAAATTTTAAAGAGTTCTTTTCAAATCTTATAAAAGGAAACTTATTCCCTACTTTAAAATGGAAGAATACAAAATTCACTCTAAAGCAAGAGAATATATTTTTTATCTCAAAATAATGGAATTGATTATTTTATGTCTAATTGGATGATTATGATTTAATACCTAACATATTCCTAACTTTTTAGATGACACATGCACTCAAAGTTTTGAAGAGGCCATTTCAAATTTTGAAAAGGATAAATTGTTCTAGAATTTCATAAATGATTTTATTTATATACTCCATGTTATATATATATATATATTTCACAATTAAGTTTATAATTTATGGATACACAATCTATGTATATACACAGCTAGTAGTGATTTCCAATCTCATGGGAAAACACACAAACTAAATATGCAACCACTAAAAAAACTTAATAACCTTGTTAAATTCCATACAATGTTAAAAGGAATTGAATTGGTGTACATCATGAGAATGTAAATAGTAGAAGTTGAAGAAAGCCATCAATTGATTATGTTATGCTTGTGATTCTTGATTCATAATTGAGGGGGTGAAAAATCGTAGGTTGAAGATTTCTTAGTATAACTACTTAAACCTTGCAACTTTTGGTGCAATTGTTAAAGTTGACCATGATGGTGATTGAGTTAGAATTCTTTTTGTAAAACAATTTTTATTTTAATATTTGGGTTTTAGTATTATAGACTAGAGTTTTGCACTAAGTTGTGTATGCCTTTTAATTACAATATAATTCTCTATTGTATTTGACAATCTAATTCAATCACAATATTGTTGATGCAACTTTCAACATGCCACTTGTACAAATAGAGTTCTAAGCACACTTTTCTTGAAAGAGGATTATTCAATCCTCCCAAGGTTGGAGCTATTGTTGATAAACAATTACTTCATGTAGACCTCAAGTATGCATATTGTTTTACACAAGGATTATGAATTTGATAATTAATAGTTGTCTAAAGTTCAAAATTTGTAAAGAAGATTTAATTAAAACCTAAGCAATAAATCCATGCTAGTAAATCTTGCTAAAAAAAATCTCAAGTGATGGTAGGGTTAAAGAGAAAATATATTATTCTCAAGAGAGCTACATAAGTTATCCTTGTTATATATACATTCACACATCCAAAAATAATAATAATTGAGCATGTATCCACTTCTTAGCACACAATGCAACACATACTTAATTTACCAACTAAATAATAATTTTGAAATTAAGATTAAATAATTTTCTAGGTTAATTGGATGGCCATGGATGTGCGCATAATCCAACTATGATAAAAAGTTTATGTTTTTGATAGAGGTAAAAACAGGTTTTGAAGGGACCCAAAACCTTTTACAATAAAAAAACAAGGCTGCAGATAGAACAACTGACAACCAACCAAACACCAGCCCCCAAACAAGACTCATCAAGATTTACATTTAGAACTACTCTTGTGGGAGCGAAGAGTCATATCAAAAGAAGACCTAGATAAATTTGCTTTCTTGCCCTTAACAGTAATCCAACCTTCTTCCACTTATGCTGCCTTACTCTGCCAAGCCAACACACTATTTTCCTGAAGATGAATGCTTGCAGCCACAGTCTTGGGGATTTCATAATTATTGTTTAGTGCAGGCAATGGCGAAACAGAGGAGCCACCAGAAATGATAGCCAGAGTGCAGTCACCAGGAGTGGCATTCATGGACCCAATCTCACGATCTTTAGGGGTTTCAACATGATGTTCAACTTCAGCAACCCCACCAATTGAAACATCCGAAGGGGATACCTCACGAGCTTGTGATTTCAATGCAACCACCTCAGAAAAGCTCCTATGTTGATCAACTTTCTTCTCAACTGTATGATGCTATTGAGAGGCACCTTTCCACCATGAAGTCGATGCATTTTTCTCAAATCCACATTGTGCAGCAGCGTGACCTATTTTAAAACATCTTTTACAACGGAAGGGAATTCCTTCATAGTCCAAGGATTGGGCCCAAGAACCCTTAGAAGTTTTAATTAAAATATCAGTAGGCAACCCTTTTGAAACATCTGTTTCAACCAAAATTCAGGCAAAGGTGGAATGAAGTATGTCAAAAGTAGCAACATCTACCAACAAAAAATCACCTAGGGCATCACCCACTTCTTCCAAAAGGGGATCAATCCATAAGTGGAGGGGAAGGTGAGGCAGCCAAACCCAAATCAGGATCTTGCTAAAAGTTTTAGAAGCAGGGCTGAAATCAGCATGCCAAGGCTTAATCATCAAAAAAAATTTATTCTCCCAGCTAAAAAAATTGTCACATAAGATAATGTTTCTGTCCTGAGCATTGTCAAACTTAGCCACAAAAAACCCCTTAGCCATGGGGAAAATAAGAACTTTACCAGAGATTAGAGGCTGCCATTCCTTGGAAATCCAAGAGTGCAGCTGAGGAAGGTTAGGCCAAAAGCCCTTAAATCGACAAATCACTCTAGTTAAATCAATAAAAAGTTCATGTTACTCTTTATTCAAAATGAAATAATTGACTTTGGCTTCTCTTCTCGCAAATTATTCAATACATATACACATGAAGAAACATACTAGAGTTAAGAAATAAATTAATACACATGATTAGAAATACATGACCAAAGAGACTTAAATCCCAAAATAGAACAATATTCAATCTTTTTCCTTGATAAAAATTAAAATTATAACAAATTGATTTATATAAATTTTTCCCATGATTAATAGATAAAAACCACTTCAAAAATAAGATTTGAATCTAAAACTATTCCTAGAATGTCTGAAGTCTATGGTGGAAAACTAAGATTAAAATTGATCACTATCCAATTTTCTCCTTTCAATTGTGTGCCATATTCCCTATTATGTTTTGTCAACATAAGAAATATTTGGTTCATTCATTGTTTACTATTGTTTTCCCTTTATTTGTACATCTTTGAATTCCCCTAATTTACACGTTTGTGAATTCACCACGGTGATCAATTGTGAAATGAGGATAAGGTATAAAAGTGTTGGATGATCTATGAACAATTATAGCTTGGTCAATGGTCATACCAGTCATATTCTCTAGGTGGTACAATGTAGTGATTTTTAATTGGCCAAGGGACCACCACGCGTGGTCAATGATTGAGTATAGTGATATTTTTTTACTCCTAATAAGACAATTGTGGGTTCAAGTCCCACCAAGTGCGCCAAAAATTATTGATGGTCTTTTGGTGTTTAGTTATTTTTGATAAATTTTATATGCGCCACACGGGACTATCAACCTTGGAAAGACAAGTTGGCATGGGTCAATTTTTGACTCCTTATCTATAATAACCTACAATTTATTTTGTGTAAAAAGGAAAATAAGTACTTAAAATAAATGATAGAAGTTAAAGTACATATGCTAGAAGAGATTTCTTCACACACCTATATAGAGCCGAGCAACTAATAGTATAATAATCAATGATAATAAAAATAGATACCACCACAAATATGACAAGATCTCATGAATAGGAGTAATGAGTTAGAACTTCTAGAGTAATAATCTCATAAATTTACATCATGATATTGGGTTAAATGTGGTGAAGTATAGCATGTTATTGAGAACACATATATATGTTCCTCTATACCATATATGAGGAGTGAGATAAAGATATATACATTAGGCTCAAAATCTCATGTACATAGAAATGATCCCCTTTAAAATTTTGTCCCAACTACTATATATAGGATGTTGGATATGTCCCATTATTACTTCATCTAACTTTGCCCTTGTAAAAAATTGTAGACTATTGATAAGGAGGTATTTTCCACAGTGTGTCAAATTGTGATATTGCTATCTGGATTGAACCGTGTAGTTCGAGTCAAACTCATTGACCCATGTTTCATGAGTAGTGGTTCACAAGAACCCATCTCTCATGATAATGGGCTTAACCTTAGGGGAAACTCTGTGGTTAAGCGCGCTTTAGCTGGAGTAGTACCGGGATGGGTGACCTCCCGGGAAGGCCCAATGCTTCACCTCTGTGAGCATTGATCACCTAGATGCAATGAGTGCTAAGTGGACCATTCATTATCATGAGAGATGGGTTCTTGTGAACCACTACTCATGAAACATGGGTCAATGAGTTTGACTCGAACTACACGGTTGAATCCTGATAGCAATATCACAATTGTAGGCTATTGAAAAAGGGCACAAAATACCTTGGAAAATTTACTTCCTCTTTAATTCTCATGCATCAAATGATTTGGTAGCCTATTGAAATATTTTACACAATATGTGTCACTATCTTCTTATGCCACCTATGTGTTATGAATGCAATCTTTGGGTAGATGAGCTATTCGATCTTTAACTATATTTGTAGAGAAGTGATTCGTGATGAATGCTCTTTATGAGGACAATGTTTGGGTAGATGAGCTATTCAATCTTCAACCATATATGTAGAGAAGTGATTGGTGATGAATGCTCTTTATGAGGTTAATCTTGATTGTGGTGGTTTATATTTTAGTAGTGCAATCACTTAGATCATAGATTTTCATAAATGATTGAAGGAGTTCAACTAGTTTGAGAATTGAGTTGCATATGTGTAGTATAGTTGATTACTTGGACCTATGCCATAGGCTTAACATATTATTTTCGCGTCTTTTGTTGAAAACTCTACAAGATATAGGGTGAGGTTTGATTGGATGGTGCATGCTAGATCACTTCTTAGCAGCTCACGAGTAGCTCTTCTTTCATAGTAAGGCTTGGACAATCTTATTAAAGGGACCTAAAGAGAATATGAAACATGTAGTAATAAAAACATAAGGATGCATAAATATCAACAACCTATAGTGGAAAATACACTATAGTGTGTAGCCTAAAAGTGTTCTCACCAAGGATCTCCAAAATCTAAAAAAGAACTAGGTCCATAACATTAAAATTTTCACTTTCTTTTCTCTCATGCAATTTGTCTTAACGTAAAATTAAATTTGTAATCCTATAGGCCTTTACTTTAGTTCTCTTATCAAATCACTTTTTAATCACACTTTGGTGAAAATTGGTAAATTTCTTTAAGGCATGATCTTTATTTTCCTCAAGATATAACAAATTCAACAATCTAGCCTCAAGCTTGTCATTAATCGTCAAATAGTCTTTCATGAACTGCAAAGTGGAATCTTAAGATTTACTAGAAAAATAGGATCTAGGCCATATATGAGATGATAAGGATATTTTCCTAAATATATTTTTGATCCTAGTGTTATTTGATGATAAAACAATTTTCATTAATGTATGCCACTCCCTAGGATTCTTGTCTAAAAGCTTCTTATTGCCTCAATCTAATTCATATTAGTAGACTCAACAACACCATTACCTTGAGGATAGTAATTTGAAGAGTGTTTGAGAATTACCTTATTTTCATAGGTCCATTCAAAAAACTAAATATACAAGAATGTGGGACCATTATCACATACCAAAGAAAGATATCCCAATCCTCATACTAATGTGCTATTTAAAGAACTTAATTATTGAAACATAGAAAAATATAAGTGGGTGATCCAAAATGGAATGATTAAATGGATGTATGCACCTGCACTTTCTCTATTCTCATTAGGAAAAGAGATCCCCAAAGGTAGGATTAACTTTCAACCTTTAGGTGAGTCAACCCTATTGGAAGATTTGTTGTTTTCCTTATGATAAAAAATGGTAAAATATGACTAAAACACACTTTTGAAAGATGAAAATAAAATACCAAATGAACTCAATTATGTGATAAAAATTGTAATATAGATTTAAAGAATAGCACTAATAAAAAGAACAATTCTAGGCAGATCTAAGAAGGTTAAATTGTTGTTACCTATCACCAAAAACAAGTGCTGAGTGTCTTGCAAGGACTCATTCACCCTAGGGCGTGACTCTTTGTACAAGGTTTTTCCTCAGCTTCGGGGGTCCTTTGGAGATGGATATGAGATGCTATTTTCCCTAGGTTTCATTGTCCAAAAGCCAAAAATAAATTCAAGATCTGAGTTTTTGTGTCTTGACAACTTTGATGATAACTTTGACAACTTTGCAAAATTGCACTTTTGATCAACATTCAATCCTTCTTCACCTATAAATATGTAGATACAAAGAGAGGAGAAAAATGTTTATTTTTGGTGGATAAGGGTTTTCCTTGGTCAAACTCTAGTTTGGTAATTAAACCTTGATAATGAAATAATGACAAAATGAAGGAATTAATGAATGAACAAAGCTTGTTACGCCTCACCAAACCCTTTAATGGATGCCCTTATAGGATTGAAGTCTAACACATCTCACTAAGGATTGGATCTTGCATGAAATGGCTTGACTTCTTGATTTGAAACTTGATTTGATGCTTGAAAACTTGAAACCTACATCAAAATGTTAGCTCCAAAAACATGCATGAATCCACATAACTTTGACATCATGATAGGATCTTGAATGTTGTTGTAGATGACTGATAAATCTGCTCTTCAATGCTCTTGAAAATAATACTTGCTCTTGTGAAAGTTGCCTTAATGTTGCTTAGTTTGAATTGAAAAAAAGACCTTGTATTTATAGGTGTTTCCTTAATTTCCCGATAATTAAACATCACAAGTCGACCTTTGCAACTTGAATTTGAATCATTTAAATATAACCAAAAGCATATTAGAAATTGGGTCCCAAGACTTAAGGAGGACCCATTCCCCCTTGGGTGAATATGTCCTAGGCCCTAAACCTAGGACACATTTTCCAAGATGTGTAATTAAGTGTAAGCATTGATTAAATGTGGGTTCCCCTTTCAAAAAATGAAATTAATTAGGCTCGTGAATGCATAATTGGGTCAATTAAAGGCTTAATTAAATCCAATTAATTAAGGGGATGCAAACATAATGTGAAAATGTAAAGGTGTACATTTCTCTACACTACAATCACTATCTTTGTGGTGAAATTATTGTAAGATTGAGCTTTGGTTCATCAAGTGTAATAATTCATACATATAAGTATAAACTTGCATCTTGTAGAAGAATGTGGGTTACTAACACCAATAAAATCAAGGCCCCGTTGGGAAAAAAGTATGCACCTTGATGAAAAGCTATATGATATGGTTGGTTTCCTCTCCCTATGGCCTGAAATTACACAAATGTGATAAATATGAATGTGTGCATGTGAATCCTTGAAGAAATGAGATTAATAATAATCCACTCTAAGTACCCATTGTGCTATAGAAATCATAGAACAATATGTTGTGCCAAACTTCTTATGAAAATCTCTCAAGACTTGAGATGCCTCCTACTATTTAAACATCTCAATTATATTCCTTCATGATTTAATCAATACAATTATTTTGATTTTATCACAAATTTCTGCACTTGAGATCTAAGGTTCTCCTTTGGGTGGCATTCAAGTGATTGTAACACATTATTTAGCAAGTAGATAACTAAAACAACACATTGCTCATCATTATCAATATAGTACACTATCTATTATTGGAAAATATTTTTTAATCAATCTTAGCTAGAGACTTGCTTACATCATGTTTTATCATTTGTTTCATAGGTTGAATCTCTTAGCCAATGTACTATGAAATAGTTTTCCATTTACGTCTTCATTCACCCAATTCATTTTGTATCAACATAGTCTTTACCACTTGATTTGGAACTATTGCAAACACTTTTCTTTGTAATATGTAATTTCTATTTTTTTGACGAATCTAAGTAATTTCTAAAATCTCTTCTTGTGTTTTATAACTCCACTCAATTTTACAATATTTTTAATATAAAATTCAATAGCCAAATAATCTTTCTAAATCCTATCCCAAACATATAAACAAAAAATCGATCTTACTAAAGAATAATTTAAACTCTTCTTTGTTGCTCGATAATGAAAATTTTAAATTTCCTTCTCTTAATTTGACTTAATGGATATTCCTCTCTTAAAGATAATGTGGCCAAGAAGCTTTCCCTAAATGACTCTAAAGATGCATTTTCTAGATTCAAGGAAATTCCATGGTATTTACACCATTGCAATACCTTCCTCAAATATGATGTAATAGCACTTCTTTGCTTAGAAACATAGTTAATTCATTCCAGGTTCTAAATAATTATGCACTTTCCAACAAGATCCTTGAATGCTATGCCAATGAAACATTGAAATGTTGTTCCTATTCTAATTAAATCAAATTGCATCCTCTTGCATGCAAAGGTACCTCATTTTTTATGAGTTCCATCTTGATTCAATCCTCATAATTCACCATGTATTGGTTGTATCTTGAATATCCATCCTAAAAAGACATTATTTGTGAACCATTCACAATTTGCAAGACTCCATATAGTGAAGGAAAGGGAATAATTGTCATTTTTAAAGCTCTATTTGGATTCCAAAAATCAACAGACAATTTTTTTTCACCATTCTTATTTCTAATGGAACAAATTGTAACCCATGTGGAATGTCTCACCCAAAAAATAATATTAGAATAGTAGACGATGGTGGCCCGAGCAGGTGGAAACCCTACCCAGGTGAACCAAGCAGAAGGTGCGGTCTTTGTTGGCGATGGTGGCTTCTAGGGCGACGTATGTTCTTCGACTAGGCTGCAAGAAAAAATTGCGAAAGAGATTGGAGCCTCCAGCGTGTCTGAGTCTGGTGGGGGGCACCTTAAGGGTGACAACCTTGTGGCTAAAGCTAAGACGTCGACTGCGAGGTTTCAGAATGGGAGGTTTCCGAATGGTGGGTTTATCCCTATTGCCAATGCTATCTCTATTGATCTGAAAGCAGAGATGATTGAGAAAATAGATCAGAATGTTTCTGAGCTCTCCGTTTGTGAGGTGATTTGTCGGTTTAGGGGTTTTTGGTCTAGCCTCCCTCAGCTGCACTCCTGGATCTCTAATGAATGGGAGCCTCTAATTTCTGGTAAAGTTCATATTTTCCCCATGGCCAAGGGGTTTTTTATTGCTAAGTTTGACAATGCCCAGGATAGAAACATAATTTTATGTGATAATTTTATTAGCTGGGAGGACAAATTTTTGTTGATGATTAAACCTTGGCACTCTGACATCAACCCTTCTTCTGAAACTTTCAACAAGATCCTGATTTGGGTTTAGCTGCCTAATCTTCCCCTCCACTTATGGATTGACCCTCTTTTGGAGGAAGTGGGTGAAGCCCTTGGTGATTTTTTGTTGGTGGATGATGAATCCTCTGACATTTTTCACTCCACCTTTGCTCACATATTGGTTGAAATGGATGTTTCAAAAGGGTTGCCTACTAAAATTTTACTTAAATCTTCTAAAGGTTCTTGGGTCCAATCTTTGGACTATGAAGGGATTCCCTTCCATTGTAGAAGGTGTTTTAAAATAGGTCATGTTGTTGCACAATGCATATTTGAGAAAAAAGCAATGATGGCTACATGGTGGAAAGGTGCCTCTCTACAACATTATATAGTTGAGAAGAAATCTGAACAACATAGAATTTTTTCTGAGGTGGTTATGTTGGAATCACAGGGTCTTGGGGAATCCCCTATGAATGTCTCAAATGGTGGGGCTGTTGTTGCTCAAAAATATTATCATGTTGAAACCCCTAAAGAATGAGAGAATGGATCTCAGGCTGCCATTTCTGGTGGCTCTTTTGATAAGTCTATGCCTGCACAAAGGAATAATGATGAAATCTCCAAGATAGTGGTTGCAGGAATTCATCTTCAGGAAAATAGTGTGTTGGCTTGGCATGATAAGGCAACGCAAGTGGAAGAATGCTAGATTACTGCAAAGGGTAAGAAAGAAAAATTCTCTAGGCCTTCTTTTGGCATGACTCTCTGCTCCCACACAAGTAGTTCTAAATGTAAATCTTTATTGGTCTTGTTTGGGGGCTGGTTTTTGGCTATTTACAGGTTGTCCTTTTTGCAGCTTTGTTTTGGTTGTAAAGGGTTTTGGGTCCCTTCAAAACCTGCTTTTACTATAATAAAAAACTATTGCACCTCCTTAAAAATCAATGGTTTGAGCAACATGTTCGCTAGTCTTTGATTTTTTTTGAAAGATTTTACGTGGGTTTCAAGGGAATCACAAGCCATAATGGATGTGCCAAATACCTTTATGTCATCGTAACTCCATGAAATGACCTCTCGGTAGTCTTTAAGTGTTTGTATGATCCCATCCTTTCCTCTTCTATATAATTTTTTTACCAAGAACACATTTTTTGCTTCATTGTCACATCCTAAGTTGCATGGCTCAAACATTTCAACTTCTAAATGAGAGGATTTCCTTTCTTTACCAATTTAATATAAATCAAAAAATATATCAAGTGCAATCATCCCCTTGGGCATGCTATTCATTTTCAAGTTGAAAAATCCTTTCTCATCCACTTTGAAGTCACTTCTGTCCAATTCAATGATGATCTTTGAATCAAAGTTCCTTGTATTTGTAATGAAATTAGTGATATGATTGTTATCTTTGAACACTTGTAAGTTATGAATATTATTTAGGATAGATGGAGTAGGCACTAAATTGAAAACCTTCTTAATCTCAAATTTACAATCAGTTCAAGTGTACTTACAACCTTCACTAATTCATCAACAATATTATATTTTTATATGTGAAATTTAAGTCTTATGTCAAATGCTACACCAAGATCCTCTATCAACTCCTGCACCCTGCTACGATACTTATCCAATCTCTTTTCATTACATGCATATTTAATTCTCACCTATTTGACCACTAAATATAAATCTCCCAATTCTTGCAAATGTTTCACTTTCTTCTTATGAGCCAATAGGACTTAATGTGTGAGTTATTTGTACTCGATAGTATTATTGGTAAACACAAATTGAATTCTCAACTATTTGACCACTAAATCTAAATATCCCAATACTTTCAAATGTTTCACTTTCTTCTTATGAGCCAATAAGACTTAATGTGTGAGTTACTTGTACTCAATAGCATTATTGGTAAACACAAATTGAAGCCTAAAAGTTGTTAGGAATTACCTTCCTTTTAAATTGATATATTATATACCAAAACCATACCCTTGCTTGGAATTTGAATTGTACAATTTTCTCCCATAACTGATCCTCACTTTTTCTTAACTATTTTCTAATGTAGGTATTGGTGGTGGACCTCCCTTTGTCATGTGTACTATTGAACATTCACTTTCAAACCAATTTTACTTTAGCTGAAGTGAATTGCTGTTGGTCTATCTATTGTATTCTAACTATAGCACTTGTATGGGTGAGGTAACATGCTCTACAAACCTTGTTAATTTGTCCTCAAGGCAACCCATATGATTGGCTTGATGATTTTCATCCTTTTTTGCACTATGGATGATTATTTTAGACCTTTTTATTCAAGAGATCAAAGGTTTGATAATAATATATAGTGTATGCCTATTTTAAAATTGATAAACATGATTCACAAGAAAGATCTTATGTTGCTCAGGTATTCTACATCGATTAGGTAGTAATTATTCATCTATACAAGTTTTATTTCCCAAAACTTGTTTGTCATGATTGAGTTTCTTGACCAAAATTTGTAAACTATCATAGGCCATGGCAATAATATGTGCATCCTCCCTTTTAAAAATTGTCACAAGTGATTTGTACTTGATTTTATTGTCTAGATTGACACACTTAATCATATTTACAAGAACATCTTTTGATTGCAATTAGGGAATTTTACTTTTTACCTTGCTTATATTAGTGTTCTTAATTGTGAAATCAAAAGTTTAACATGTTAGCACTACTATAATATTTGTATTTGATTGGCCCACTCCATTAAATGTGATTTTGTCTACCTTATTGGTCTTGAATTTAATGATTAGGTGCTTCATTACCATTTCCTTATCAATTGTAATTTAATTGGCTAAATTAGCCATATAAGCTACACATACAATATAGTTGTAGAATGTCTTGGACAAATCTCTACTTAATAGCATGAAATATGCATCCAGGGTATCAACTGCTCGTGTGTTAATGAATTATTAAATTCAAGGGTTTGAATCTAATTACATGTGTATATTGTTAAACTCACATACCATATTGAATTTTTTCTTTCTCAATTGTGTACCACTTTCCAATTTGATTTGGCTATAGTCAATTCCAACTTTTGAAAAATTGAAAAAGGCGTCATGATATGAAAAGTAATTGAATCAACTAAGAAATTATGAATATTCTTATCAAGGATTCAAATAGTTGAGAGGAATAGAGGTAATTCCACCTCATCCTTGTAAATGATTGCGTGTGAATTTGAGGGCTTAGTCATTTCTTTCTCTTTCCCTTTTAGATCAACTGATTCTTTCATTAACACTTGTTATTGATCAATCATTTGTATTAGCTCAAACATGGTGATGTTTTCCTTAAGATCATCAATTATATTTAACTTGAAATCATCAAATATTTTATCTTATCACTCAAAGGAGTTGGCATACATTTTTTTGGTTGAGAAGATGAAGCCTGGCCTTCAGGTGGAGTGGGATTACTACTTAACTTTTTATCTAGAGGCACTTGCAAGTTGTTTGGATGAATGAAATTAGTGAATGGGCCCTTGAAATTTATCCTTGACATATAATTATTATCATTGTAAAATTGTTGGTAGACTTGTATCTCATCAATATTTTCTTTAGGCTCATTGTTGTCTTCAAATAAAAATGTACTTTTTTCAACATTAATTTCTAGTAGGTATGATTATGCTTCTCAATTATTTCATATTTCTTGAAAACCTCCTCCTTCAAGTTGGTGATTTATTCCCTAGCATTCTATTCCTCCAAAGGGAGTAATTCAACTTATTCTCAATAATTTAAATAACAAATCATTCAAGGACAATTTATTGAATGCCAATCCCCTTATCAATGTTGTTAGTTTTGTCTGCCAATTAGTTGTCCTTTGAGACAATGTTCTCAAGACAAGAGGAAGGGAAATGCACACAAGCATACCAAGTAGAAATACCAAGACAATGTTGATGATCCTTATGACACATGCAACTCAAGTAGAATGAAGATCACTCTAATCCTAAAAAGTTAATTGATCACATAAAAAAATCAA